>MNCL01000149.1:0-382499 GCA_001932985.1 Proctacanthus coquilletti
GAAACTACTTATTTACAAACAGCTCTTGTAAATTACGAATATGAAAATACATTTCTAAATGAAATTTAGAAAAAAATTTCAACATGGTCCTAGTGAAAATCCGATTAGATGGAAACCAATCCCACTATTTCATAACATTCATATGTGTAAACCCAATCTTCTATTGGTTTAATTAAATTTTTTTCTACAAAAAAATATCCATTACTTTGCTCATAGATCACTTGTGTGTCTACTCAGCATTTTGCATGTTTAGTATCAATGACGTCCTTGAATTTATAGGATCAGATTCGCTCAACAAGCTGTAAGAGGAGCTATTGCACTCTATGACTAAGTGTTCTTGAGATTCTCGAGATTCCTCTCGTCTCAAGACGGATAAAAATCGCCCATAAGTGGGAATAACCTTTATTAAAATTAAATTTTAAGTACTTCGATTTGAGGTAGTTCTTTTTGATAAACGTTTTCTTTACTTTTTATCATTACTTTAAAAAAAATGAGTTTATTATTATTTATAATTTATAAATTACAAAATTCAGTCATAGCTAATAGCGCACTAACATTTTGATTTATTCGCTTTTATTAGATTTATAAAAAAATTAAATCAATTTAATTATCTGCTACAGTTTCAGTCTTCCAATGCTATGATTAGGTACTTCTACAATTCGTTAACAAATAAAAAATTATGAATTCACTACGGTGCTAGAAAGTTTTTTATTTTTTATTTTATGAGGGGCTAAGGAAACGAGTCAGGGACTCTGCTCTGCTCCAGAAGGAAGAGGGAAGTATTCTTCAAGGCGTGCATTATTTATAAGATCAAATAAAAATTAAAATTTATTTAGGGATCTTGAGTTTTACTTTTAATTCCTAGATTTATATCAGGTATTTCCTTCTATGTACTCCTGTTCCCTATATATTTTGACATTTGGATAAAATTCACCAGCCACTTTGAAGAGTTTCTTCAATTACCATATTCATTAATATTTTTTAAATAATAATAGTTAGTTAATAAATATTCCGTCTTCTCAGGCTGGTCCGTGTGTTGTTGTTGTTCTTACTCGGTTTTGTCAGCAAGATCTCGAAAAACCTTTGGGGATCAGGAGCCCAGAATCTCCAGCAAGCGATTGTTTCATACATGCCTTTGGAAGAATTTGAACTTGTAAATATATGAGGAACTCGCTTTCTATTGAATTGATTGTAGTGTGTAAAAAACAATTAGAAGAAGGTGTGGTTTATTTACAACCACTTCGTTTCATGTAGGAGGAATTGTTTTCATTATACTAAAACTACTGCAATTTGGAAAGTTTTATGTTTACAACAGATTTTCGAATTGGAATTTATATTCAGTGTTAGGAAATAAAATTACTATGAATATATAATAAAAATTCATTGAGTTAGTATTAGTAGACAAAAGAAATCAAAAATTTCGTCGCTTTCTATTGAATGGTATAGGAATTTTTGCTAGATAATATTTTCCTTATTCGGATATTTCACCATCGCTTCAATTAAGTTTTGTGATTATAATTCCATTTTATTGGCGCATAGGAATTGAATTTTTCCCCCAGATGGCCGTCAAGAAGACAAAATGTCTCCCCTTTGACATCTGCAGACATTGAGAGACACAGCGGACAAGTTCGCCATGACCTATCTAAGCTCATCATCCAGCTTGTTTATTTTTCTTTATAATCAGTGCATTACGTACAAAAATTATACAAAAGCGAACAGCAAAATGAAATTAAGAAATTGTAAACAAAGGGTTGGTGTAAGTGTGGAACAGGCGGGAAAATGGCTCATCAGGACTATGCCTCCATCTACCCGGTTCAAAAGTTTATGACTTTGCAAATGAAAATAAGAAATCTCCTTGGTGGCCTGAAGAAGAATTCATCCAGCCAAAATCAAACAAGATCTCGGATAATATCCAGCTTCATGGGCTCGTACCTTCGCAGGTAATTAGCCTCCTTTGCTTAATTGCTGTGCTTGTGAAGTATAGAGGAGCTCCTTCGGAAGTTCCAAAAAGATTTACATTTTTAATAAAAAATATTGTTTACTCATTGTTTTACAGGAACCTCAGAAGTGTAGAGATTTGCGATATTTGCTGCATATCCATGAAGCAAAGCTTATCAGAAAATCAATTGGTATAACCTTATGGATCCTTTTAAACTCTGAGTTCAAAACTAATCCATGTTTCTGGTCAAAGAAAATGAGTAAGGAGTAAAAACACTTAAGAGGAGCCTGCAGGAACAAGAAACGGATGTCAGGAGTCGGTTTAAAATAGTACCAAGGGCACTGTAAATGGTTGTCGATAGCAATTTGTCCAGGAATCCCCAGAAATTTTGATCTAATTATTTCTAGCTTGGCGCCGTAAGAAACAATATAATTTTTTAATACAATAAATGGATTTAACAGAGCAGTCAGAGAAGAAAAAGTGTCACACTAATCTAGAAACTAAGACTTGCCGCTAAAAGGAAACAAAAAACACATCTAGTTCAGAACTTACCTTCTTTAAAGTTTTAAATAAAGGGAAACCCACAAGAAAACTAAAAATAGTGCAGAAAAAATAAATCAGCCTTCAATTTCCAAGATGAGAGAATACTACCACCACATGACCACTTTATTTGTTTTATTTTGCATAAAATTCAACGCAATTTTAATTTTGTGAGTGATTCTAAGAAATGTTTATGAAATTTAGAGCAGAGGACGGAAGCTGCAACATTTATTTCTCTGATGTTGGTTCACTGGAAATAAGAATGATGAGAGACATTGACGATGCACAAGAGGGAAAACGAATGAATTAAGAGTAAAGTGAAATAGGTAATTTTATAAATCTCTTTATTGAATATCTCTAACAATCCATAAAATCTAGGCTTGTGCATCTAATGGATCAGAAGAAGCAAAATAATTGCATTAATGTCACTCTATCAATTTCTATCACCACCGAGACTTGATATGAACTATTTCGGCGGTTTAAAGAACCAATAATCACCAGTTTTGTTTGCCTTGGTAAATCGGCTCCAACAAAGGCAGAAACGACTAAAAGCGCCAAGAATTCTTCATCTCCATGAAACCTCCATAAAAATGCTGGATTTTCGCTTACCATCAGCCCAACTTGTGCAAATTGCGAAGAATTAAAGAAATTATTATTTCTAGTTTTACAACATTAAAAATGAAAATTCTATAAGTAGCAGATAAGTAGTAAAAACATAGGAAAGAGTACTCATATTGCTAGCACGTGAAATAAAACGAAAAAAAGAAAAATACCAGCGAAATGTGTAAATGATTTTAATTTAGACTGCTTCTTCAAATTAGCAAAAACAATGCAGGGATTAATCACCGGGATCCAAATCTAGCAAAAATATTTAAGTTTTTAAAACAACATTATTTAAAAAGAAATTAGAGCAAGATATTTGATTTCAAATAAAATTTTTAAATTTTAATTCGGGATAGAATCCGAAAAGTAACACTATAAAAATGTTAAGATAATCACTCAAAGTTCAAAGTCTGCTAATTTAGTCTTATTATGTCCTTATTAAAAACTAAGCTGAAATATTCTTTAAAGGGTACAAAAATAAAATACCGCATAATGAACATTTTTAAAAGTCGCTGAATTTTTTTTTTATTTTCTTTATAATATATGAAAAACAAGAAATCAGCCAGAACATTAAAAAATTTTAAAAGTTCTATATAAATGCAATAATATTTTAAAATTCAATTGGATTTCTCGAGTAAATACTTTGTCCATTAAAAACACAAAAGAACTCATAATATCGTAATTATTCCAGTTTTCTTAAAAATAAGCATCTTAATTTTATTTCTGTACTCTTCACATTATTTTAAATTAAAAGTGTGTATTTAAATTACTAAAATCTGTTTTTAATTCCTAAAATTAACAAAATATTGCAAGTCGATAGATCGATAGGGACTCCACAGAAAGTAAATAAATTTGTTCAGCAGACTCCAGGAACCGTGGAAAAGAACATAAAAAATTGTATTATATTTATAAATAATTAAAAAGAATAAAGAGGTAAAAAATATGCGATGTGTTTTTACTTTTAATATATAAAGGAAAAAATCAAAATGGACTTAGTTTGGGTAAGTATAAAATTACAGCATTAATAAATTCATAAAAAGTAGGACATTGTGTCTAAAAGGTGTAGAAATATTTTAAAATTCACGCAAAAATAGTTTTCTCCCTCACCACAGCTCTAAAAAATTATTTAATATCAGTCGAGAAATAATACTTTTATGGATTTTACGAAAACAAGATTTAAAAAATAGGAAAGGTAACTCTCACGCGGCGAATGCACAGCGCGGTAACTCTGATTCCCCACAAACAGATCACCACAAAATGTAAACAAACCGAGTTGAACGTCACGCGCCGTGACGTCACGCCAGGGGCGGCGCCGCCCGGTGGTCGTTTATGGTCGCCTGGTGTTTTTGGGCAAATTTGGCGAGAGGCCGAAAAGGCGATTTCTACCAGGCGACCATGATAAAAAATCGGAAAATTCTGGGACGGTTCGGGTATTGGGTAAAAGGTTCTTGTCTTGGCTCGCGCACCTCCCATAGACCCCAGCTGATTCCTGTCATTTTCGAATGTAAACATCGCAAAGGAAATTGGGAAAATTCAAAAAAATCGCAGAAAATAAAACTAGATCAGTTTAAAAATGAGAGTGTTTTATTCATAATTAAAATTAGAACAAGGAAATTACATTTATTTGTTATAAATAAGCCTTATATTTAAATAATTACGATTTTCCTAAAGTCCAATCACAATACTGACTATCAAATTTGGGCAGAGTTCCAGTAATCCTGACTTTAACGGTTTTACCTCTAATATATTACAATAATAGGCACAAGTAGGGATTCAGATGTTAAAAATTAATCATTATTAACAGAAAATTGTATTGTTTACAACAAACAAGTAAATTACGGTGATTTTCCCTAAAAACTGGAACACTAGAACTTCACAGCTACTCCAAATATTATAAATTATACAAATTGGGAGCTATTTAAATTGATGAATTGGTAGTATTTGATAGCGTAAATTCACTTGCAGCGACAGTCCTTCCTAGACGACCAGACTTCAAAGTTGGACACTTTTGAAGCAGCAATATCCAAAAATTCCATCGTAATAGTTGTAAATATCACGTTTAAGGATGTCGACCAGGATCGTTGTCGCTGTATGATTACAATAAAACTATCTTGATAATATTTGATCCACGTCTGATCTCCAAAGCGAAGAAATCCATTATTGAGGTCATAATTTTCGTAGGAATATTTTAATCTCTTCAGTGTAGACTAGTTGCATGAACCTAGAATTCGTAAATAACAATATTAATAAAATATTCACATTTAAAGATAATTAATTTACCAATTCTCTACGTTCTGTTTTATTCTTTTCCATCGCTAATACCGTTGATGGGATTTCTTCAGTTCAACTTGCCACCTTCAACTGGTCATTATCCTAGTACATCCCAGACATTTTTAATATGCTAATTTTTCTCGTTGAGATTTACTGGAACATTTTACAAGACCGTTGTAAGTGTTTATAAGCTAAAAAGAAATAATATATTTTTTACAAATGTTCATTCAACAGGCAATTCATGATTTTTAAATTGAATATTATGCAATCAAAGTTTAGTAAAAGGAAATAGTATTTTAAATTAATTAGAAAAATTGGGTCACATAATACCAATTCATAAATTTAAAACTCAAATTATTTCTTTTCTTAACCAATAAGTAATATAGGAAATATTCTGTTGTGAAATTTTGTAAACAAAAAACTAAACAACACCTAGAAATGCAAAAATTAAATAAACATTTAAATTGTTTATGAGATTTTAACAAGAATCGGCAGGGATATGCTTCACATTGTAGAGTTCGTTTAGATGTGCGCCAATTTTTATTAAAATCCGATAAATAGTTCAAAAAGTGTGTAAAATTATCTACGCTCACCTGGTATCAATTAACGCTATTACTGTCTAGTTTTCCATTTATTTCTTGTTTGTTGCGATTTTTCGAATATAATCTTCATAGCCATACCGTGTAGGATATTCTCTAAGTCAATCTAAAAAGATAAAAGTTATTAAATATTTTGAAAAAGAGTACCTTACCTTTCTTTTGCTTCTTGCTTGAAGTTTCCCGAAATATGCTCCGATTTAGATCTTTTACTACTCTTCTTCACTTAAATATATCTTTTCAAAGTACTATTAGCAATAATCTTTTATTTGCAGCATCTTGGTGATAACAAAGCGAAGTGATAGAGAGGTCAACTATTTTTATAAGTGGTATTTCTATCCGAGGCTGGTTTCTAAATCCTGTAATAAGAAGTAAATATAAGAGAATAGAAATTCCCTGCTGTGTAAAATATGCTACTTAAGATAATTCCTGACGACTGTAACAGGAACAGATCAAATGTGACACGGGAAAGTCGGGATTCATCCCACTACGTGTCCAATTTCATTACGTACTTCTGTAGGTTACTTCAGCCTAAGATCTCCTGTGGGTTAGTCCTCCTCAAATCCATCTTATACCATTGGGAAAGCACCACACTTAACCAAATGAGCTCTAAATCCGCCACGTCCACCGATTCCCCTGTACAGGGAAATGCAGACTCAACATTTGGTTGAATGTAGTATTTTACATCTTTCTAAAACCACATAATTATTCACCATTTGCACATCATCGCACCGTGCATTTGTAGCACCAATTTTCCGCGCGTAGTGTACTGAAAATAATAAAACTAACAAGTAAACTTATCCTATCGACATCCATGACACTTTGAACACAAACACCAAATGATAGATAAAAAGCTAGAAATTCGATTCTTTTTGCCAGCGAATTTTGGATGTGGAAATAAAAAAAGCTATAAAATAAAAACGTAATCAGATTTTTAATAATAAAAGCTCGAAACTATGAAAATCGTAGAAGACTTCTTTGGTTAGTGTCAAAATGGCTGGGGCATAAAAACAACAATTCCGTACTGCCATGTTCCAAGGAGTTAGCGATTTCAATTGATATTAAAAATAATATTAATAAAAGTATAATTGGAAGAGAATTTTTATGATGGTGTCTAATATTATACAAATAAATAAAATTTGAAATAAAGAACTGCGGAAACGCTTTTTCTAAATTTTAACCCTATTTATATATAGGGCTCTATGATGGAGCGGAGGGCGGGTGGAAATCTATAAAAAAAACATAAAAACAGAAAAAAGAAGCTACTAGAATTATAAAACATTAGATTTTTCTGATTCCACCGAAATTATAGGTAATAGTAGTATTAATCAAACGTATCAATTATTACATATTAAAATCTTGTTTAAGGATTTAACGAACTACGATGTTATCCTAATTTTTTTTCTTTAAAAATGTATAATTTTAAAATAATTTCAAAATTTGTCATGCAACAAAGCAATACTGCTCTTGTTCAAGTTATTAAAATAAAATAATTGCTTAGAGAAATTGTTTTAAACAATAGAAATTTATTATATGATTTTTATAATTCAAATTTATTCTGCAGTCTAAACCTTGTCGCTAAAAATAATTGTCGGTTTTTTACATCTAAAAATTAAAATAATTGTTTTCTAAATCACCCTTACCTTTAAACCTTTGTGCCTACTTACTGTTGGAACTATAACAGGAGTTTTTAACAAAATAAGACACATCAAAATAATCCCTTTCTCTATTTTTATTTTTATTCTTTTTAAATAATTGCGCCCTCAGTTTTCTTCATACGATGTAAAAGAAATTAAAATTAAGAAATATTAAATATAAAATACTGTTATAAAAATTATGATTAATTTAGAACCCATTTTATAGACTCCCCCTGCAAATCCAACTCTCTTAGACGTCTAGGACGTAGAGCATCTTCTAAGTGATCAAGATCTAAGTCACTGCGATTGAATTTTTTTTAGATAGAATTTTCATGGATGTATTTCATTATAATTAAGTATTTAGAGCATTGTTTTATCACGAATTGCTTTATTAGGGTGTTTATTTTTTTCTCTTATCACCTTTTCCGAAAAATAAAATTAATTAATACGTTTAGAACTACACATTTTCATGACTGTTTAGAAATTAAATTGGTACTCTTAGTCAATTTCTTCTTAATTATAAATATAAAGTTGAGATTGCATGCAAACATTTTTTCATCATTATGTTTTTATTTTTAATTTAAAATAAATTTAATTATATCTCTCGTTTCTACAGAGAAATGGGATCCCATCAGTCTTATAATATAATTTTCAATAAAATCTTATTTTGCTTAAAAAAATTTAAGAATATAATAATAATAACTTATTACTAAAAAGTAAACAATGTACACCACCTGGAATAATGTAGTAATGGTAAAAAATCTTCAATTTACCAGGTGGGAAGCCGACATTTTAATAGATATTCTAAGGAGTTCAAAATCAACACTCTTACTGCAAAATTATTTTCAAAATTTTATTTTTATATCTTATCGAATAAACAAGTCTAAACTTTTGGTAGCATATTCACAACCAGAAATTTATTTATCGTCATCAGTTGCGCAGTTTGGGAATTCGCTTAGAAACACTGTTGAATTCCATCTTAATAAGAAAAAAATAGGTTATCTTCGCCAAACAATTATGAGACCGTGTACGCAGAATTTAAAAAAATCCTTCTGCAAAAACGCAATGTTATTGAACTCCTTTTGCAATTGACCACTGCTGACCAATGGCTGCCAAGAAATGCTAAGGAACTTTATGTGTACACGAACTCTACGACATAAATAAATAAATAAAATTAGGCCGCATCACGAGTTTCCGTCGCCCATGTAAAATGCGACCCGAAATGATTTATTTTGTTGCGCGCTTCACTTGGCCCACGGCCAAAGCATCATCCGTTCAAAAGCCGACGTAGACGACGTAGAAGATTTTGAATGGAGCGCATCTAAAATACCGTGAAAAGTAAATCGAAAGTGCTGTTGCCAAATTTTACGAAATGCCAAATTAATTGTAATAATATTTTGATAAATAATTATAATTATAGAAGAAACATCCGGGCATATTTTATTATAAAAAAAAAAAAAAACTATATCTTCAAGAGACTGAATACACTTTGCTAACTCAGAAATTCTATTTCCCAATTTTGATTTTATTTTTATTTAAGACATATTTTTACTTTAGTATTTTTATATTTCAATTTTATATATTTATTTTTTTATTTCTCACTTAAATTATTATTAACTTTTTTTCTATTATTGTTTTACTCACTTTTTTATTTTTATTTGATTTTGTGTCCCTTTGTCTGTTTTTTATTTTATTACTGGACAAATTGCTACGAAAGTGTTACGGTTAAATAATTTATTGGATAATTAAAAATATAAGATGAAATTTTCTATTGAAATGAATTTCAATTATCCGCTATGATGCAATTACCGAATTAAGGACAAAAGACAAAACACAATCAACTTTACCTCGATTTCCTCAAAGTGTTTTTTATTTCAGGAATACTGTCGGATAAATTCAACTTTAAAATGTTCCTTAACTACATAAGTTTTGACTCCGGTCAACCGCAGTGCGACGATAATTGATCCAATAAAGGCAAAAATCCCTCTTATGTGTACAATTAATTTTTTTTAAAAATACTCGAAATGGTTGGTGTTTTCTTGAAATGAATAAAATTCCTCTTCTTATAGCTGCCCCGTAAAAGTCAACAAGGTTTATTGACTAGCAACACCCTGGGCATGTTGTAGGCCTGTACAAAGGTACAGCATTATAACGCTCAAAGCCTGAACCCGTTCCTCCGTCTGCCCGATTAGGATGGCCTTTCGGGCCGCATCATGCTCTGATTTCCGAGCTACCTCCAAGTCCAAAGCGGTGGGTGGTTTCGTCTGCAGGAATAGGTTAACGTCTGAAGATGGTTTTAAGGACTCACTCTTTGGACTCTGAGGGGTTTCAGTCGTCTTCGATGTGTGCTCCGGATTGGACAGGAGACTGGCATGGATTGTTGTTTCCGCATCAAGTGCTATCCTTAATTTACTTAACTATGAAAGAAATATATTAATAAGGAATTTATTAAATTAGATTTTAGTAGTCTAGTCGTCAGGTAAAAAGAATCAATTTGATTATATTAAATTCAGTAGGTTTGTTTTTTTTTTGTTTTAATTTTTGTACCAGGATTAAATTTTATGCAAAATAATAAAATAGTAAATAATTCTTTTCAATGAAAGTACACAGGATCAAGACTAAACAACGACACTATTCTATAACCTTCTGAATGAACCAAAATCCATTTTTTGGGCCAATTTTTTATTCAATTTAATAGTGTTTTTATTGTTAAAAGTTCTATTACCTAACATAAAAAATACCTAACGACAAGACTATACTTGGTTTAATATCTTACAAGTTCGTTAATCTTATCCACTCTTTCATTAGGCTCCAGTTCCGAGTAGAGACCTTTACTGGACGATTTGGCTAAACTCATGACATCTTCTGCTTTAGCGGAACTTATCAGGGGTTCAGCAACACTGGCAATTTGATCGCTATTCAGTTCCACAGCATCTGCTGGTATCATTTCAAGTCTCTGGGTTACGATGGCGAACGGGTTTGCGCTTTGATTAACAAGAGATTGTTTTCTGATTTGCATGGAAAGGGTAAAATGAACAACAAAAGGATCTAAGCAAAACTAAGCGCCTAAGGGCACACACAACCCAACAACAGGTATTTCAAAAATTTACCTCGGAGTATGCTGTGGACTCGGTGGTAGACTCCGACTGCTTTGGCTTAACGATGACACAATTCCAGGAATGGCTAAATTATTCGCTGAATTGACTCTTTTCAGACCTTGGGCCAGGAGTCCACTGAAACTTTGTCGATGTCCATCGTTTTTATTATTACCCTGAAGAAAAAAAAAAAAACTTAATTTTATTTATTTACTAAAAACTCTCACGTAATCGCTAAGAGCTTCAAGTATTTTTAACTTGAACCAAAACAATAGATAGAGATATCATAGAGAACTCAATGGCCACCATTGGACGTCATTCTCTTTTTAAACAAGACATAGCTCACCTCTTCTAGATCTTCATGTTCGTTGCCATCTCCATTGGGTGCTTCAGTTACCGTGAATTCAGGCTGACATGGCACTGGCTGGGTAGGGGTCGGAGAAGAACACTCTACCGGGCCGCAGACTGTTGAATTCTGGCATTTCGTAACACATTTCTTGTGGCAGCACATCGAGCAATCTCTACACTGAACGGCATCCTTTAGCCAGATTTTTTTCCCGCAGAAATCACACTGTGTGCTTCGATGGAAATGTGTTCGGATGAAGTTGTGTGCCTTAATATTACTCATTTCAACCTTTTCAGCTTCTTCTAAAATTTCCGTTGAGCCTCTGTAACATTTAAATAGTACAAAGTATTTTTTCTAACAGCATAATCTTATCTTTTTTTTTATTTTATAATAATATGAAAACTAATTTACCTAGTAGTCTTAGTTCTTTTGCTGGCATCAGTGCTCGTGGACAAGAATGCGCTTCCTGACCACACGTAAGAAAGTAAGATGTCTCCGAAGCATAGATTAGGATCAAAACCCGATTGGGTAGAAAGAGGATGATGTTGTCTACAAAAAATGAAATATTCTCTAAATTGAACAAACAATTTCTCGTAAGGCTCTTACAGCTCTGGGACATTGGGTGGCATAAGGGTATAGAGTTTAAGATGATTTCCTAGACTAGACTCGCTGCATTCAGCTAATACTGCATGGATGGGAACATTGATGTATCCCAATAAAGAGGTATCCCCACGACGCTTCCCGTAAACACAAATGTTCAAGTAGTTACACTTCTCGTCCAGCTTGAACGTGGTTAAGTCTTGCATCCGAATGAAACTATTGACGGAACAATCGATAGTCGAGTGCTGTTGGAATTGCTCAATCGAATGCGACCGTTTCTTCTTAAGAGATGTCGGTCGACTACCTGTAGAATCGTCGGGACCAATACTCGTCGGACTTGGAGTGTCAGAACTATCCTTATTTAACGCCTTAGTGAAAGGTTTCGATATTATCTGTGACTTCTTCGGCGAATTTGTCGGAGTGTTGCCCACACTTGATTCACTAGACGTACCCTTTTCTATAGACGCTTTTCTACCGTATTTTCCAAAGGCACCCCCGACCACTTGTACGGATTCCATAGACTTTGAATAGCTGATATTCATCTCTCCAAAGCTCTCACATAATCCTAGATCTTCAACTATGGCATCGTTTCGTATGACACCAGGATAAATACGTTCAATCCTCAGATTGAAAACTGGTCTATTTAGATTTTTGATTATTTTCGCCACTTGGCTGATGGTGGTCACCCGTTTTCCTTCAATCGAGATGAGAATGTCTCCAGACTTTAGGTTAGCCTTAACAGCAGGAGTATTAGGTAGAACTGCTTCCACTTGAACAGCGTTATCTTCTTGCTTGAATACAATTCCAATTTGTTGATTTTTCGCTTTATGTATTTCAACATCAATAGAAATGGTTACATTTTTATCATCACGTTGTCGAGCCTCTACCCAAGGTAGAGATGCCATAGTTAAAGTACAGTAGATTTCTTGTATATGGCTCGGAATCATAAGTCGTGACAACTCAGACACTTTGACTTCCAATTGTCCGTTTGGTATTATTTCTGAATCGATCTCCTCTTCAACCTTATGGAAAAATGGCTTATAACGAAGTTTATAATTAGGCAGCGTATGTTTCCTACGAACAGCCTTTCGAATTTGATTCAAAATTAAACTAGTCACATTCGATTGCATCTGACGTCCTTGAAATTGTGATTCAATCCCCAAATCTAATTTAGGATCACCCAGAAAACTTAGTGACCAATGGGTGTAGGGTTTACGGGTGAATTGTAGTCGTGCTAGACCAGATAATTGTTTCACACGAAGGGTTAAAGAACCTTTTTTACCCAACACCATATCAGCATCAATAGAAAGACGAAAATTTCCTCGATATTGAAGGTCTAAAAGTAAATCAAGATTTTCAATATGACCCTCAGTATCATGTAGTTCTGCGTTGTGTACGCGTAAATTTTTTATTTCAGGAAATTGTCCGCCTAAATCAAGATCACGAATCTAGAATAATAAAATAATAGATATGTTGAATTTTCCTCTACGTATTCATGCATGGAGTTAATCTATAAACTACTTAAAAGAAAACCGAACTATAGAATGATTTAAACACTATAAGTTAAATTCTATTTCTTTAATTAAAATTTTTTAATTATTAATTCTAAGACTTTCTTTCACTCACAACTTTGATCTTTGGAAAGGAGCCTACAAAAGTAAGAATCTTAGCTAACTATAGGAATTTCTGTGAAAATCTTAAATTCAAATATTCATGTTATAACTCCACTTTTACATTACTAAAGTTTAGATAAATTCTGCTCCTTTCCGGCTAAATTTAAAAAAATGAACTAAATAAGTTATCAAAATTTGAATTTCCTATCAAATTTTAAGTTCCATTGACGATTTCAATAAAAAAAAATAACTAAAAACCAAAGTAAGAAACCAATTGGAGTGAAGAACTCCACCCCATATGTAAACATAAAATTAAAAATTCTTACCGTTAATTTATCGAACAATTTTCCAGTAGTTGTTTTTGTTATCAATTCCTCAAGTTCAAGTGATAATTTCCGATAAAACCATTTTCGCACCTTATTCGAATTTTTAAGCTCATGAAAGAGAAATTGCATGATGAGATTTACAGCGACGATAGGATATTTGCTTTCAGGATCTTCTGACTTAACACTAAGCATAATATCCTTGAAAAAGAATCACAATTTAATAATTTATATGTAAACAAAAGGATAAAAATTCTGATGATACTTACATCTGGCAGCATATATTTTTCATTCATGGATTTCTGTTCAAGGCTCTCCTCAGGCAGATTTAGGTATCGCACAAAGATATAATATTGTATAAGAAGCATTACAACAGCTCCGATGACCAGAGACATCAGACAGAATAGTAGAATTGTTGTGATATCCATCTTTAAGATAGTGCACACACTTTCACAGAAGGGATTTATTTCTTAAAACATTTTTAAAAGAATAAATAGTAGAAAGAATTACTACACGTTTTATTTCGTTGATGGCACAATACACTATATTTTTATTTTATTATTTTATTTATGGATATATTATAAATTATATTAACCGGTGAACGTATTTATTTGACATTTTGTAGCAGGGAATTGAGGAAAGGTTCCACCCTCACCGGTACCACCAATGTTCCAACAGAACCCCTAGAACGAATGCGTTTATCGTAAAATCAATATCCCTTTGCAACGACGCGTGCGTTCTAGTTCTGGCAGCCATCAACAGCTCAAGGAGCATATCCAAGAATAGTAGACTGAAAAGTGGATCAAAGCACCATTCGAGTTCAAGAATTTTAATTATGCATGGTTATTCTGCCGCTCTGATGCAGTTTGTGAAAGTATGAAAAAGTAATCAGGGTGGTAGGCTGCAAGGACGGCATATGTTTTATACATAAAAAAAAAAGTTTTCTACGCACTTAATGATGCCCAATTCTTGACAGTCGTCAATGGAACGCAATGTACAGTAACCCATAAACCCTTTACTACCCACAAACTTTTACCTCCAACAGAGTTAACGAGGCCATTTCATTCTAGTGGGTGTGGCAAGTGTAAAAGACATGTCTATTTAATTAATAAAATGTTTTATTTTGGAATTTTTCTTTGAAATCAACAATAACATATTTTTCTTTTTTTTGTTTTGTTTTTTGTTTTATTTTTTTTGGTTTTTTTCTTTAAATTAAACTCGGCTGGGTATCGGCTTATCGCCTTATAATAAAAATTCATTTAACATACAAATGCTAAACTTAAAAACTCGTTTAATTACAAAGTAGCCTCACCAAAAATGAAAAAAAAAAATAAAATAATAATTAAAAACAAAACAAAAACAAAAGAAAACAATGAATGAAATTAATTTTTGCTGTAATAACACCTCACCAGCAGATATTGGACCTTTAGATTCAAAATTATAGTTTTTTTTTGTCTTTTATTTTGATTTAATTTTATTGTTGCTTACTTTAAACGTTACTAATAGCTTTTAGAGTAGACAAGAAAGTATCTTTAGCCGAAAACTAATCGATGGGTTAATAATCTCCTTTCTTTCTGAATTTTTGAATTATTCTTTTTTGGGAATGTTTTATTTTCTTCACATTTTTTTTCTTTTTTTTCTTACTTTATTTTATTTATTTCTTTTCTTTTTTTTCCGAAAATTGTTTGTTCTAAAATTTGATTTAATCAAAACGGAATGGTGTTTTAAAAGTGCCGCTGGATTCTGGTTGTTGTTTTATATTGTTGTTGTTGTTTTTCTTTTCTTTCAATATAATTTTGGATTTTAAATTTTTGTTTTGTATGCTCCCAGGTAAATAATGGACAGCTGATATATACATATAAGTATATAGCGTGAGAGAAAAAAAAAATAAAATAAAATAAATTAATAATGGAAAACGGAAAAAAGGTCGACATTATTTTTTCTGTTGTGTTTTACAATTTTTTGTCAATCTTTTTTTTTTCTTGTTATGTATTTTTTTTTTTGGTTTTTTTGTTTTTTTTTTTTTTGATTTGATTTCTATCGGGATTACTCATTTTTACGAAATGTAATATAATTCATTTTCTTTAGAATTTTTTTTAAATTTATATTTTTTTTTAATATACTTTTCAATAAAAAATCGTAGACTGGCAGTTTTTTCATTTTAAATATTGAGAACATTTATACAGAATTTATAAACAAACGCAATTTGTTACACTTACAATTTTCTTTTTTTTTTATCTCGCTTGTACTGCTTTATGTTTTTTTTTCTTTTGAATAAAAATGTGAGAATCTCGTACTGAAGGTAATGTAACGTCAAATTGAATACTTCTATAGTATTTACACTCTTCCGGCTCTGAGTTAGGATATTAAATACGTTTTTATCGTTTTTCTTTGTGTGGCAAAAAAAATAAAAATAAAAATTGTATATTAATTAAAGAAACTTTAGCTTGTAAATTAGAATAGAAAATATAAATTTTTATATGTTATTCTATTAATCGAAAATAATGTTGATAGAAAAATCTTTTTAAATATTCAATAAGTCGTTACCTTGCCTAAAATATATCAACTTATATAAAATTTATCCAGCCATATGAATTTACTAAAATTATAGTAGTTATATTAACTAATCTCATAACACATTTAGGGATTCATACGTGAAGCAATACTACGCTTTTGTTCTTATAAAAAATAAACAACAAAAAAAAATTAAATGAAATAAAACAGTAGAATATTATAAAGAAGTGAATTAAAATTTAGTTTAAAAATCATTAATCAAAATATATATATATAAGTCTGTCTAAAAACTAATAAGACCTCGGTAATTTGAATTTAATATTAAATATTTTTATTAGAAAGCCAAAGACACTGTGGTATGGTCTTAAAACAGACAAATTGCCACTAGTAGTAATGATATCAAATTTCGAATGCCACATTCGGTCCGACTACTTTTTAGACATGCCTAGAAATTCAAACAAATAATCATAATAACATTTTTAAAAAAAATTAATAGAAACGCTCGACAAAACGACTACTGCACTATGGATTTTAAGTTTGACTACAAAAGAAATTGATTAATTAAATTTATCACTTAATTTACATTTAGAATTATGGTTGTTTTTTTCAGTAATATTTTGCTTTGAAATTATAAATATTTTATCAATAAAAAATTACTACTAATAGTACGAAGTATAAATCGAAGTTGACGATCGATTTGGAGGATTTTTGGAAATAAAAATTATCTTAAATTTATTATAAAATTATTTAGTGCGTAGTAATTTTTTTAAGAACTATAAACAAATTATATTATAATATTGAGAATAAAGCGTTAATTGCTTCACGTTCCTAATTTATAAGGTAAAACTATGCACAATATTCTTAATAGAAATGATTAAAAAATAGAAATTAAAAATACTGGCAATAAAAACAAAAGTGCTAAAACGTGTAAAACACGGAATTATAACATCGAAAATATCCTCTTTTACATATTTCTCTGCTCGGTTCTTCGTTCCTTATTTTGAATTTGAAAAATGTTTTAAATTGTTTATTAAATTTAATTAATTTGTTAATATACATACTTTTTTTTTGTCTTTTATTTTTCATTATTTAAAGCGCGAAGTCGATGAACTATGTTCGAAAAGGTGAAAAATGATTAAATATATAGTGGATTTTTTTTGTTTTTTTTTTTTGGTTTTTTGTTTTTTTGTTTTTTGTCTCCTCTGTCCCGTTTCATTTTAATACTTTTCACGTAAATATATATGTGTAATCATGTTTTGTTTTTTTTTCTTTTGTTGTTGTTGTCTCGTGTAAATCTGTGTGTGTTAAATGTTCTTCTATTTCGTCTCGTTTCGTATTTTGTTTTATTTATATATATATATATATATTTTTTTTTTTTTATTACTGTTTGTTTTTCCCACTTATTTTTTGTTCTGTTTTTTTTCCCCCTTTTTAGTGTGATCGTAGTAAAAACAAGGACTGAACCTTTTATAATTTGGGCTCGTGGAAATTTCAATTTCGTGGTGTCGCACTGTATGAAACGCTTTAAACAAATCTCATGACACGCTCATGAATTTTATGTATAACAGCTGAGATGACTCAAATAATACAAGTATATCTCGAAGGCAGGTTTTAAACTATATTATTATTTTATTTTTTTTTTTATTTATTTATATATAATGTACATATGAAATACGTAGATTTCTAGAGAATTCTTTTTTTGTTTTATTTCAAATATATACTTTTATTAAAAATTTTTTTTTTAGGTATGAAATATCTTTTTTTTTGTTTTTATTTTTTAATTTGGTTTTTTTTTTTCTTCTTTTAATATTTTATTCGGCTAGTTTGAGTCGGCTTTTCGTTCGGATATTTCTGGGGGAAATTTTGTTCGTACGCGAATGTAAGGAAAATAACTACGCCCCTCAGAAATATTCAGACGAGTTTTTTTCTGTCTTTTTTTTTATAAATTTATTTAATTTTTACCCTAAGTCTTAGTTATAATTTTTTTCTTTTTTACATCATCCAACATTTAAGGAACAGATCATGCATTTGCTATTGTAAACGTCGTCATCCAAGTCAACGTTAACATTTAAATAAACTCCAAGGTATTTTTTGTTATTTATTTTTTTTCTGTTTTTTAAATATATTTTCATTTTTTTAGTATCCTCAACTGTCACGGAATTTTCGAAAAATGCATAATTTTTTTTTGTTTTTTGGTTGATACTGTTCGGTTGATCAAACTTGAAATTATCTAAGTTATACATATATATATATTCATTTTTTTTTCTTTTGGTTTTTCATTATATTCTATATCTTGTCCCCGCCCGTTGCGGTAACACCTATATTCAATAAAAATGTTTTTTTTTTTGTTTTTTGCGTAATGCGTCGCGTCGCTCTATAACTAATAAAAAGAAAAAAATTATAAATAGTTGTATGTACATATGTTCAAACTCTCATATGCAACTCGAATGCATTTCGATTCTAATTCTTTAGCTTGCGGCGCTCCTCCCCCTTCCTAACGATACTCTAGACTAGACTACGTAGGGTCAAAGTAATTTTTTTTTAATCAAAATATTTCTTTTATTGTTTCTCCTTTTTTTAAATTGGAATATGTTTTATTAACGATTCTTTTCTTCGACTTTCTCTTTGCTTATTTGGACTTACAAGGTTGTTTTTGTTTTTTTTTCTTTAGGAGCTAGATATACATGGATAGCACCAACGTTGTGCCAGTGTTCTTAATTTCTCCTAAATTCAAACCGGGAAAACCTCTACGTGGGTCTATTTCACACTAGCACAAATTTCTTGCAGTTTGACACTCATTTCAATAATTTTTTAGCAAAATTGTCTAAAAGTAAATTTTTAAAATCAAAAAAATTACTAAAAGATTCAAATGATACCAAACAGTTAAGAAATAATTGAAAAAAAAAATAAAATTGCAAATCAGATCAAAGACAAATTCAAAAGTTCACTGCGGACTAGTGCAATATTTAATTTTGTAATTTTCTAATTAGATAAGATCACAATATGGATATAAAGCCTATCTATAAAGAATAAAGTTAACAAAACACAATGAACATTGTTAAAGACTAGAAGAATTTTTCAAATTGAAATTAAAATATGTATTTGAAAAAAACCAACAAATTTGCCTTTCTTTTTATCTGTATACAATTTTGGACGTAAATATTTTACTTTCCCAGAAATATTTTGGTTATTTTAATCGATTTCTGACCCTCTTAGCTCTATTTTCTTTATGATTTTGTTTTATTTTATATTACTTGGAAAATTTAACGCAGAGAAACAATTTCCATTGATATAGGTTTTATTTTCAATTTATTTCTTTTTTTCGGTAGACAGAAGATGGATATCGAAATTCTGTAAACCATAGATGTTATGTAATAAAAAATAAAATAAAAATATTTTACAAATTACTCGACAAAATACTTTTAGGTAGTGAATTGCATGAAAGCAAAATTACTTATAGAATCGATTCTGTGAGCAATTCTAAAAAAAAAAGCAAATTAGGCCGTTTTTGATATCACAAAACCGATTATTAAAATTTCTAACTTGTTAAGGATTACCTACTCTTTATTTTATTTAGAACTGCATTTTAATTTGTAATAAATCAAATCTTTTGAAATTTGTCTATTTAAATGGAGTTATAGGGAAACAGTCACCGATTGTAATTTTCTAAATTTCATTTTATCCATTATAAAATATGTTTTTCAATATTTATAAACAAAATTAAATTATTGTTATTATTGTTAGAAATATTAACTTTTTAATAAATACAAAAAGCGAAAGAGAAAGAAATATCTGTTTTTTTTTTACCCTATTAGATAATTTTAAAAAGTTTGTATATTAAAAAATTTTTTCCATTTTGTTATTTGATAGCAATGAATTTTGAAAACAATTTTACTCGAAATCAATCAATCAAGAAAATTAAATTCTGTAGATTTAATACAAAATTTTGTTATTAAAGAATTTGAAAATTTGTATACGATGAGAACGTATGTATCATTTTACTTTTATAATAATCGATTAAAACCAGTTACAAATTTATTTGAAATCAAAAAAAAAGAACAATATTTAATAAAATTTTGCATAGACCTAATAATATTATATAATTGATATTTGCACCTCTAAGATATTCTAGCTGCCGAATAGTAAATTCAATCATGGGCAGTAAAGGAAAGGGTTATAGATAAAATTCGATAAGATTTCTACAAAGATTTGCTAAAAATGTCCTAATAGCTTATTAAGAATTTTTTTTTTTATATAAGAAAGGCGATCACAGGTGCTAAGTTCTTTAAAAGACTACTCTATTCTGACCTATAAAAATATAAGGAAATAAATTAAATTAAAAATAAAATTCATAATATAAAATGTGTACTATTTGCGTGAGTTAGGATTAAAAGTGAACTAAGGGCATTTAAGAGAAATTAAGAAGATAATTTCAGTAATATATTTACAAGAGTTATATACGAAATGTCTCATAACAGTTCTTGTGCGCATTTAATAATGTTTATTATACAATGGGGCCAAAATCTTGTCCCCTCAATCTCTAAATACGTATTAATTTTTTTTCTTACTTAATTTAATCCGATTTAGCTTTGTTTTTTTTTTCTAATAAGATATACGTACACGTTTTACACGGCGTCGGTGTTTATACTTTTTTTGTTTGTTTGTTTTTTGTTAAAAGTTTTTCTTTTCCAAAAAAAAAAAAAATACTATGACCCTAACGTTGTATATATTTGCTATTCCCTCCCGTATGCGTATGTGTGAATGTTTTCTTTTTTTATTCTTTTGTGTAGTTATGTGTGTGTATGTGTGCAATGAAAAAAATTAGCTACCCTCTTATTACTTTTTTTTTGTTTTGTTTTATTTTTTGAGACTACCCAAACTGTACTAACTACAATCACTGTGGCTCTAGCATTTTTGGCGGCCTATGCTCGCTATTTACAGGTAAAGACAATACATAATTAATAATTAAAACGCAGCTATATTATATCAAACATAATAACTAATGTTATTTTCTTTTCGTTCTTCTTTCTTTCTCCTTTTTTTTTTAAATTCTGCACGAATAACAAAAACAAAAACAAAATAACGCTGCAGTTGGTACACAACAGTTTTCAAGTATATATAAAATTTGTTTTTATAAAGTATCCAAAATTCATTTCAACGGATGAGTACTCTTGTTAAAAAGTTATAAACTTTTGCATCGCTTGTACAAAGTCAATTAACAAGTTTTATTTTATTTTTATTTTTTGTTATTATTGTTATTATTACATTTTTTTTTTGTTTGTTTATTCATTAAAGACCAAATGATTACACAAATCGTTGCTGAATCGGATCGCTAGGTTCCTATCTGAGAGTTGATAGTAGTTCTCATCTTTGTCGTCGTCGAGGCTTGGGAACCTCGAAATCCTTGGTCGTCTGGCGGGAGCAAATATCAAAAGCATTGTTTTATATATATATATATTTTGTTTTTTATACATCTTTTTTTTTTTATATCTTTTGTGGTAATTTCGATTAAAGGCAGTATAGTTCAGAACGATCGTCGCACTCTGTCCTCGCTCGTCTCTCCTCCAATGGCCGGGACTAAGATGATGATGATGATGATGATGATATTATAAAATGATGACGATATTTGTAATGATGCTGTTCTTTTGTTTTTTGTTCCTGATAAATTTTTTTACGCTTTCTCGAGATTAATACTGTTGCAAGCACACGAAGAAGAAGACGACTTCAGCGCTCCCCCGGGGCGGGTATATATTTGTTTTTGTCTTTTTTGTTTTTAAATATATATAAATAATCCGCTGGTGAGTGCGTTTTTCGAACAACCAACTAAGCAAAGCGTTGAGGTGATGGTGGCGGCGATCCCGTGTGTCGTCACATGCCAACAAAACCTCGCGAGAGCTAAGGGGTCCTCCTCATCTTAGTCCCGCTCGCAGAACTTCAAAGAATTCGAACAAAAATGCCTCGCGTTGATCCGAAAAATTTGTTTTTTTTTGTTTTTTGGTTTTTTTTTTACAATAAATCCTTTAGCTTAGAATCCTATATAATGTTATCCATTCATTTTTTTTCTTCTTTTTTTTTAAATTTATTAATAATTAGCTTATACGAATCAGTTTTGTTTTTGATCACAATTTCTTTTTTTTTATGTACACAGCTCTATATGTACACGGTTTGACAATGTTTGGAAACTTAAAGGAATTAAGGGGTATTTTGTTGCTCTTAGTTGGAATGTCCTGCTACACCCAGATCTGTTCCCTTCGATCACGCCTTAGTCAAAGCCTTTGCTAGCACCAGTCCTCTTCGTCTGAGTCCGAATGTCGAGTATGGAGTCCACCCTTAGGTTTGTACCCATTCAGAACGGGTGATGGTAATACCCGGCCCGTTCTGCCCATAGCCACCGCCTGCTCGAAGGACAGCGGCGTTATGTATTCCAGTCTTCTTGGGAGTAATAAGAAGTGCACCATTAATACTATTAGTTTCAAGAAAAAAAAATATATGCACTTGATAATGGGAAGCAGAATGTGAAGAATGAAATGAAAATCTCTGAAAATTCATTTTTTAACTTAAAAAAAAGGTGGTGTATCATTAAGAAAATGCCGCAAAGAAACATTTAAGGGTAGTTTTAAGCAAAAGCCGATGTTTTAGAGTATAGCAAATAAATGCATTATAAAAAAGAGATATTAAATAAAAATATCTTGAAAAATTATAAAAACAAATATACAAAAAAAATATCATATTGAAAATCTCGGTTAGAGTTAGAGTGTATTTCGTATTTCAGTAAATTTGTGTGTCTGTTTGTTTTCTTCTGTACCAAACAAGTTCACTTTAAACTTGATCATAAATTTTTTTTTAATGTTTGTTACGATACCGATCACCCTATATTTAACAACTATAGTATTATGAAACGATCTTTTATTTAGAAATAATTAAATAGATGATAACACTCTAAAGAAATTCTAAAACTTGTAAGCCTGTTTATTTCGTCAATCACAATTTTTTTTTATTTCTGCTTTCCTACGGATAGAGAATTAGAATTTAAAATAGCTCTATGACCATCTAAAGTAATAAAAACTAGATATTTTACTTCGTACAAGCGAATTCGAGGATATATGTTTTTTAAAAGAAAAAGAAAACAATTGTGTGGAAGCGCATTTGTTGAATTTTTATTATTATTATTTTATTTCCAATTGCAACGTTCTGGAGTGATTTTAAAATTACTTATTTTAAATTGGTGTAGAATATAATAAAATTTCATATTGTTTCTTAAAGAATAAATCTTTTCTTTTTTATTCTATAATATTTCAATTCCTTATTTTAGACTATTTATTTAATATCATAATTTATTTAGATTTTTGCAATACAGCAACAAATCTATTTTAAGTATTGTGTCATAAAAAAAAATTGTCTCCGATTTTCGAATGGCTGAAACAACGATAAAGATAATGTAACAATTTCTATTTAAATTATAAAATTTTTTAACAAAAATCTTTATAATAGTTTGTATTTTAATTTTCAGTTCTGGATACTATCGTATAGATTCTGTATATGTATTTTCTTTGTCTGTTGTTTTTTGTTTGTTTGTGTTGAATTGTAATTAATAATTATAAGAAATTAATAATAATAATAGAAATAATAATTATAAAAAATTATAATTTATGAACTGCTGATATGACTGGAGTATTTATGAAATTATAATAAGCTTGTTGGTTAAAAAAAAACCGAAAAAAGGTTTATTTTAGGTATAAACATGCAAATCTTACCTTTCTCTTTCGAATTCTCGTTCCCGGTCACGTTCCCTTTCGTATAGTTCACGCTCCCGGTCCCGATATTCATAACGTAAATCATAATCACGCATTCTATCTCTAAAGCGTTCACGATCACGTTCGCGGTCTCTACTACTATAATACATATCTCTTTGATCCCGGAGGAAATCACGTGAATGTGGCAACGAGTGAACACTATGAGGTGTTGAGTGATGTGTCTATAACAAAAATAAATACAGGTAAAATTTTTAACTATCCTATTTTATTTTAGAACATTATAAAAGTAACTTACGTGTGTTGGACTAGCGTTTAATTTCGGAAAATTAATATTAGTTGGCTTCAGTTGCAGAGTCGAAGGTTTACAAGGCGTCGGAGGTAGACGCCTGCCAGCTCCTCCCCGTCGAGCGGCTAATACAGGATAACTATGCTGAACGTGCGAGCTACCTATTTTCCATGAAAGAAAAAAATAAAACCAATGGTTTAAATTGAGCACTTACAGATTATAGGACTCTATTAAAATTAGTTAGTAACAAAACTTATTCAAATTAGTGCGGCATGCAGATAAGTTAGTTAGTTTTAAGTGACACTGGAGTGTCCTGTGTATATCAAAGTGGATTATTATTAGTATTTTTTTTTAAGAAAGCTGGAGGCCTTTTTCTTTAAATTTAAAAAAAAAACATATCGTGCACATTCGTGCATTGTACAGCTTAAAGTATATATCGCTCGTGTTGCAAAAACAAATAAAAATGTAAAAATAATAATAAAATAATAACAACTAAAAACAAATACTTGTAATAAATGTACCCATTTCATCAATCCCAAGTCTATCTCTTTCACGCATCTCCTGAAGTCGAGCGGGACTTGGCGATCGTGATCTTTGACATAGACTTGTTGTCCCATATGTGGGATAAGGCAGGTGATTTCGCCTACTGCGAGGATAATGGCCACCATAACGAGCAGGCGATGGCGAACGTGCCGGACTTGTCGATGCTGACCATGAACCTATAGTGGAAAGACAAAATTGGGAAAAAAGAAACGACCAAACAACGAAAGTGGTTTTTTTTGTATTGTTAGTTATGAATTTAACTTTTTCTTTTTCTAAATTGAATTCTTTGATTTTTTGTTTGATTGATTAAACATTTTTTATTTTTAAATTTTTAAACAAACGAAAGATGGTGTGGACGAATTCGAACGAAACCAAGCCAGACGCGGACAAAATGGAGAGTGATAAAATCCGGCGGATATCGGACTTTAGACGAACAATATAATAAAAAAAAAATTATAATAAATCCAATATAACAATGCAATGGCGAACGATCGTGTATCGTAAAAAGCTACAAAAAAAACAAAAAACAAAACGGCAAACAGGCGAACAGAAGACGTCCAATCACTGCAATAAACATAATATAAAAATGCTGAAAGTCATTTGATTGGCGTGTGTGCGATTATGCTGAGATATATGAGATATTTATATGAGAAGACTTCAATGAATGAAATGGGCACTCTATTTGTGCTGAGTACTGTATTGACTCCATGAGCCATTAAATGGATACAAAAATTAGCGCACTAAACATGAAGTAATCCAAACAACTGATATTGTGTTATGTGCCATCGATTCTTCTCAACTCAAATTTATTTGGACTTAGCGCCCTATATTCCAAACTTGCGAACGTACACTTCTCAAACGTACTGAACTAGCCAAATTAACCTGTACATACACTCGTCGAATATTTCAAACTAACAAAATCAATCTGTATATACACTTATCAAACTAAATTAGGTCCACCGGCGACTTACTAGAATTTTGGACAAAACTAAAATCAATTTTTACAACAATTTTGAAAGTTTTTGTATGACACTTTTGGAATGTTTTGAGTTGAGAAGTATAAATATAGTTTTTTTATAACTACACTGACTAGTTTGAGGTTAACTCATATTATACTACAATTGCAAGCAATAGTGAAGCACGAATGATACAAGATTTATTCATTTATTAATATATATATATATATATGTTTTTTTCTGTTAAACGAATAATTATACTCCTGCCAATTTATACAAATCAGTCGCACTTCAATTGGGACAAATGTGATATCTCATACAAGTAATACTATGATCGGGAAACTGATTAATAAAGTAAAACATTGAACACCTATTAAATCTATGGAGGTATTTTTTGTACAAAAATTCTTTGGACAGAAATATTATTCCATTATTTTTTAATACATACCTCTAGCGAATCGCGGACCATGTCCATAATGTCTACCTAGATGATGACGGTTCTCTTTCACCATTTCTACAACGTTTGAAACAGTGTCCGAAAATCCGATATCATGGTGCATATAATGACCATTTCTACGTCTAGGACTAGGCGATCTAGCGAGAGGCGATCCATTTCTCCTAGAATATAATTTTATATTAATATATTATGCATTTAATTAAAAAAATGTATTAATAAATAAATAAAAATCAATAATCCTCACCTTAGACTAGGCGATCTCCGATGGCCATTTACGTACGCATGACCAGGATGCAAATGATCCCCTGTTAGTGATTCTTGGGATGGATGCCTCGACGGAACATCTTGCAACTCCAACATCTAGCAGCGCAACCAAATTTTACAATATTAACATTTTCGCTAAATACAAACCAAGCAAATTAGCTAAATCTACGGAGCCAATGTTACCCTTTAACAACTGCCAAAAATTTTCTTCAAAAAATGTTCGACAACTTCCAAATTGTTATTATTATTAAATTCACATATATAATTGTATTTGTCCTATATTTATAGTAAAACAATAATATGAAAGCAATAGTTGCATGCAAGTAAATAAAATCATGCACCAGAACAAGCTTAGTTTAAGGGAAGCAATTTAAAATGGGACAATCCCTATGCTGTACAAATCCGAATAGATCGGTAAACTGGACTACTATAATGTTAGAAAATTGATTAATATACACAAATAAACATGCTAAATCTGTGCTACAAAAGAATCTATCAAATCTACAGCACAAGTCCTCGTTTATGTACAGATACTACTTACCCTCTGAGTGATCGGTTTGTTCTTTTTTTGTTTCCTTTTTTTTCTAATTATACTCATAATTAATCGCTTACTTAAACGGAAATTACATAAAAACACCTCACAGAGGTCTCTACATTCAGATTTATTGGTTATATCTATCCTAACTCTAGTAGAATAAAAGATTTTTAGATAATATACCAAGGATTTAATCACTCTGAGTATTACCTTCTTTTAAGGGTTTCAATTTTTAAAAAGATTAGGCTTTAAGATTTTAGGGAAAGTAAAGAATTTATAAATTTTACAATCAAAATAAAACTTTAAAAAAATGTTATTAATTTCCATATATCAGAAATAGGGTTTCGGCATGGGGTGAAAAAACACGGTCTAAATTGTTATTATGGAATTTTTAAAAGATCGTTTTGTTTTTCTAAACGTAAAGAATATTTTCCTTAAAATATTATTGTACCTCTTTTTTCCAAAAATTGTTAAACCATATAAGAAAATAGTACCGTAAGGGTTTACTTGTAAGAGCTACATATTCAATAATTATTTTATAAACTAATCGGAATACTTTTTAAAAAAAACAGTCACGATAAAAAAAAAATTAGAAAAAAAGATATTCAAGAGGATTAGCAATCGATTGACCAATAACAATAAAATAATTTCTTTTTTTTATTTGCCATTTTCTAGAAAGATCTCCTCTTAATAAGCTAGGATGTTATAAATCGTATGTTATTAAATTGTTAATACAAAATTAAATTTTCCCAAAATTAGACAATCTTTAGAAATTACACAAACATTATTTCAAAATCGTAACCCTATTATAAACTTAGGAAAGTGTTTTACAAAATCAAGAAGGCAAAAATGTTGTTCTACAAAAGAAGGTAATACACCGACTGCTTCACACAAAATTACTGCACGAATCGAGTCTACTTAATTCCACCCAACTAAAACACCTTACACTAAATATTAAAAGTAGGCAAATGATCCGTTAATTGGATCAATGTTTTATAAAAACAAAAAAAAGAATAATACAAAAAAAACCACCAAGGATAAATAAACTGTCTTGTAAAATCGACTTTCGACGAAACTAATCCAGTGTTTGTTAAAATCAAGTAGACCCCAAGCTCGTGTCTAATGTCTAAAACTTAATTTCTTTTAATATATTTTTTGAAAACGAATATAAAGTCCTACGATGTAGCGTCCCTACTTGCTATTATAAGCCTATATTGTCCTAGTGGAACTAAGGATTTTTTTTGTCAACACTCACAACAGAACATAAAAAACATTGAATACGAAATAATCGAAATGAATGTTTACTGATATCGGTTTCGAACAATACACAAAAAGTTACCAAACATGGAGTTATCACCTTTTTGCTCCTGAAATATTGAAACGGAATATAAAAGTTAAATATTTGCGTTGAGGGAATTGGTTTATTATTGTTTTTTTTATTTTTTTACAGAGGGTGGTGAATTTGGTATGGTGGTGGTTGGTGGTGGTGGTAAGATATAAAGGTAAGTTTTTTTATATGTATATATATAGACAGTATTTTTAGGACGGTAAATAAAATTAAACAGAGAGCATTACCTAACTGATCTCTTGCGTACAGTGTTACGCCGCGCTAGGGCCGCCAAACTGGAGTGTTCGTTATCGCCATTTTGTTGTTGGTTGTGCAACAAGTGTGTTTGTGAATTAACAGCCTCATTTGGATCGATGCTAATCGAGCCTTGGCGTGATCCTCCGCCCTTTTCTAGCGCAGCCATATCAAGCAAGCAATTGAAGAAGGATTGCTTCTATCGTTGGATAATGATACACCCCCGATGACACCAGGCAGGTCCAATTTTTTTTTTTTACATATATTACAGGAGATTTTGTGGTTTTTTGTGATTTTGTTGTGCATACCCAATTTTTGTTTTTGTCGTGATTTTAATGTTGTTTTTTTTTTTAATTTATTTTGTACGGATGTTTCGTATGGTCGTGGTTTTAGTGTTGATTTTTTTTTTGTTTTTGGGTAAATGCAATTGTTGCGAAGATAGCGCGAGAAAGATTAGAAAATCAAGCAAAATATGTTAAAAATTTATTTTTAAGAAATACTGTTTTTAATATGATTTTTTTATTTAATTAGCTCGACTTTACGCATTCTAGTTATTAATCTTTAAAAATAGATTTTAGTTATTCTCTTCTATTATGATTTTCAATGGATGTTTACCTTTATGGTTTTTAAACTATTGAATTTTAGTATTGAACATGCAAATTTTGATTTTATAAGAATTTTAAAATACTTTAAGGTGCAAAAGATAAAAATTTCTTAGATGTCTTTACTTGCTGAGGAAGAAATTACATAATACAATTAGAATTAATTTTTCCAATTTTCCAATTGATTGGTTAATTAATAAAACTAAACAGTTTTTTGAAAAAATTCATACAATAATCTAAAGTAAAAATAAGTTGTTAAAAAAAACGGTAATATTTTAATAATACTAAGTAATTCTTTTAGATTTTTCAAAGCTTTCAAAACACAAACTGGATAGAATTTTATAATTTTACTCTTCTTCAACAGAAAGACATTAATTTTAATTCTATAATTGAAATTTAAACCTCATAGTAAAAATTTCAATGAATCAAAATTGAAAAAAAAAGTGAAAAACTGGTAGAACTTCTAGACTGAAAATAGCATGCTTATTATGTAAGAAAAGAATGCGAAAAAGACGAGCACATTGATATAAAGGATTTAAAAAGCAATAAGTGAAAGGCAAACAATTTATGATTAATTTCTACAAAAATTCTCTATATAGGAAATAGGAAAAAATTGCGTGCGAATAAAATTCTTAAGTAATTTAATAAGAAGAATAAAAAAAAATAAAAATACAGCTACAGGACTAAAAAAATTGAAATATAACAATACTTTGACCACTAAATTTATATATATTTTTTTTAAATATAGGACAACTCTTTATAGATTTATTCTAAATTTTCTAGGGCTTCTCTTTAATTCCTAGCGTATGTTAGACATATATATATAATAATCTATTAGTAACTTTATTGGAACAAACGAACGTAAGGAAATAACAAGTAATAAACTCATTGAACCAATGAAACAATGGAACAGATTCAATGCTGTAGCAATCATAAAGGGTGCACTCAGTCGCCAAACAATCTTTAATTAAATTTGTTCTTAATTTTTTTTTTTTTTTTGAAATAAAAAAAATTGATATGTGTCTAGTCAGATGCTGGATAACGCCAAGAAGGCAGAAAGTGGCTTTAAAATTTGCTCCCAACACAATTTTTTTCTTGGTTTTTTTTTTGAAATACTAGTAATAGATAAAATAGAATCTATAAAAAAAATCTTTCTAAGAAATTCTAAAGCCACTGTTTTTTTATAGATGAAAAAAGAAAATACAACAAATTCTTGTACTGTTTTATAAAAAATAAAATAAAAAATAATAATATAAAGAGTCAAGCAGTTAATATTGTTATATGTGTCTGAATATGTGCAGGAGAGCAGGCATATCATTCTATTGATACATGAACAGCTTCGGGAAGTATCTTTTCGTATCAAGAAAAAAAAATATATATATATATATGTCGGAAAGAAAATCGTTGGAATGTTTTTTTTTCTTCTTAATGATATTACTTTGGGAAAATATTCCACTAGCAGCCGATTACAGCAAATAGTCCAAAGATTTTTATTGCAAAAATCAATTTTTTATTTTTAGTTATTTTTTTTTTGCATTTTTGTTTAAATATAAAAAATCGATTGAGAAGCATTTTAGCAGCCGCATCAGACCAATAAAAAATGGGGATTTCTGTTTCAAGCCAACAAAATAAATAAATAAGTGATATTTTTAGAGGGATACGAATTTGTGGTATTTGTGTAATTATGTGTTCAAGTGTATAGTGATGTAATTATATATACTATTATTGAAAAAAGAAAAAAAAATATATATATATATATAAACTATAAATCTGTAGCGCATTTAAACAGGAACATATTTAGCAGAGTAGCGGCTTATATGGGCGCATATAGTAACAAGGGCATATATAAAGTGAAGGTTCTTTAAAAAATGTTAAGAAATGCAAGAAAGATCTTATATTAAACTCAATAATACCGGCTGATTGGCCGAAGGACTATTTTTGGCTTCTTCATCTTTCTTTCCCTGTGGAAAAACAACACGTTCATCGAATGTTTGTTGGATTGTTTGTTTGATTGCCGTTTTCATTTGTCATTTGTTCGAACATACAAAAAAATGTAAGAAAAAATAAATAAATAAGAAGAACATTTTTAAAAACATGTATAAAAAGTAATACTACTTAAAAACGACTTAAAACGAAATTCACTTATATTTATGTAATTATAAAATCGTTAAGTTCCAAATTTTCACCTAACTTATATAACCAACTAAAATTGTGAAAATTGTGCAATTAATTAATTTCTACAACCGACTTATGGTTTTCTACTTTCTAATATTACGAAGATCTCAAATAACCAAGAGCGTAAAATTAAATTCCTTTAAATAAGAACGTCTCTATCTAGATAAGATTGATGATAATACCTCCGTCCAAATCTGCCATTTTTATTTTTTTTCAAAAATACAAAGGATCAGAGTGAGATTATGTTTCTGGGCATTTGATTGATTAGTCTTAAGCTACGTGGCCCTCAATAATTCTAATTATTTTTTATTGTAGCCGCGTATGATTTTAATAAATATGTGTGTGCCAGTGTTTTAGAAATATTGAAATTTTGAAAAAGCATGGTACGACGGATTTTAAGTTACTGAAAATTTTTTAAACGAATTGCATCTAGAGTCTTAGCTATCATGAGCCTATGCTAGAGGGAATATTTAAAATCCAAGAAATAAAATCATTATTTTTCTCTTTGTCCATGCAAAGAGTTTATTTTTATAAATAGACATCTAAGAAAGGAAATATTTTCATGGAAATTTTCGTTTTATAATATATTTTCAAAATATTTTAGCTTTTTAACCTCTTCCTCAAAATAAGTTTCTTTTCCTCGAAAGCTTAATTATTTTTCAAAACAAAAAAAATTATCCGAATTCAATTTTGTACGTGCTAAAAGTGTACACAACTTTGCAAGACAATAGAATAAAATTGTTAACAAGATCTAAAATTAAATTGCTTTGCTATTAGATGTACAATGCTTTATTCATTTTTGTTTCATATTACAACAAATTTACTCAAAAAACTAAAAAATGTTAAATTGGACTGCTAATCTAGAAATAGTGAATACTGTAAGCTGAAGAAATAATATATGTAAATAATTTGCATATAAAATTTGCCACTAATATATTGAAATAAAACACAATTTATTTAATAGAAAAAATCAATTAGAACAATACGTCTCCTGACTCTAACTTCTTGAGAATGGTAACCTTCATAAAAATTGCAAAAAAAAAGAAATTGTATGCAATAAATTAACTAATTTTTATAAAACTACGCATCTCGCTTTAAATAGTCTTCACCAATTTTAAATTTGTTCATCGTCACACCATGTCAAATGCAATTTTAGCAATTTTCTTGAAATACAGAAATTAATTTGTGGCTAAGGGCATCTAGGAAATAAATATTTCTTTTTTTTTAGTACTCTGATTTTTAAACCAATCTGGTTAAATTTGAAGGGAAAACCTTAATACTACACTGGCACACTGAGTATATTACGAAATGTATATTTCGTGTAAGATTAAATCTTGTATGGATTGAAGAAACTAAAAAATATAAACCTTACCAATCAAAATAATTAGTAAAAAATAAAAGTATAATTTTCAAAACAAAAATAAAAAACACATTTATACACTAACTAATTCCATAATTTACGGGGTCTACACATATATTTTGTGATTTTGTCATATTAATTTTACTCAAAATAACTTAATACTAAGTGATACAAGCATTTGATCTTTCGAATTTTGCTATATTTACATTTCGAAAGTATTCAAAAGCCTGATGTTCCCTACTTTAAAGTGACGTAAACGGCACAATAAAAACACCTATTCATATTCGAATAGTTTTTTTTTCTTTTCTCTTTTATTAAATAATTATACTTAAATTTTGTGTATAGTGCTACGTAATATGTTTTATTTATTTTTTTGTACACAAACAAAAAAAATTATATATTTGTGTATATATTTAGTAAAAATTTAATACATACCGGCGCTCCAGACTCGATTTGACCGAATCTAGTATTTCGCCATGATTCTAGTATTAGCAGACCTGCGTACATCTTGCCGACTGTAAGCTGCCCTCTACCCAATTGATCATTCCTTGGTAACAAAAGATCTAGCAATTTCTTAGCTTGTAGTGGCCATATATGCTGTATTGTTTCCCGGAGCTCCTCATCGGCTTGGTCCATTTCTTCGGCTATAGGGAAAATAACAAAACAAGAAGAAAAAAAAAGATTTTTTTTTTAAATATTACTTTAATAGGGAATAGAGAATAAAGCAAATAATTTTCTTTTTTATTTAAAGCTTTCAAAATGTTAAATGTTACCCAAAGGAGCTGATCCAAATAAAGTTAATAGAGGTCAGTGTTAGAGAAGAAAAAAGTGTGTTTTGTTTTTGTGTTTGTATTATGTCTTAAATCTGATATGAAGAAGAGAAGAAATTAAATTAAAAATGATAGACCTTCATGGAATTTTATGTGAAAGCAGTTGACCCAATTATGTCCATAAAGAAAAAGGTAATTCCATTACTTACGAGCTCTCATTTTAATATTGAGGTTTTCACGTATCAGGGCGAATAAAGTTGTCGTAAAATTCACCTTCCCCTCGTGGTCCAGTGGCATATTCATTCTAATAAGTCTTTTGTAGGCGAGGCGATTGGGACATTTGTTACCGAACCCCAATGGAGGATCCATATTTTTTAACATATCATACATTTCAGTGTAGTGAATTTTACCCCTAGAATTTTTAATAGAATTGTATGTTTTTGTGAGAAGAAATCTTCCAATATATATTTGTTTTCTATTTTATTTTTATTTTTTTAAATTATATTGCTTTGAAGATATGTCTTCAAAGTTTTGTTTTTTTCTTGCATAGTTTTTATGCATTGTCAGCTAGACACAGACAACTATATACAGATTTTCACAAGAAAATTGGAAAAGTTTTAAAATAATAATAGAATTTTGAAAGGGAAACCAATCATCGCTAACATTCATTCATTTTAAGAAAGAAGTAATAGAACAGTAATGCTAATATGAAACAAATACGAACAAATAATAATCAAATTAATAGTTTTTTAGTAGTTTAAGGCACACAGACGACACAACATTTATCAATTATTTACAAGGGGAGGCAATCGAAAAAAAAAAAAACTTTATTCTAAAGACTTTTTGGCATTGTTATCCAATTATTTATAATAAAATTTATATTTTTAAGGGAAAGTAAAAACGGTCAGTGTATTATAACAATTGCTTTACAATTTCGAGTTAAATTAACTCATTATTCGTATGTAGAAAACTAAATTCCATTTAATCTTTGAATATTCAAAGGCACATCAATTAAACTAAAATTTCAAAAACAAATCTTCTTTTTTGGTTCGATACTAATTTTGAACATTCCAAATATAAAAATAAATTTTAAAACTTTAACGTTGGTTTTTTTTTTGTCTAGTTAAATTCACTCGCATATTAGAAATATAAAAATACATAAAAAGTAATAAATTTTCTTGAGATTTCGTTAAAGTATAAAATTTCCAGTACGGTATTATTTTAAAAAAATAACGAAACTAGAAATTTCTTACAAAGGCTTTGTTATTTCTTTATAGGGGACTATAAAATGTTAACTAACTGATCTGTTAGTTTTCATCATGTATCATTTCACATGTTTTATTAGCCTTTCTAAAATTTTGAAAATAAATTCAATTGGGTTTCCTTGTAACTTTTTATAACACGGCAAAAAATACTGAATATGTTTTTATAAATTATTTGTATTATATGAAGAAATAGCGCATTAAATGTATTCCCTAAAATTATAGACAAAAAAAAAAAGTATATTTTAGTAAGTATAATTTCAAACTGGTGTCGAAGGTCTTTTTCTTTTCTGAATATTTGAAACAATTTTAATTTCGTCCAAAAGTGAGATTACGACGTGTCATGCTTTTTTGTTCTATGATTTTTGCATTTCTATTTTTTTTAATAATCTGCTGCAATGCTGTTGTAAGCAGAGCCAAATTATTTTCAATTTTGTAAAATTTTTAAACTGCCCCATTATTTCTAAGGTTCAGTCAAATTTTTCACCGTGTAAAGAAGCAATAAAAGCATGCAATTTGAAGCATTTAACATTTGCAAAATAAATTAAAATAAAATAAAATTTAAAAGCGTTAAACGAGGAAAACCAAATTGTGTGGATTTCCACTGTATTATTTTCTTTTTTTTCGATTGCCAAAAATGGAATATACACAATGGAGAAACAACATTTTATGAACAATTAAATATTGAACATTAAATTGATAATTACGTCGCATTTGGATCATATTCAGCCCATATCCGAACAAATTCGTCCAAATGATGGGCGCCCAATATACTTGAATCTCTTGTCAGATAATCGAAATTATCCATTATGACGGCCACGAATAAGTTAAGCATTAAAAAAGAACAAAAAAATATGAACGATACGAAATACGCATAAGCTAGAGTGGAGCCACACGTTTCGTGTGGTCCTTTTTCAGCACGTTCATCACATGGCCTCCCTTTGAGGCACGCCAGCATAATGTTCGGCCACGCCTCGCCTGTTGCACACCTAGAAAAATTCAAAAATAATATTAAAATTGATAATCATTCGACTTATCACGTAAATTTTCATTTTAAGTATATTTTGTGAACCTAAGGCAGCGTTGGTTTCCATCATACACTTTAGACAGTAATCATTACTTTTTTAATTGAATCCTTCTGTAATTTCAATTCCTTGACCAATTTTGATGATAATTATTTGTTTGTTTTTTTTTTCAATTATATAATAATAGATATCAAGCATCTCTGAATTACATTTGAAGAAATTATGATTAGCAATTGATTTAATCAATTACACTCAATTACATTCAAAAGAATTGTAATTGGTTTAATCAGTTATTTAAAAAGAATTATTATCTTCTTTATCAAATATTTTCTTAAAATCTTTTGTAAGTAATTGTTTCAATTGTATCAATTAAAGAATCAATTACTAATTATAATTCCAGGAAATTATATTTATATTTTAAATAGAATTAAATTTATCCATCTCTTTACACTGCCTTAGGTAGGGTAGAACAAATTATTCAATTCATTTTCTTACTTTCACATATTACAGTGGAACGCTAAAGGAAACTAACTAATGAAGCAAGTCTAGTATGGATTTTGAATTATTTTAATCAATTATCGAATATATAATGATTCCTAATTAATTTATTAGTTTAGACTTGCTCCAAATAAATGCTACATGTCTACTACTTCGACAAAATAATAATTCAATAACTGTTCTATCAATTGTACTCTACCTAAAAATGTAACACTATAAATCTAGGTGGTAACAATATAACAGAGGAATATACTTTACTGGTAAAACTGATATGGTCAAGTAATACAACGAAAGGGTGTATACTATATGCAAATTCAGGTTTTATGACTGACAGCATGTTCAATAATAACGATAACAATAATAATGAGGTATATATATATATAATTATTATGGTTGACCAAACTACGGTTCTAAATTGTGGCTAAATTCAAAAATTTCAAATATTTTAAAATACACTAGGCATCTACGGTCCACTGGATGACTGTGGTGAAACTGTAACAGGTGAGCTGTTTTTTAGTGTATTTAGACTAGTGTGCTTAAACGAATGCGAAACGTCTTTTATATTTATTTATTTTTTTTTTTTTGAAAAGAAGTGTTTGAAATTTTAATTAATTAACCAGTAAGTAAGAAATTATTTAATCTTAACTATATTTCAGGAATTCCCACAAACTGATGGGACTATGTAACGCTATTTGGGGAACAGGGAATGTAAAAATTTTTTTACTATTTTGAAAGATGTTATAAGTCTCAGCTAATACTCCGATTGAAGCATCTATCTTCCTATAAAATTTTGAATTCTTACCAAAACCAAAATGCATATAATATATTATTTGCAATTCGTCTTTAAAAAGTAAAACGGTCCAAAAAAGTGCCATGATATCAAGTTTTACTTATTTCGAATATGTTTTCTTTTTTTTCGCCCTATAAAGAATTTAGAGGTAGTAAACACATAAAATTATTCACTTTCGGGCCTAATTAAGGAGTTTTAAGGTTTAAAAAAAAAAAAGCAAAACATTGATATCAAACCCAAAAAATTCACTAGAGTTTAACTCGCTTTCCTGTAACTATTTTGATTAGAATCGAAAGGGCAGCCCTAGAAGCCAATAAGAACTGCTATTGCAAAAATCAAAAATAATAAAAAAATAATAAATTAGGAAAGAAACCTATAAACTAAGTTTGTTTTTTTTTCTTTAAAGGAAAATGAGAGGTGGCTTTCATTTTTCTTTAAATTCTCTCATAACTTTAAAAAATTTTAAATTTCTCTTATATTTTTTCTTAAATCCTTTTTCAATTGTTTTAGTTTAGTAATTTTTTAATAGCGTTCCTATGCGCCCTGGAATCAGTACCTACCTGAAGAGTAACATAAGTCCTTGTACAAATGATTGGAAGTTGTTGTGTCTGGTTATATGATTTTCCGGTGTAAGTTTTATATTCCCAAATACCTAGTTTTTTAGTTGGAATGTTTTTTTTTCGAAGAGAGAGAGAGAGAAAAAAGAACAGAAAATGATGTTTTAAGCAAAAAATTAAATTTAGTAATTCACTTATAAAATTTCATTGCATGAAACAAAAAAAATAAATAAAATTTAAAATATAAACTAAAAAATTGAATGACTCTTCTTCGTTTAAATATAAGTTATGCATTATAATTTATAAATTAAAATTGTTTGGAAAATTATAAATTTAATAAAAATATAATAATGAACCTTTGTGTTCTAGTCTGTGAATGTGATTGTTGAAATTGTTCAAATATTACGATTAAAAGCAAATACAATCGCAACAAATACCAAAAAGGTACTTTGTTAATTATAATTACGCATTTACGAATACTGCTAAAAGGGTCAACTTTATTTTTACTATAAAAATTTTTTTAAACTAATTTTAATTATCTTTATCAACCAAATTGCTATCAATATTTCAATATTAAGAACTAATATTGCTAAATTATTTACACTTTTCTTTCTACGACGATAGCAATAATTTTAATCGATGGTTACAATTAATATATCATTATTTTAATATATTTAAATTATTTTATAAAAACCATATTTATTGTAGCCTGATTTTCATAAGAGGACTCTTTAGTTTTGGTTATATTCAAAGTGAAATGTCTTGTAAACCCTTTTAAGACTTGATATAGTTTAAAAAGTCTGTTTTTTAAACAACCAGGCAATTAAAAAAAAATAAAATAAAACTAAAAAACCAACTAAGACAGAAAAAATATATCGAAGCTTTCAAGTTACTTTTACGAAATAATTCTAGAATTCTTTTTTTGCTATTATTAATTAATGTATTCAAATTTAGTATGCGTAATATTTAAATGTTAAGCGTGAAGTCAGAATTACACTCTTATTAATTATTTACTAAAATAGTTTTACCATTTCTTTATTATTTAGCACTTTACAATTTTTAAAAATCTTTAAAAGTTAGATTTTAAAATCTACTTACTCTTTTAATATTGATTTATTTTATTTATTTCATATTATTGAAGTCACGTTCTTGCATACAAAAAAAAAAATAAATTCAAAAATTTGCAGAACACAACAGATCTGATTTTATTTAATATGAAATTTTACCTTCTTATCAAAACTTGTTAAAGTTTAAAACTTGTATATGATTTTGAAACCATCGATTAAATACAAATATTAATAAATTCTATTTGCCAATGTATGCCAGTTGAAGTAATTAAAGTGAATGAATTTTATTTTTTAAATTTTTTTATTGAATATCAATTCTAGGCAGTATAACTGTAAATAAAAGATAATAAATAAAAATAATAATATGGAATCAATACATGCAACTCTCAAGGAACTTGTTGTAATATGTACAAAACAGGGACTGGAATTCAAAAAATTACCCAACTGTTTAAAATATTCTAGCAAAAAATGAATTTTCTAACTCTTAAAGTTATTTGGGTGCAATTGTTATAACAAAAAGAAGACAAAAACAATAAAGTTAAACCATACTAATACATTTAAATTACTAAAAAAATACTACAATACAATTGGCAACATTACTCTACGAATATTCGATCAATGAAGCATTGTCTTGTTAGAAGTAAGTAAGATGCACTGCTTGAACAAGTCGTTCTTTTTTTTTTTTTTAAATATAAAAATTCTCTCAACAAATATTTTATTAAGTCATAGTATTTTCCCACTTTTACATAAAAAAAAACTCAATTTAAACAGTTTATAATTGCACAACACAATTGCTAGTGTGCGATGTGTGTGTATGTGACTGCAAACAAGATAAGTCCAATAGAAAAAAAAACTAAAGATTTATGTTTGAAAGATTTTTTCTTTTTTTTGGAATATAATTATTATTTTTCTTATTTAAAATATTAGAATATTATGCTTGCAATCAGCAATGTGTGCATTGAACCTGTTTTCGGCGTTTTATTTTTTTTTTATTAATTTTACGCAAAAAAAAAAAAAAAAAAAACATGAGAATTACCATAATATTTACATGAACATAAATTGATATAAACTAAACGTTATATAACTACAAATTTAATCGTTAGTCATTTAGATCAAACATAATTTTTCAACTCCAAAAGTATAAGCAAAACGTTACTCTTGTATTTTAGGTAGATTTTGTGGTATCTTTACGATTTTTACCGAAAAAGCAGCAGCAGACCTCCGAAGAACGTTTGAAAATTATTATGCCGGTTGAGTTGAGTATCCGGGTCATACTTTATATTGCCAAAAACCTTAATTTTTATATATATTTATGTATTCATTTTAAAAATAAAATTGAAATATTATTTCTTTTAAAGAAAAAAAACTAAAGTAAAAACAAAAAAAAAACTGTTTAAAACGTAAATGACGCAATAAATAACAAAAAACAATAGTAATAATAATAAAAATCAAATTAGATGTCGCATGAACTGATTTTGTCTAAACTATGAACGTTAAGAAAAATGTTTATTATATATATATATATATATATATATATAATTTTTTTTTTTGCTAACTATAATATTAATTACTGAGGGAAAAGGCAAACATTTATCTTAACAAAGGTATATATTGTTAATATAAAAATTAAATATTTGACCCTTTTAATAAGTTCAAAGCTCCTCATCGAGTACTGTACGAAATCCATTGAAAATTGTTTTAAAAATTTTTAACAATACGTTCAAATAAAAAATATATTTAGAATCGATATAAATATATAAGAAAATTAACAAAAATTTTATATTAAACTAATGAAAAATGATAAAAATTGATAATAGAAAAATGTAAATCAAAAATGATTTAAAAAATAATATTCAAAATAAAAAAATTACTATAAGCTGAAATGAAAACGTACCTGCATGCCGATAATGGCATAAATAAAAAATAGCATAGCAATAAGCAAACAGACGTATGGTAGAGCTTTGAATGATTGCACAAATGTCCACAAAAGTATTCGTATAGTGTATCCTTGGCGAAGCAGCTTTATCAGACGTGCCGCACGAAATAACCGTAGAAACCCCACGTTGATCGAATTCGACTGAAAAGATATTAATAAAAATATTTTAGAATCTCTTCTCGACAGTGGTTCGATATTGCATACAGTTTTTTTTTTTTGTAAATACTTCAAAAATTATCTTTAACAATGTCAACGGGGAAAGTCAAATCAACCTAATCTAAGACTATAAATGTAGAAAAAAAATTATTTAACGTATGTATAGTATGATTATAGTATGTTACTAAAACTAGAGGACGCTGGGCTTTTAATTTGTTTGGATGTTGCTTCTAAAATGCTACAAAATATTCAAGCAAAATTCGTCAATTTCTTATAAATTCATTTCTAATAAAATCAGTTAATCATTTTGTTGTATGGACTTTTTTTCTAAATTCTTATTCAATAACAAGAAACTAATAATCCAATTTTTGATAAATTTTTTAGAAGTAATTACAAATAATTTAGACGTACTGCATGAAAGTCTCATAGGCCCATTATTTCTCATTTTGTTCATTACCTAAAACTGCAAATCCAAAGAAAACAGATTTTAACAATTAATTTTTCGAAATAATTTTGGTAGGCAAAATCATCAAAAAAGGATTTTATTTATTCATTTGGCGAGAAATGACTTAATCCAAAAAATGCTTGAATATTATGTAATACAATTAGCCTATGAAGTAATCAGTATGATATTTTCAACTCAATCAAAAGTTGTTACATAAAGGTTTATAGATTAAATTTAAAAATTATCCATACTACTAGTATATCTATTATTAGTTGAAATTTACAATGGCTTTTTTTTTCAAATGCTGGACATCTACCCAGCCTATGTATAGTTTTTTTTCTCACTATGGAGGAATTTCCAATGTTTTAAAAACTTTGAAAGCAGTTCGATTTTCAAATGTTGTTAAATTATCGAAAAATTGATTAAATTTAATTAATTACATATGTCCAAAAATGTTCAAAAATCGAATTCCTTTCCAAATACAATTTTATATAAAAAATAAAAAAATAAAAAAAGTTTTTCTATTAAAATAGGAATTCCTCTAAAGCGTAATATTATACAAGTTGAGGTACTATATGCTAATTGTGAATGTTTAAAACAAAAAAAAGTTAGGAAGTATAGTTATAGTTTCACTATCTTAATTACATATTTAAACGAAGTAGGATATCCTATCTACATATGATTTATGATATTTATTCTCCGTTTCAACAAACATCATGGTCACTATCTACCTGGAAAAATAGTTTATTGTGTTTCTGAAAAATATATTTACACTAACTATGTCGACTAGTACACAATTACCCAAAAATGAAGTTATGTTATATATACAAAAGAGGTTATTTTGATTCCAACTAAAATCCCGCAGTTTACAGCATCGAGGCACAGTACTAGATATCAAAGGGTTAAAAGGGGTCTTTTTAAACAAAGGCACAAGCTACTACTTATTAATAAAAGGGGAGGGTGGTAACGCAAATTTCAGCTATGAAGGTTTCAAACGACATTTTCTGCTGGATTTTTAAGGGGGAGAAAGAACATAATCATTCCGATTTACTTACGTCCTGTTTGTCAAATGCATTTTTGATGTTATTTTTTGATTTATATTTTTATATATATATATATATTTTTTTATGAAGGAGGTGTGTTGTTCGGCATACATCAGAAGCAATCATTCACAACAAATAAAAGGTGTTAACAGTCGTTATTAGGAATAGACCATCGGCGTTTATCAAATCAGAAAAAGAGAAAAGCGCGTTAATATTGTGCTCAACATTCAATTCTTTTTATTTTTATATATATTTAATATATTTTAGTTGCAAACTAATCTATTGCGTAATAAATTTATTATAGGATAGAATCTATTGCTGGTTGCACTATAGAACTATACTATGGCAAAAGATTATAACAGGCATTCATTTAATAAGTTTTAAAACTATAAATGCTGGAAACGATCTTTTTTTCTTTGTTTACCAAAACATTTTTTTTAAATTAGTACACAAAAGAAACACTACCAAATGTTTAAGTGGCCGATTTTTTTCCAAATTAATTTTGAATTATGTAATTTTAAAAGTACACACATTTGGGTAGTGTATATATCTTATTATTATCTAAATTCAAATTTTGAAAACAACAAAAGGTGTTACAAATATTCAACTTAATACTGTCTCCAATTAATACAAACACCAATTCTGTTTCAAGCATACTGTTTATCCTTACTAATTCTAATAATGGAATAACTTTAACTATTATTATTATCTTATAAGATACCTACTAGTTAAGAAGTCTTTTGAGATGGTGTCAAACAACTCAATTGAATTATAAATGTTTCCTATAAAAAATTTCTGATTGAAAAAGTCCAATTATTAATTAAGTTGACACCAACTCACTTTTTTACTATTGTACGTAAATATGTATAAAATTAAAAAATTATAAATATAAAAATAATTATTTTATTTGAATAAAAATTAAAAATAATAAAATTAAATTCCCAATTCACATTGAAATAAATAAAAAGATTTTTGTTTAATTGTGTTATGTTTTAATACTTACGTCGTGCTACGGTGTTGGTTGTTTTTTTTTAGGTGGCCACAGTGTAAAGTGCATTATTTGTGTTTTATGGTGAGATTCATAATTGTTTGTGAAAAAGAAAATTTTTTATTGAGTTGTTCAACATGTCCAATAAAGTAATAAATGAATTTTTTTTTTTTTTACCATTGTATATTATATGAAAAATTGTTCAAAAGCTTTCAAAACTCCTTAATTATAAAAATAATTAAAAAAGAACCTATATAAATTGTATTTAAAAAGTAATGAGACTACATGCGTCGTTCGAAATTTGTTTTTAGAAAAGACACATGCTCCTAATTTAAAATAAATAAATAAAAATAAATATTTTAATCAGGTTCAAAAATGGAACCACCGAAGCTTTCTTATTATGAAAATAGTAAAACGTAGTTCTGAATAATGCTATTAAAAAAATAAATAAATAAATAAATAACATCAAATTCAGTGTATATTTGGATATAGATACTCTCGAAAATATTGAAATTAATTTTATCTTAAATTATTTTGAATCCAGTATTATTAATTGGTAATGCAAATCTCACTATTTTTTATATACACTTCGATTGTTTTTTATATTTTGTCTTATCTTTTATTTATTATTTAAATATCAATGAAAGCCTTTGATTAATAAAATAATGATTAATTTTAAAAACTTTTTATACTTACAGGCTAAAAATTAGATCGAATTGTTTGTGTGCAGTGAGTTGATATGTAAATGTGAGTAGTGTAATGTTGTATAAATATAGAATATATAGAGTGTGCAAGAGTTATCGTATAAAATTAATTAAACACTAATATAATTATCAGAATAATAGTTTATATTACGTGCTTCTCTACAGATAAAAATAAATAAATAAACTAAATACGTAGTGCGAAGGCTGAGGGCTTTTTCTAGCATTGAATTTTACTTCATTCTCATTATTATTATTATATATATATTTTTTTTTACTTTCCAGTCAATTACCAATACCATTAACTAATTACATTACACATATACGCAACTAATGCAATGCGTAACGTGAAGTGCGGAGTACTTACATCATGCTGTTGTTTTTTGTCGAATTTTAATAGATAGATCAGGTTGAGGAATATATTTTGAAAAATTGAGTAAATGTATTTATTGTAATAATTGCAATATTGTGTAATTTGGTTCAGTTGAGAATGAGTACTATTCGATTATAATATTATAAAAAAGTTTACGATCTCTTCTTAGATATTTGAATAAAAAAAAAACTTCTATTTGCGAAAAATCTTGCACGACACTAAGAAAAAAGTCGTCTGAATATATCTGTATATTTATTATATATTTATATAGTAACTGCCTATTCCTCTTAAAATGAAATTATCTCATTATTTAAAAAAAAACTGAAGATAAGAAACTCGGTTTTTAATTATATTTGACTTCAGTAAAACTGCTTTAACTCCACTAAGACCAAACTATTCAAAATTTAATGCTTACCCCGAACTCCATCCATAAGGCATCGACAATACTCCCCACCACCGTAATAAGATCGAAAATGTTCCAGGGATCTTTGAAAAAATTCTGTAAAAAAACACATTATAATAAAAAATTTAGTAAATGTTATTGTTAAATTGTAAAAACGTCACAAATTTTTAGTAGCTGAAAACATTTGAGTTTGTAGAAAAAAGGAAATGAAAACAAAAAAACACCTATTTAAATTACTTACCGTCCTCAAAAGACAGGACAAATTTTTGTCTAAATATCTAATTTAATCAAATTCTAGCGACTTCTAGAAAATTGGAAAAAAAAAATTCAAATTTAAATTGTGGAATATATCGCACTCTTGATTTAACAAAGTTTTCCACTCCTGCATAAAATTTCTACGTCGAAATGCTGAAATGTGGAATTTATCAAAAAAAAAAAAATACAAAAAAAGGGAAAAACACAATTTTATAAAATAGATGTAGAAAAAAAAATACCAAAAATAATATACTCTCTCTACAAAAAGCGCATTGATATCTACTGACGAGAAAATAAAATAAAACGTTCCAGTATTCAAATTTTCGACTACTATTATTAAAATTTTAAGCATTACTTGCGTTAAGTGTCTCACTAATTTTATGATTAACCTGCCATTAGCATTATGTGAATTTTCACTTTAAAAAAATATAATTTTAACACTCGTAGTAAGTAAGTACTACTTAGATTTTATTAAAAGAAAAAAAAGGAACTATTCTATAATTTATCTACCAACCTTGCATCCGAATGCGATTAATTTCAAAACGGTTTCCAGAAGAAAGAACAGTGTAAACACCAAATTCATATATGTCAAGATGTCGATATGTAATGGTGGTGCATCATGAAACTAAAAAAACAACATACGTCGGTATTTATACTCCTCCTTACTTACACCTAATCAAAATGCCCGACAAAAATATTTTATAATGTTTGCGAGTCGTTTTGTTTTCTTTTTGAAATAATTTATAATAATAATTATTTTTACTTTTTTTATTTTTTATTTTTTTCAATAGAAATAAGTGTGGCCTCCTGTATTTTCGTGTATGTTCATTTGTTTATTTAAATAGTTTAAATTACGTAAAAAAAAAGAAATATAATTGTTTTTAAACTGTTAAAGGAAATTTTGAACAGAAATTAAGATAGAACAACATGCTCATACAATAAAATTATAGTAAAGTAAAAAAACAAATATTGTTTTATTATTTTTTGCAAATTTTTAAAAAATGCGGAATTTTGCATGCTCATGCTACTGGAAATATATAAACCGACAAAAGACAGCTTTAACCGGTGCACTGTGCTTTTCAAAACAGCTCCATATCAAACTGAATACGTGCAAGGAATAATCGACAAACACTTAAACAACATCATTTCTTTAAAAAAATGCAATAAATGCAAATTCTATTAATTCTGTACAGCATAATTTGTCTTCGAAATTTAACAGGTTCACTATTATAATTTACAAATTTGCATTTATGCTATTAAATTCAAATTTTTATTAGAACTAATTGGGAAATAATTTAGTTTCAAAATGACTTACCAATTTCTTTTAGTGATGATAAGTTAATACTTCAGATAGTGGAATTTTTTGAAAAAAAGTATAATCTGAAAATCTTAACACTTTCCTTGTAAAATAACAACAACAATGTCTCTGGTTAAATTTAAAATGAAAATTAAAAGCATAATTCGAAAATTTCGACAATAGATTAGAACTAATACTAACACTAACGAACACTAAACTAAAAACCATCGCAACCTAAATTGAAGTAGTTTTTTGTATAATATAATTAATAATTCACAAACTATGACCTAAATTCCAGTTCTCTACCATGTAATAAAGATTTCGTCAACACAAATTACAATTTAATATTCATAATATAATTATATTTTTAATATAAAAACCGTTAAAATTAATATCTTTTATTGATTTTGAAATTAATTTTAACATTATAAAAATGATATACCTCTAAATTTTTGTAGTATGTAAAAAACTATAGTTAAGAGTTGTTAGTTCTATTAAATTAATTCCGAAAATGTCTTTTAAAAATCCTTTACAAATATAAATTTTTGTTTGAAAAAATTAAACTTATTGATTTATGAATGCGGGAATTAATTAAATTGAAATAATATTATTATTATAAGTTTTCATATTCCTTCTATTCTCCTGAATAGAATAAAAGTAGAATTTCCTAGAGAGAGATACATTCCTCAAAAAAGGCATTATTTTAAATCTGCGCGCCTAAAGACAAATTATTTTTATTAAATCTACATGGCTTTCAATAAAAAATAAATTCCTTTTATTGTACTTTTAGTAAAAAAATCAAATATCTTATGCGAATGAATGAATAACTGTCTCTGAAAACATAAATACATTATCAATAAGACTGACCAAATGAGTAAATTCTCCTAATTTTAATCAATAACAAGCATATTATTAAGTACTGCTTATAGAATGCTGCTCTTAAAAGATTTGAAAAAAATATAAAAACTTACAAAAATAATTACTTCATGCAAAAGATATACGATTATTTACTTTGACGCCAAAAAACCTCTTTCTAATAAATCTTAACCGTTTAAGCAAGAAACATTCCAATCAAGTTAGTCAAAAGACCTGTTCCAAATGTAGAGAAGGCGAACAAAAGACAAAACTACTATATTTTTAGTGGAAAAATATAAAAAACCATTTAATAATATAAAAACCTATAGAAAACCTCTGTCGCCTTGAAGATAGAAAATTGCAGAAGGACCACAAAAATAGGACTCCGACGGTTTCGCCCGCAACACAGCACCAGCTTTTCAAATAGACTACTTTTTAACACACAAAAATTCTATATACCATGATGTTTCAGCTACTAATTTGTAAAAAAAAAAACAAAATAGTATTATCCTCTGTTGAAATTGACCCACCTTCACACCAAATCCAATTATCTTCAGTACTGTTTCAACACTGAACATCCCAGTGAAGCCCATGTTGATATACCTCAATGATTTCTCATAAATCTCGCTTTGTTGATGGTACTGTATAAATTCAATCAATTTTTAAAATGTAAATAAATAACACATATGAAAATCAAAATGATAGAACGAAATGTATGTGAAATGGTAGGAAACACAAATTATATGATAATATTCATTATTTTATGTGATTTTATCGATTAAAAAAAACTTTTTTTTAATGAATAATTTTTGCTTTGTGTTCACATGTTAGATTAGATACTATGAAAAAAACAAAACAATAATGGAACAAACTATAGTAGTAATACTACGTCCGGGAAGTCTCTTATCGTTCCGTTTTTTTTGTTTTTTGTTATTTTTTCTCGTTACTTCTAAAGTTAATATTACTAGCCCAAAAATACCTACTCGAAAAAATTTCGAATTATTTCAGGTAAGAAGCTACATCATTTTAGAATCAGGCAAATTCTAGCAGTGATATAACAAACAAAAACAACATTCATGCAATTCAATGCAATAATTAATTATGATTTGTAAATAATTTCCAATTATAGGATGAATGTAACCCCGTACTTTTGGAACACTACTATTTAGCACTCGACACACACATGGTAATTTTGTCGGTATTAAAAACAAACATCACATCAAATAAATAAATAAACAAACAAATAAATAACATGCCTGAAAATAATAATCTTATTCATTTGAAAGAAAATAAAGAAAAATAGTTATGTTAAAAACTCAATTTTCAGTGGTTTTACATTCAATTAAAAAAAAAACAATATATGTATATACCCATACGTAGATGTTTATCATGTACAAATAAAAACACACACAACAAACATATCATTTTTATTGAATGAATTTAACATACACACAAAATCCGGGATTTAATATCGATCTAATAAAACACTGCATCATTTTGGCATTATGGTAGTCCATGCCATCATATGCATACACAATACTATTCTTATTATCACATTCCACTGATGGTTTCAAATGTTTTAATGCAATTATTATATAAAATTTAATGAACTACGATGCGTAAACATAAAAATTGTGCATTAGATGTGCAAGGGACATTTTTAAAGCATACATAGATGATATATTTAGAGCCATATGTACTTTTGGACTGTAACTTAAATAATATTAAAAAAAAGAAAAAGCAACAAATAGAAACATTTGTAGTAATTTTTTTTATATGAGGATTCAGATAAATGTACTGTATATAAACTAGGATTCCGCTTTTGCAGCTGTATAATAAATATCTTCATATGGAAGCAATGTTCTAGGAGATCAGAACGAGGTGTGGCATATGGTTGTTACATATGTATACATTTGTACACATGGATTAGGGGTATGGCATCTTTAGAAGAGAGTTAACTCTGTAGGAGTCACAAAGAATACACGAAAGTGTGAAGTACCAGTTTATAAGGAAAATTTCGTATATTTTTATGAGGGCTGTGCTAGACCAGTGACTTGAATGTAAGTATAGTGCTAGGAACAGAAAAATGTTCCCCCCATGCAAGAGTGAAATAGAATCTGTTCAGACATTTAGTGAGCCGGGCTAAATTTACACCAATTCCAAATGTGCTAAATAATAGTAATGTTACATAAAATTATAGATTTTTTTTTTATTAAACCAAATACCTAAAGTCTGAAATTGAAAGTGTTGTTAATACAAATCTCGTATATTTAATAAATTTCTAATTATGAAAGAGTTCAAAAATCCTCATTCTTACTCGTCGACAAAAGGATTTTGTTAAAAAAAAACAATAAGATAAAATATCTACAACATAAGAAAATATAAAAACAGGTGAATTATATGTTCAGTTCTTAAAAGTACTCTGTAATAAAATATGTATATACTAAACTAAAAGTATAAATTTACAATCAAATAAAAATAATAATACCAAAGTCCTATTTAAAAAAACTTCTTTTTCTATGATAAATAAATAAAAGTTTTAAAAGTTACAGCCCAATTTAAAAAAAACATTTACAATGTAATATGTATGTGTTTATTTAGTTAAAATGTTTACACAACAATAACATCCCAATTACTTACACGAACATGCAATTCGAAATAAAACATGAAATTTTAGTTTAAAAGCACGGGAAGATGAAAATCAAATAAAGTGTTCCTGTGTTTGTCATGATTTGTGTTATGTATTATATATTTTTATGTTTGATACTAATATAAAGAAAAGTAAACACAACAAAATATTTTTACTATGAAATAAAATGACAAGGATACATTATGAAATGAAAATGAATTTGAATTTAGTAAATTTATGTTTTTGTTCTCAGTTTTAAGTTTCTTTTTGTTTAATGATTTTATCTATTTAAAGAAGTTCATTGTGATGATGTGATTCTTTAAAATATTGAATAAATTGATTTAAATTCTTCGGCTATAGATTTTATACAGTTAATTCTAAATTAGATATTAAAATTCCGGGTTTTTTTATTTTTAAATTATAATTTTTTTTTATTTTAAAACTAACGTTTTAAATAAAATTTATTGTTCTCTTTCTTATTAAGATTTTCTACAACATATTTAAACAAAAAATAAAAAAAATACGTCACAAAAATTTTAATCACAGTGAACTTCCCTACATTTATTAAAAAGAAACATATCAAAGTGTGGCAGTCGGTCATTTTAAAATAAAACAGAAATATAAAAATCAAACAATTAATTTATATAAAATCGGCCAAACTAAAATTAATAATAATAATAATAATAAAGACACATACATACCTTCATCATCAGTAAAAGTGTATTAAATACAATTAACATCATTATAAAATATTCGAACGGGGTTGATACTACTATTCGCCAGACTTTGTACTTAAAACTATTTCGCTCTTTCGGCATATATCGCTCTAGTGGTCGGGCACCTATTGTAAAATCGATACACGATTTCTAAAATATATAAATTATATTATAATTAATCGAAAATAAAATATTAATATGATTATAATTTTACCTGATTTTTATCAATCTCGCCGTCCTGCAATTCGGCTTCTCCTTGCTCCTGAAATGTTATGATAATCAAGGCCACGAAAATGTTAACGAAGAAGAATGGAAACACTACGAAGTAGACAATATAAAATATGGACATTTCAATGCGAAAATTCTGTATTGGACCCCTTTCCTCATATGTAGCTGCCATGGAGTTTTGAAGGATCCTGTAATATGGGACGAGAATCAAAGATGGGGTAGTAAACATTCCTTCTAAAAATGGTATTATTGCCCATTTCCGAATTTTTACTGACTATTTTAAATCTTTAGTAATACACTTGTATTTTTTTAAGTTTAAAAAGTGTTTGAAAGTGAAAACATATGTATTCTTTTTAAATAAACAATTAAATCAATCAGAATCTAATGCTATCACAAAGGAATTGTAACTAAATTTTTAAAATATTATGTCCCAATTCCGATTCCAAAAAATTGTATTTAATTTTTCTTTTAATAAAGTAGGATTGAGTGAGATTAAAATAAATATAAAAATGTTATTCATACGTACTGAGGCCATCCTTCCCCAGTCTGAACAGCGAATAAAGTTAACATGGCAGTCGCGACATTGTCGTAGTGAAAACTTCGTGTTTTCCATATCCGTGCCTCTTGCCTCGGTAATAGTTCATCTTCCTCGTATTTGAAGTATGAACCCCTGTAATAATAAAACAAATTATATATTTTTTTTTAAATTCATAAATTCTTTACTAGAAATGCATATATAAAAAAAATATATCAATATATTTCAAATAAAAAACTTACTGGCACTCTTCGGGAGTATGTTTACTTTCGTCCGTGCAATAAAAAAATTTCCCATTGAACAATTGTACAGCGATTACAGCGAAAATAAATTGGAACAGTATATACACGATGAGAATGTTGATAACGTTCTTCAATGAATTTACCACACAGTCGAATACTGCTTTTAATTTTGGAACACGTTTTATTGTTTTCAACGGACGTAATACTCGAAGTACGCGCAGCGATTTAATTGTGGACAAATTTTGTCCCGCACTGCTTCCACTGTTGATCGACAAAACAAACGAATTATATAATAATAAAAAAAATATAATATAAACATTGACGATTACAATATTTTAAGAAAAATACGCTAGACATACGAAGACTGTCTTATAATAGTTTTTTTTTTAACCAGTTTCAAAAATAGGTGTTCTATATTCAATATGAATGGAATTTTATGAATGAATTATTTACATGTATGTGTAAATTAATGAATTAATTGGATCAATTCAAATAGAGCTTTTTTTTTTTCCTTTTATAGGATTCAAGCAATTCTAAAGAATTTTATAAGCATATGAATTTGATTTATCTCATTTTCTATGAACATGAAATGATATTCGACATATTGAATAAAGGATTTCCTTTTTTTGAAATCGATTAAAATTTTTCACAGCCGACGAATAGCGCTATCTGACAAATAAAGTCCCTGGTTGTTAGTTCCTGGAAGAGTAGGATTAGGTGAACACTACAGATTTTTTGGTAGACAGATTTTTTTTCATATGCTCATATATGTTTTTCAAAATATAATATTGAGATTATAAAATAATATTAAGAGGATACCTCATTAAAAAAAAAAGCTCATTTCGGCAAAGACTTAATCTTAAACTTATAATTTTTCTGTGATATCAATCAAGCGGTACATAAAAAAGATCTTAAACTTTGAAAATAGATTTTTAATTTAAACCAAATCCAGATTGTTTTTTAAACTCTGAAAACCAAAATTCACTTTTTCATTTGTAAACATTTTATCTTCACAAAAATTTAATTTTCAAAGTAAAACTATTTTCTTAATTAAAAAATTATTAGAATTTGAGGATGTTAAAAATTCCGTTTTGGAATATCATTTTCTAAAAAAAAAATCGATCTACCAAAACCCCACTTTTTTTAAAATCCCTTTTCTCAAAATCCCGCTTTTAAAGACAAAAATTATTCTCAATATTTCGATTTAATAATTTAATCGTTTTAATGAGTATTATTTTTGTCTTTATCTTATGGAGAAATAGAGGCGTCTCCACAATAAAAAGGATTACTAACATATATTCTTTCTAAATATGATTAAAAATTAGGTACAGCTTTAAAACATATAAGAATAAGTATAATCTTTGTCTCTGAATTTATGAAGGAAAAATTCTAAAGATAAAAGAGCTCACTCTTTCCTAAATATAATACTGGCCATGACTTCGAAATTGCGAATACATTAAAAATAAATTATACAAAATGCTTGTTTTATTTAATCATGTGTGAAGAAAAAAAAACTTGTATTTTTCTTGCATGTTATTTTCTAAAAACTGAAATTAAAAAAGCTGGATTTTGAAAAATTATACCAATTTCTTGTTTATAATTTTGGGATTTTAAAAATCATTGTTCTAATTTTAATCTAAAGCAGTTTAACTCATAGACCTTGTAGATATGTTGGCTTAAATGCCTTGATTCAAGATTGTTTTACATACGACATGATTGTCGTGTGACACTGTGAGTGCGGTTTCAAAAGTGTAGCCTAACTCTAAAAATTGTGAGCGGGGCTACTTACGTCATGTCGAAACCGAAACTAATAGCGGCACATATGACAACCACGGCGTCCATGATGTTCCAGAACTCTCGTAAATAGCTGCCAGGATGTAAAATTATGCCTAAATCTACAATTTTTAGTAACATTTCTATCGTGAATACGCCTGTAAATGCGTAGTCAAAATAATTTAGCACTTGATTACGGGTGGATTTTTCGACGACGGGATCTTCGGCCGCTAGCGCTATCGAAGACAGTGAAATGACGATCATTATAAAAAAATCGAAGTAACGTAAGTTAACGACCCAATGGGCTCCACGACGAACACTGTAAATACAAAATAAAAACAAAAAACAAAAAAAAAAGAAAGAAAGAAAGAAAAAAAAATACAGGTGAGATTTTTTCTTTTGTTCCATTATAGTGTGATTATGCTTATTACGGATTCGTAGGTGATAAGATGAACATGGATGAGTACGGTAGCATCGGCCTAGGACCGTCCGGTATCTCTTCCTCCTCCTCCTTCTTTTCTTCTTCCTTTTTCTTATTTTTTCCACCACGTGTCGGTGATGGCGGTGATACTTCTACACGTGGTGGTGATCCATCGGAGGCCTGTAACGCCTCCATTTCCTTTTCTAGTTCTTGCAACTGTTTCTCCTTATCCTCCTCGACCTGTTCCTCCTCAGCGGCTGTCAGCTCTTGTGCATTGGCCAAATTATCGACAGCGATAGCCAAGAATACGTTTAGTAAGGTATAATTACCAAATAGCACCAAAACGATGAAATATCTACGAATCAAAATCGATTACTTTTTAAATGTGCCTCCGCATGTCTGATGGCGGTTATATATATATACATATATATTTTTTTTTGTCGGATTTCGGTCAGGAACGTAATGATTCTTTCTCTAGTTTCGTATATCTTATCTTAATCGACTGCTCTGATACACACACAGAGGATTTTACATCCTTTTGAGGAAAAACATTAAAGATATTCATAGCATAGAAGATAAAAACTAAATTAAAAGCCAAGAAAGACGATAAATTAAAACGCAAGTTGCATAGTGGAGAGCAATATTTCTAATAAATTACATACCATTAAAAGGCCTATTCCAGCTTCTTTAGTGACCAGAAAAAATAACTTATTTACGTAGAACATCGAAAAATAAGTAAAAATTCTTATTTTGGAATATCAGATTCCATTTTATCATTTTACTCTACAATATTTAAATAAGACCACTCGCTCAATAAAATAAAATACCATTTTTAAGTATATTTCTTTTAAAATTCTCTATGAGAGTAATTTTTTATTATATCATTAAAATTAGCTTCCTTGCATTATGTAAATTAAAATTTAATTAAATCTTGATGCCTTTATGTAAAAGTTTATTGGATTTTCAATTAATTTAATTAATTTGAACTGGTTAATGATTACTCTTTAATAATAAAAGCGAAATTATGTAATATTTTTGCCTCTTAATAATGGTAAGTAATAACTTTAAGGATCTAAACCCAGAATCACATCATTTCCACTATGGATTTTAAACAGCTTTTAAATTCTATTATTTTAATAACACCGCAAGAAATTGGATTGATTCTGTTTTTTTTTTTTTAATCGTAAGAAATAAAGACGGGAAAGGAAAAATATAAAAATGGTTATCAAAAAGAAGGAACTGCGTAGTCTTGAAATATTTAAGTTAGAAAATATCTCACAGACGCATATTTACTTGCAAAAAAATGTTAGGAAATAAATAATCTTTATATAAAGTTAATATTTCAATATCTTTAGAGTAAAAATTTCAAAATTTTGAAGCATTTGTTTAAGAATTAAAATGCAATAAAATATGCGTATGTAAAACATAAAGTTATAAAAAATAAATACTTTTTGAAGCTTGAAATATAATTTTTTTGCTGTGCTTTTTTTCTATTAAGCGATCTCAAATGTTGCTATGACGTACAGTTCACATGCAAGGTAAATTTAAAAAATAATATTTAAAAAAGACCTGAATTAGGAACTCCATGCAATGTTTAAAATCTACCTAGATACTCATAAATTAAATATAGATTTTTTTTTAAGTATTCTACGCTATATAACACACATATAAGAAAATTACTTGTTAAGAAAAAAAAATATTAAAAATATTTACTCAAAATAATTTTAAAAGTTATATTTTAATTTAGAAATCTATTCGTTTTTTGTATGGAAATTTTTACTCCTGAAGAAAAATTTCCAAACTGATTCATACAAAAAATATTAAAACATGCAATGTCTACAAATTCACTATTGTCTAAAATATCTAAAATCTAATACACAGTGTAACGTAGTTTATATAAAAGCCGAGCAGGTCGTTTCAATTTATGGACAAAACCTATGAAATTGCAACGCCCGCTCAACATCGTAATACAAAATGATTGTGTCATTGATGGTTCGACGTTCAATATATTTGTATTTATTTTGCTTCATAAACTAAAGAGTAAAAATAACACAATTACCTACATAGTAGATTAAAAAGGGGAGGGAAGAAATGTTGCTATTGCTAACTGTTTTGAAAATATTTTTAAACCTAAAAAAATAATTAACATTCTAAGTCCAATTTTCGCTACAACATAGTTAAATAATCTAATTTTTTTTTTAAATACCCTGAAGTACAAAAAAAGAATCGCCTATTTTTATCAATTAGAATAGAAGGTATAAATTTTGTAACTATCGCAGAATTTGCATGGAAATATCATAACAACATCAAGAGGCTAAACATTGAGAAATAGGAAAGAAATATGTATTATATAATATGATACACATCGAAGAATTTTCCTATACTATAATTTGACTATACACATTTTAGAAGAATTTTGAATATTGTAAACGCTTTTAGATAATAGTAACGTTTATTATACAACAGTAGACCTCTTGCAATCCTAAAACTTGCAAGTTAATCCACTCACAGTTTTATAATAATACTATAAAAATAGTTCTCTGACCAAAATAGCCGATGTATAAATAAATTAAAAAAATAAAAATCGATAAAATAAAATAATAAAATAAAATAAAACCAAAAAATAAAATTAATTCAAACTTACAGTGAATAAACCATTCCTTTTTTTGCTCCACCTTGTGATTCAATACCCTGATACATAACTTCGTTCCAATCTTCGCCAGTTAATATTTGGAACACAGTTAACAGCGCAATCGGAAATGTGTTGAAATTTGTTTCCGGTGTACCACCGGGAAAATTAAATTGTCCACCAAATAGTTGCATACCAAGCAGGGCAAAGATGAGGATGAACAAGAACAGTAGGAACAACAATGAAATGATGGATCTCATTGAGTTCAATAACGATATAACAAGATTTCTCAATGACGACCAATATTTGGTCACCTTAAATATCCTCAAAAGACGCAATGCTCTTAAGACGGATAGACCGAACGAGCCACCTTTCACTGATGACCATATTACTTCGAATATCGAACCACTAATGACGACACAATCGAAACGATTGAATGATGATTCAAAATATATTCGAGGACCTAGGGCGTACACTTTAATCCACATTTCCATCATAAAAAGACCCAGAAATGCGAATTCGGCGTAATCTGTAAAAAATAAAAGTACAATTCTATGTAATTAAATTCAATTTTTTCCTCTTTTTTTTTTCTACAATATAAACCACAATTTAGACACAGTATATACGACAAACAGGATGAAAAAAATACCATGGACGTTTTATATACTTACATAAAAATTGCGTCAGCCATTTTGGCTGTCCGTAGTGTTCTACTGCTACACAAACGGTGTTCAAAAAAACCAGAACTATAACGAACCAATAAAACCACTGCGTTTTAACTGTATGCCGTATCCAGAAGCGAAATCGCTTCTCCGCATGCCAAAATCCCTTGCATTTGCCCTGGGTTTTCACTCTGGATTTTAGGTAACCTGAAAATATTTCAAATTTGTTAGACATAGGCATGAAAATGGACCTTTGTAGCGATTATCTAGCATTTAACACTAGCTTTTAAGGCGCGCATTTTCAATGTCAAATTTTTAAATTTTTAGGCATTGTAAATGTCTATATAATATCGAAAATTTATTTGCCGATAGGCGCAAAAATACAAGGAAATGTAACCTGCACGAATTTCAAAATAGCTTAAGGGAGGTTTTCAAAATTTACAAATTACATATACTAGAGGTTTAAGAAAAAATTAAAAAACTAAAAATAAGAATAGAGAAAAGGTATAACTGAAAAAATAAAAAGAAAATTAAAAAAAAATCTAAATGTAAAATCATAAGTAAAATCTGAAATATATTTTTTTTTTATTAAAAACTTTTGAAAAAAAGAGAAAAAATTATTATGATAAAGTAAAAAAAATTTAAATAAATAAGTAGATAATTAACTACTACATTATTTTAACAGTAGTATCCTAATATCAATCCTAATCCCAAATGGAACTCTTTTGCATACAATACACAAACGAAAGGATTTCCGCCTCTCTTTGCCTTTCCACCACAGCTATAAATTTGGTCTTATTATTTTTATATTATGGAAGGAGTAAGCAATTATTAAGAAATAAAAAAAAAACTAACACAAACAACTAAACAATATAAAACTATAAAAGAAGAATAAAAATTACCAAACGGCTGCATAAAATACGTAAAAGCCTTCTGATAACAATCTACCAGTATTTTTCTATTCGAATCAATTTTCTTTTTTACAAGATACAAATTACTATTTATTATTATTTACTTTTTATAATTTTTCAAAATCATTATCATAATTCTTATACACAAACCCTAAATAGATACAGTGTAAATTTGAAAGGCTTTTAAATGAACATTTTTATTCTCGTAGATTTCCAAGATTATAAGAAATTAATGCGCGTTACTGCATTATTACTACTATTTTTTAAATTTTAAAACAATTTTCAGTAATTTCAACTAGCCAATTAATTAGCGATAAAATAGCAAAGGGAAAAAGTCATAATTTTAAATAACTTTATTAACTATTAACTTCTAGCTTTTATCATTAGCTTGCAAATTAACAAGCATCTTCAGCTGTAAGGTTTGATAAATAAAGCTCGTTTAATATTATTTTACCTTTTTTTGATTTTATCTCTGAAAAAAAGCAGGGTCTTGTCTTAATACGTAAAAATTACCACTAAAATTATATTACTCAAATGCAACATTTTATTTTAAGGCACTTTAACTTTAACTTTCACCCCACAAACTTTGCTCCTTAAATGTGGAATATTTTGGTAGTTGTTCCTATTTAAGACTAAAATGAATTCGTGGAAAATTAATGGCTTTTAATATACCTATAGATGAAAGACTGTCCAAAAAGTAATTAGACTTAAAAAAAGACATAAATTTGAAATATTTTAAAAGGATATCCATGATACCAAAAATATAACTACTCCCAAAGGATAAAACTTGGAATATTAAACTTAAAACTGCTATTTGAGTGCATCTTTAGCCTATTTTGTTCTTCCTTTCCCCAAAAATTGAAACTACAAACAACAACAACGAAAAAAATCGTTGTCGATTTTCTCTAATGAGTTTCAAAACTGTTAGTAAAAACTGAAATTAATTTGAAGAAAACACTAGCAACATTTCTCATATTTACTTTAACTCCTAATAAAAATACATGTTCAATTTTCTTTTCTTTTTTTGATCACACCCTCCACCACAAAGAAAAAAATCGTGCTGCATTTGAGTTTATTTAAGAATACTTTAATAATTGCGGATGTTGATTTTCTATATCTCAGTTATCATTGAAAAATAACTCACCATCATCCCCGTAGTCCTCTTCACCCTCTTCCTCTTCTGTATCAGTTGATTTTGATTTCCCCAGACTTTTCAGCTTTTTCCGCTTAGCTGCATTACGTCTACGGGCTAAAATTTAAAAAAATGCACAGATTTTTTTTTCTTAAAAAAGAATTCCTTCTAATAGTATAAATTATATATACCCTCCATTATGTGCATTTTTTCCTCCTCAGTTGTTCGTTCTTCGGCTAATATCACTTCCTCTGGAAATAGAATAGAAATTAGTAAAAATATAAAATAAAATTATCATCTAAAAATTAACATCATATATATAAGTAAAAAATAAAAATCAATAACAATAACAGTAAAAGGTGAAACATGTTTTATTTATTGTCTAGACACGGACACACACATTATTGAAGTGACTGAAAAATGTTATATTTCTAATATAAATGTTTAGGAAAGAGGTGTATACTCTACCAGCTTTACATATCCATTCAACATAGCCGTTTAACTCTCTTTCTAGCTGTTGTTGTCTTCTAAGCTTTAGAAATTCTTGTCTATTTTCTACTTTTTCTCGTTCTTTTGCGAATTCACTACAAAAGATAAAGATACAAAAATGATGGATGCAACATTTTATTAAAAAGGAACTGTGATTTATAACATGTTTCATTTGAAAAGGTACTTTTTTTCATATATGCAAAGAACATGAAAAATAAATAACTTTTAGGTATAATAAACTTATAAAATATTCACAAAGAAAATAAAAATATTTCTGAGAATAAGTTTTTTTTTTTTTGCCATCTTTATTTAATTTATTTTAAAATCAAATAATCAGTAAACGAAAAATAAATAAAGCAATTTAATTGTTCCTGATGCGACCTTCAGAAAAATTCCATCTCTGGTAGTAGAGTGTATGTTTTATTTTATAGTTTTCCTGTTAAAAGTTTGATTAATAAAAATCAAATAAACTACATGGAAATGTATTATATCTTGCAATTTACTGAAGTCCGCAAAGATGCAGGCAATTCCTGCCAACAAAATAAACACTGGCAGGTCTAGGCTACAATGAAACGTTCCCACTGAATGACATACCCATGAAATGCTATAAATGCGCTTTTGCTTGCTTACTACAGTAGACAGCAACGTGGTAAACGGGTAGAGAGCACTAGCTTATTAATGGACTATGGATATAGTACAAACTCTGGGGGTATCCTCTGGTTGATTGGTTGCCATTAGCATCTAGCGATAAGTTTTGTTCACATTATTTTGCTATAATTTGATATATTTTTTTAAAAAATTCATTTCGGGGTGATGAGGAAATTCGAACATTTGGTTTAGATGCAAGATCATTCAAAAATAATAATGGAAGAGTTCTTTAAAAAAAAAAATTATTAATTTATAAACCTGCTTGTGTTATCCAGTCTAAATATGCGGTCATTGCATCCTGAAACAATTGGCGGGTTCGACACTTTTGAAATTGTACACGCCTTTCAACACGATTTCGCTCATTTGAGAATTCGCTTCAATGATATTTAAATTAATATAAACATTATCATAATAATAAGGACAATAATTTAAAGTAATAACGATTTATAAGAAGAATTAATAAATTAATATGAATAAACGAGGAAAAATTTTATTTCGTCGATTTTACAGAATAACCTGTTGACTTGTGCTGACTGAAATTGAAGATTTGGCTACACTTACCCGCTAAGAACACCAAGAACTAGGTTGAGCATAAAGAATGAGCCCAAAACTATAAGAGGCACAAAATAGATCCAGTTGTATTGTGAACCTAACGCATCGTTAGTCTGAAATATTTAAATGTTAAAAAATTCATACAGATATTTTTTTTGTTTTCTTATTTTCATTTCATTTTGAAAAAGCATCACACCTTCGGCCACAAAACAGAGCTGACACGATTCATGCAACTCTCTTCTTGTAAAATGATTCGCAAAGCGTTTACAATTTAGGATACATTTTAGTACCTTGCTTTAAAAAAATTAGTTAAATATACCTAAAAAATAATACTACAAATTACAATTAATTCTTTTTATATTTATCATTGTAAATGTGCCCGTTTGGCAAAAGAAAAAAATCTTTAATATTTTAACAAAAACAAGAACAAAAAAACCCTGCATAGAGAAAAAATTTTCCCAACGAACGAGATATTAAAGTAGAGCATCATGAAACTTGTAGAGGACTTCTAGAAAAATTATTAAAAGTTCTCCGGGAGTTTTTGGGCTCCTAACTTTCAGTACATGACATCAATTTAACTTGCCGTCAGTCAAGTAGCACGAAATAGGTCAATATATCTAGATATAATGGATTTTTTCAACTAGAAATACTATTTTTAAAATACTTTCATCAATAATTAGCACAATAATTATAATAATAATACGTTTCTAAATGTTATAATAATTGTAGCCTTCGAATCTATGTAATTACCTTTATAAATAGCTAAAATTTATCTTTGATTGAATATAAACGCTTTACTGCACATTTAATTTTACACAAATGATAATATAAAAATAAAAAAACAAATTAAGCTCTCCCATACGGAGTAAATATTTTTACATATTTAAAAACATCGTACCAATCACAAAGTTAAAATTATAAAACACAGTAATTTATAAAAACCACATTTAGAAGCACATAGAAGAAAAAATATTACGGTAGAAGAAACGAAGCAAAGCTATCGTAAATATATATGTACATATATATTTTTTAGTTATAGATCTATTTATGGCCGGAAGTTTACGATTTCACGTTTAAAACGATGCAATTGCGTGAAAGTCCTTAATTTAAAAGATTAATTGAAGCGTAAATGTGTAACTGTCGCTACACATTTGTAAAAGTCTGTGCTGACGCATAATATAGAATTCATAAATCCTAACAGCGGTCAAACTTGTTTCTTCCAATAGAGAAAAAATTTGAGAAACGAAAATATGGGTTACATAGTATTTGAAACTAGTTACCCATATTATAATAAAATTAATCACATCTTTTTCAAAATTGTACCAATTTAAAGAAGAAAAAAATCTTTTAAGAAATTACGAATAGATTCATGCTTCTATACTATGCAAATTCAGCAAAGAATTTTACTGACAATATTTTTTATAGTTTTATTATTTAGCTGTAGAAGAACAGCTTTAGGTCGGCTTTTATCTATCGCATTCGATAGGCAATTCTGTATTAGGTAAATTATCATGTTCCCACATATACAACGAAACGTGTAGGCCACAGGAAAGCAAAAATAGAGGACGAAAAATGCACAGTAGGTAGTACGTCTAAGTAATTTACCCAATACAGTATTGCTGTCCATCCCTCCATTGTGATGCACTGGAATACCGTCAACATGGCAAAACCAATGTTATCGAAGCTCGTTATTCCAGAATTTGGTCCGTCCCATTTTTCCAGGCATAGGCTCTGCGTATAATTACAGACGTACGCACCATGCGTGGACAGTGTCTTATTATCTGTGTAGCAGGGCGTCTCCATTTCACCCTCTTTAACAATTTTACCTGAAAATATATTAAAAATAGTTTGCTTAATATTTAACAGAATTAAGTTAATTTATTCCCAAGTACAAATACAATTCCTTGAAACTATAATTAGTATTTTATTACCAATTATTAATACCAATTTTAATACCAATTATTTTAAAGAAATTTAAAAATAGTATTTGAAAACAACAAATTTAATACTTTAAAATAATTAATTAATTACGATTTAGAATTCCTTGATAAAGTTGTAAAATATTTTAAAATAGTCAACAAAGAATTGAATAAAACCAATTACTACTTGCAATTCCAAGGAATCGGATTTGGGTGTAATTCAATTCCTAAAGGAATGATTACTACCCATTTCTATTATTTAATAATTGTATTTTTTTATTGATTATATATAAAAAATATATGCGTATAAAAAATATTATATACTTGGATCCTCTAAACTATAACAAGTCTTGTGCAGTGCGCCCGAATAGAACTCGAGTCCGATGATTGCAAATATAACGATCGCAAACAGGACCAACAGTCCAATTTGAAGTAACGGTGCCATTGCTTTGATAATTGATTTTAAAACTACTTGTAAACCTGTAATCAATCATTGAAGGGATAACAGGCGGAATATTTAAGGAAAGATAAAAAAATTTTTCATTAGTAAGATTTGGAATAACATTTTAATAAATGTATTTTTTTTTTTCTAAATAAAGTCGAAGACGAATTTTTTGTTTGTTTATAATTTATTATATTATGTGTTTGAGATATTTTTTATACCCTTTTAAGCAAATTCAACTTCGACTTTTAAATATAATTTTGTGACAAAAAGCAAAGACTCCCGTATTGACACAATTAGATTTATCCTGTTTTTATTTTTTTAGATTTTGTAATGCATGTTAAAATTAAATTAGGCACTTTATAACATAAACTAGTAATACAAAAATGGACAAATATCCCATAACTATAAAATATATTAAACTCAATTTTAGAAGGATTAAAGAGACAAATTTCGCACTAAAATAAAGCATAGACTACTTCTTCATTTCTTACCTTAAACCAAGAAGAAACTTTTGTAATAAAAAGCTGCAAAATATTACACATTTTTCGAATTTGTAAGTAGTATTGATCAGTGTAGTCTACAAATTGCTTTACCATATTTTACTGTCGTTCGAATTTTCCAATTTAGTAGATAAGATATCGCGTATTTTTGTTTACATGGTGTACTTGAACGATAAATGCAATTCTATTCGATAACATCGATGAAATTTTAGCCTATCGTAACATCTTTTATTGTTATCTTGTTCCTGAATATCGAAACAAAATAAAAATTGAAAAATATGCATCCTTTAAACAAATATTAAATTCTTAAAAATACTTGAGTCTTTGCTTATCGTCAAAAACAATAAATTTATGAACAACAATAAAACACTATTTTTTTCTTATTGATATATACTACGCAGCTAGCATAAAAGATCATCTACTCACTAGGAATTCCAGATACTAATTTTAAGGGCCGTAGCACACGAATGGCCCTTAATGTTCTCAGATCTACTTCGGGCCCTTTTTGTGGGAACATTGTGATGAACCTGATGTAAGCACGCATCCAAAGTGATCAAGGGATGTGGTAATGTTAAGGATGTGGAAAAAGAAATAAGAGAAAAAAACAAATGACTAATTATGAAATTTCTAGAAAAAAAATAAAACAATATTGTTTTTGTTTTCACTAATATCGAAAACAAAATGAAGTTTCACTACAGCTACGACTATTCTAAATATATTTATATTATTTTATTATAAGCGGACTGGAAAACCACCTAGAATTACCTGTAATACTAAATTAACCATTAAAAGCAGTATTTTTTAGTTCTAAATTTATTTATCTGATATTTTATTATACAACTCTAAAACATGTCACCATTTTAAATCTATCTAGCATTAGCATTATGTGACAGTATATCCTAAATATCTTAGTAAAATTATATTCTAAAATATAATCCATGGAAAACACTATGATCTAAAATTTAGCCCACCACAAACGCTATACTATGAAAATGTGAAAGGATTTAGAAGAAGGTCAACTATGGCAATTGTAGATGTCCCTACGGCCAACGATATTGCTAAATTTCGCTATAAAAGGATATTTGACTGTTGAATTTTTTTAAGACTAAATTCTAGACATCGACTAAAAACACAATAATATTATATCAGCTTCTGCGAACAAGTCCTACTTAATGGCACTCCTGGTTGAGCACTCGGACGTCTTACTTGGTATCCTAGAAACGAGTTTAAGCGGCCTTAAGACGCGAAATGATCGCAACATGCGTAGGTCGACATCGACATTGGCCTCCGCGAAGATCGTCATAGAACTGATTTATTAAAATTTGTTTTTGTTACTTTTAAAGGATTTTAAAAAAATTTATATTAAAAAAAAAAAATAAATAAGTTTAAAAATAGTCAAGATAAAAAGGCTTAAATCTAAAAATTATGTTAAAGTTGTATTACCCCGTTACTACAACGAAAAAATCCATTATGTTCCATATATTCCTGAGGTAGGAGTGTTTATGCAGAACAAACCCTAAGGCAAGGATCTTGAGCGAAGCTTCTACACAGAAAATGCCCAAAAAATAGGCCTCTGTCTTCTCCTGCAAGGAAGAAAAAATGGAATTATAATGAGTTCCAAAAATCCTAGACACTATTTCATAAAATTCGACGAGTAGCACAACTAATCATACCGAGATTTTGTATATACTTTTAAACTGATAATTTCACTTTCGTTTTTACGAAAAATTGTAATAATTACTAAAATCTCTGTTAATTGATTTGAAAAAAACTTGCCTGACTTATTTATATTGAAATTTGGATTTTATTATTTAGAAAAATATAAGTACTTTTATTATAAGCTACTGCACCTCCTTCGTAATATTCGTTTTTTTTTTCAAGTATATATTTTTCCATCGAGAAAAGTAATTTTATTTAAGATTCCTAAAAAGAAACAATTCTAAAGAACCTCCTTGTAAATAAAAAGAAAGTTATAACGACTGTTAAGAAACTAGTAGGGAAAAACTAAGCATTGCGTAGATTCTTTTAATTTACTGGGTTGAATCTACTCTCAGATTATCTGTACTAGAAGGGATTATAAACCTTGTGGCATCTCAGAACAAGATCCTAGTTTATTTATAAATTTTCCCTAAACGGTAAGCTGAAATACAAAAGTTTTAATCGTACAAATTAACAAATGCAGCAGAGCACAGAAGGGTTTTAAAAGCAAAATTGTTGTCTATTTAAATTAGAATTAACATCAATTGCATGCCTAATAAGCTTGCTATAGTCAAATTCCAAGCCTACGTTCATTTCTACACGTTTAGGGAGAAGATCATGTTTCTATTGTCACCATAAACCTTTGTCGAATTGTCGAAATAGCGTCTGTGGATTTCGACCACCACTTACCAGTTTCTGAGCCAATACTGTTTTGTCACCTTCAGGCAAATGTTCTTCTAATGCCAACACTACACAGTTAGCAATGATTGTCAATAACACAGCGTACTCGAAGGGCGGCCATTCGATTATAAATCTTGTATACTTCCTAATTGGGTTATCCTCAGTGAGGATAAAAAGTGATGTAGGCCCACCACCGGGTGGTGATTGGCCTTGACTACTCGGGCCACCCATTCTATCAGCTAAGCGATGGGCTCCCTTTTGACCCAAACGCCCCCCGCTTGTGGAGCCCTGTTGCTGTCCTGCTAGCGCCGCTTCCTGAGCCGCTGCCAACCTAAAAATGAGAATTAAAAGTAAATATTAACATTTTTTAAAATTTTCTTTTATTTTTATAATTCTAGTTTGAATGAAATTGAAATCGTCTGAAAAAAATAAAAATATATATGTATGTATATACAAAAGGATTCTAAAAGTCCTGAATACGCATTGCCCTACGTGCTCTAGTTGGAAAGTAACCAAGATAGAACTAGGACACTTTTGGATGAGTCATATATTGGACCATGGCATGTGGACACAAAAAAAGCGATATGGTTGGCATTGTTACTCTTGACCACTATGTGTATGGAAAAAGCATCTCCCGGGGGACATCTCCGGGAGCCATATCCTCGGAGCGGCCACAGAAAAAACCTCCCGCTAATTGATTAAGTTTTAACTACCCGCTGTTATGCAGGACAACACACAGGATGTTATAAGATGCATTTGGGGGTTTTACAGAATCCTCCCGGCGGCGCTGGCGACACCAACTAGATGGTGAAGTTTGAAGGAACGGGAAATGTTATCCGGGAAAAAGCTTGGTAGGTATAAGTAACGAAAAGTAATCGGCGAAAATTTCCTGCGTCATTAAGTCCCATAAAAGAACAGAACCTGCAGCAATAAATCAAATCCGTGTGGTAAGCTTATATCCTGTATAAGCTTTGAATATCGCCAGAGAAGGGAACTATGGGGCTCGATTTCAGCCGCATCCTTGAAGGAAACTCAGGGGAACAACAAACATTTCTATACTATTCCCATACTACACGAAGTCATCCGCTTACTTTTCATGTTCTATAAGTCGCCGACGTGGTTACTCTGATATTATAAGATACTTTCGAAGATAATTTTTAAGATGCCGCCGCCGCCGCCGCCGTCATATCTCTTCACTACTCAGAATTCCCGAAGGAACCGAAGTGCCCTTTAGATGTAAGATAAAACAGAAAATTCCACTCACTCCCTCACTTGTTAGAAGCTAAAAAAAAAAAGTAAAGAAAAGAGCTGATATCCACAATTTAAAGGACGACACGCATCCAATCAGCGCCCGCTCAGATATGCGATAAATTAAGAGGCAAAAAAGGGGGTAGGTACCACTGCGGCGGCTCCATTCTGCACAAGGAACACATTAATAATGTAGGCTAAAATTGAGTGGTTAGTGACGTTGAGTCAAACGATTTTGGAGTGGAAAACAAATAAGGAGTGGCCCACCCCCAGAACACAGTCAGAAGACTCCTAGAAGACCCTACAGAATAAGAAGAAAACGGCGAAGAAGACGTGTAAGGGCTGAGAGACGCCGATCGGGAGAAAACCCTGAGCGAAATGGTTTGGGTGGCGCAGACAATCAGTCTCCATTGAAGAAATTCTTGGCCCAAGATGCCGCCGCGTTTTAGCCCCCTTACCCCTTTTTCCCGTACTACGCTGATTCAAAACCGAAGGACGACAGACCGAAGAAGACAACATCCTGTTATTTGGCGAACGTGGTAGTAGATACAGAGACGTTCTTCTTTCAGAGGTTTGAGATAGTTAATATCTGAGACGATTTTCTAAGTCCCCTCCATACCCGCTATAGTAGTTATTTATAAATTTGCGATTCGTCCTTCAATGGCTGCTAAAGCGGAGACCGACTATTTCGAGGAGTTTCAAGAAAAGTATCGCACACTATCATCATACTTCCAGGATGATGAGTTAATTGGTGCTTCCCCCGGCATTCATTTCTTAAAATCCTTCTTTTCTTCAGAGAATTTTGTTGTCGCCTCCTCTTCTAACTTTTAAGAATACAAAGGAATCATATACGCACTTCCAGAATTATATGTTAGTTTTTCTTTTGGTGTGGAGGTGGCGAAAGAGCCAAAGGATGATTCTCAAATTGTGGCTCCTTTGACGTCGATGATTCTATTTTTAGACGGTTTTTCAGAACAGAAATGGAGTTTGGGGTGTCTGCTTGAACTGGCCAGTCATAAAAATTCTCTGTAAATACGCAAATATGACTCATGAGACAAATTGGGATCTTCGTTATATTAAAAAGGAGAGCAAGCAAAATAAAACTAATGCTGACGACTAGATTTAAGGGCAAAAGGAAAGTAATTTAGAGAGTAGATATTAATTTTATATGCACAGACGTCCTCTAGATATTCATTTTATATTTTTAGTTGTAGGAAAGTCGTCAATTTACATAAGAGCAGAGAAAACATGATTCTAAATTTAATGCTTGCAGCATCATAAAAAATCGTACTAGATTATCAATGCGTGATTTTTTATTCCTATAAATAATGTTAAATTGGTTTTCAAAATAATAGTATAGTTCTTACTTTTTTTTCGTTAAACTACATCTGAATATTTTTAAAATATGAATAATGAAATAATAATCTATAAATCATGAATATAAATATAAATCAAAAATGCCGCAATTTTCAACTATTCAACATAAAATTAGCTCAGATGATATACATGCAAATTAATATAAATATAGAACATCCTGATCTGAATAACCTGGAGAGGCTTAAAGTTTAAATCATTGGCTTTATCGTACGCAAAAAAATCTCAAATATGGTCGAAATATAAACGTACAAAATAATGGAAGAAATTCGAAAATATCTTTTAGTTTTTTTCCAAGTATTCCGAAAAAAAATTGTTCTCAAATCAGAATACTCCCTAACTATCTAGGGTTTGATTGATTTTCTGAATTCAATTTTCAAATCCTATTTAAATTGCAGCATTTAACAGCTTCAATAAATATTTAATATTCCTATAATTAGAAGTTAATACTTACTTTTATATTTCCGTTATTTTATAATTATTAAAACAATTGTTAAGTAAGAAGAAAATTACACTAAATTTCAACTAGAAGTTTCGTTAATTGTTTAAATAGTTAATTCAAGATTTATTACTACTATTATTAACAAAAACCAACAGCTCCTTTAACGTAAATAGTCATTAACTATAATGTTTGAAATAAAAAATAAGAAAAATAAATAAATAAAACCTCCAAGCGAAGAAAAAACTGCAGAAAAATTTAAATGTTTATGACACTATAAAAATATTCTGTGTGAAGACATCTCTCGTTAGGCGCAACTCTGTCGCATTCTGAAAATTTTGTGACTGTAAGTTTCTTTTTAAGAAAACAGGTTACGTCAGGGGATTTATGAATGCGGCTAAGAGAGAATTTTACGTGCTGTAAACAGTGCTTTGCTTTAATTTATTTGTAAACATCCAGTCATCACGAAGGGAGCGCTACATAAACATAATATGAAAAAAAAAAAACATATGATAGGAAAAATGCCCTCCGGGTAACGTGACTGCTGATATGAAATGACAACCTCACGCTATTATTTAAATAAATTACAGCTGCGGCAGTTGCAAAAGAGCAATCGCAACAATGCAGAAATTGCACCACTAGTAGAAGTTATATTATTTGCCCAGAACTATAGAGTACTATGTTGTTGCCCGCGGAATCGTGCTACTAATCAGTTTCCCAGAGTATTTTACCTCAATTTTAATCCATCATCGTCGTCCGGACTCAGTGGCTAGTTATAAATTTAATTACAGCTTAAGGCGACATTCGAGGATGTTCTGTATTTTGTTCTGCACATTAATTTGCAGGTCCTTTCGAGTACTTAAAGCCGGATGATTCCGCATAGCATGAAACTCCACATAAACCGTAGACATTTTTACCCATTCTAAACATAAAAAAATACATTTAAAAAAATGAAGAATAGTACCAATTAAATTAGAAGTATGATTAACCATGGTCAAATTAAGCTAAAACCCACGAGCTAACACCTTAGAATTATTGTTCTAAAAATATCTTTTTAATCAAAGGTCATATCCAAACTTTCCCCCAACAGCGAGGTCATTGTCTTGAGAAATTTCGATAAATGATTTACCCGGCAAGAAAAAAAAATCGAACACGTACCGACTTTACCTCAGAATAGGTTTCAGAACAGAACTCAAGGGTAACGTGAAATACTCAAGTTAATTGTGACAAGAAAATTGTTGCTCCACCATAAACAGAGGATTTATATTTAACAGCATATCGAGGCTTTTCTATAAGTTATGTCACCTACACACAATTCCCCAACGGATTATTAAACAAGAGGTAAAATGGACTATCGTTCCTCCTCTGACCAGTGTAATGGAAGACCCCCCCCCCCCAAACATAAATTCCCTGGACATATAATCCTATGGTGCATGTTGGAGGTGATTAAGGACTGCAATGTGCTCGTGTCATCCTATTGCTTGATTTACTTTTAATACACGGTGTAAATTGAATTCTGACCCAGATCATGGCCGCACTCAAGCATTCAGAACTCAACGGGTGACAAAGAGCCATCCGAGTTCATCAAATGGCCATGTAGCCTTTCTATAACCTATAGCATTCTATCCATGCTGGAAGTAATTTTAACCTCATAAGGGCGGACTTAAATTCTAACAATGTTGCCTATTATGAAGACGAGACTTTCAAGAGATAAACGATCTTATCAAAATTGTTATAGTAACTTTGTAATTCGTTTCAAATAGATAAAAAGTAGATGAAGGAAATAACATTAAATAAAATCTTAAATCTTCGTATTTTGTATTAACTAACTCAAAAATTATATAAGCAATTTCATTTATGCCCTCATTCTGATTTTAGATTTTTAAGATAATTCAATTTTTTAGGCTTTATCATTCCTTTTCAACGTTTAATCGAACTTGACTTGTGTTTTTCCTTCAATTTTTTAATTCATGTGCTCCTAACTTGAAAAATAATCTATAAAAGCTCAAAAGATAAATGTAGCTTAATTATATACAAAATTACAAATTACAAATATTGACTTTTTTATTATTACGTTTCTTCATATTCATGATGTAAAGTATAAAACTATTTTTCAAAAGAACACTTTTTGAGGAAAAAATCTAAGCTTAAGAAATATACCAACGCTAAATTAATCTACTATTTTTAACTTACTATAAATACTGTAAATTTTTTTTTTTACTTTCAAAAGATAGCCGTAAAAGTGCTATATACATTTTAATTTGCATTCTTTGTTAATTCTGTCATCTAAAGTTTTTAACGAAAGAAAAACTTAATGTAAAAATATTGAATTAATGAAATTAATGTTCTTATCTACAATTTCTAGTACTTAATTTTAATACGGAAAATTTAAAGAGAATTTTAGAAAATTATAAGAAATAGGAGTCTTATTTTTTTTTTTAAATAAATTAAATGAAAATTTAAAAAGCTCTATAAAAGAGTGTAAAAAGATGTTAAACCTTTTGAATTCTGTAAAACGAAAATTAATGAATAAAAACTTTATAAAGATTTCAAATTAACCTTTACGATGTCTATTATAAGATCACAAAATAGAAAAATGAATGATTTAAAAATTTATTCATGAAATATTAAAGAGAAAAACTTAAAACTTCTTAATCGTTACATTCTAAGCTTTAAGCATTAAAATCGTTTTAAATCTATCGGAAAATAAACACAAAAATTACGTCGTAAGAGTTTTTAACTTCTTTAAGTTTAACTTAACTTTCAGTTCGCTTTATTGTAGTAGATGTAAATAAGCCTATATTTAAAATTTGAGTATAAAATTTTTTTCAAAAGGCAATTCGTAAAATTTGGAATGAAGCAGAAACTTTATTAAAAGTAAATTGGCTTTTCATACAACTTAAAAGACTACCCTTATATATAAATAGAAGAAGAATTTTATATTTATCGTATTTAAGTCATAGAAGGCATTTTAATGGTAAATATACAAGAGAAAACATAATACAGAATTCATGTTATGAATACCTAGGAACTGTATTTTGACTCTTGAATACCCGTGGGTATTGAACGAACACCAGTCAGCCACTCAGAGCTCCACGTGCAGCCGATTAAAAACGAAAATTTCAAATAAATATTAATATATTTGCCAGTATACCGTAAATAAGATATAGGATCAGTTTAGACATAAAAACACAAAAAAAAACCCCACTCAAATATACGATTACGCAAGATGTTATGCTTAAAGCAATAACAGAAACCTTCTAATCAATATCAAATCTATAAACAAAAAAAAAGATTTTTTTTTTCATAAGCACATAAAGTAATTTAAAGAATAACTTGTTAAATAGCATACGGTGAAAGGAAGAAACTAGATTTTTAAATAAGCCATTTTCAATGGAAGCTGTATGAACGATTTTTTTTTTTCAATAAAATGTCCTCGACAAAATATGCAAGCGTTTGCATTTTCCTATCAATGGCCAATCTCCTCCGGAGGCATTACCCACGTGCAGTACGACACAACTCTTGGTTCGTCCAATTAGACCACATCGCGTCCACTTTACCTAACAATGAAAGGAAGTTTTTGCAACAAAAACAATCTCGAACCGCCTTTCAGTATGTCCCTTCAAATGTTTTGGTCATGTTTTTTATTGAAACCAGATTGAAATCTGGCATCAGGGTAAACAGCATGACCTATACATACATCTAGAAAAACCATAGCGCCATTATATTTCCATGCATCCATATGTGGAGTGTATATCCACATTGTTTTTGTCGGGTTTGCCTCCGCGTTTTTGGTTCTCATGTTTTTTCGTTCCTATCCACGTCATCATGGGTTATAGCCAGTATCACCTCCATTTCACCATCATCATCGGTGTTGTCGTAGTCGTAGTCGTCGCCGCCGCCGTAATGTCCCTGTGCATATTGGGGTATTTGGATATTTTCGGGGATGGTTTAATGCGACGGCGCGGCACCACGTCTGTCAAAATGGAGCTTCCAACAAGGCACATGCGGAGCTTTACATTTTCAGTTCACAGCTTCCTCAGGTGCTCTCCTTATAATCCAATAAATGTGTTAGTTGATCCTTTTTTTTCGTTTTCTTCTTCTTCTTGTGGGTTCTTACCCTAATCCGAACCATAAAGCTCGTTTGCAAATTTCCCCGCCAACATGGAAATACGGATGCAAATTTATTAGTTCTGGAGCATACTTATACTTTTCAAACTCCAGTTTGACCCCGGCACAGCTCTACAGAAACAAAACTCGGGATACTAACCTCCCTTGTGCAAGTTTTTTAATATATGTATAGAAGTTTGTATACTATACATATTCATGTACGAATATACCATTCTGTACAAAGTGCGGAAGTCCGACTGTATGCTCTTGCTGGTGAAACATCCGTTTAGCATGAATTTCATAATGGACCGCCTGATCCTTTTGGCAGATTTAATTCATTTAGACCCCCTTGGATTGCGGTGTATCATCTTCTCTACTAAGAAGAGCTGTGCCACACGTCGCGCGCGATGCCTCAAATCCCAGAGCTTTTCGCAAAATTTAATGTGGTTAGACTTTATGGATTCGCTTTAGAAGAATTAGGCCAGATCCCCCCTCACCATCCCTTTCCTGCACGATATGTCGGGAATACCTTTAATGCCTACTTTAAATAGAGAGGAAGCTTTCTCTTTTTAAAGGTAGGGGGAAATCAATCAGAGCAGAGTTCAAACTCATCTTATCCAGAATGGTGTAAAACAGACATAGGCGATTAACACGGAAATTCTCACAATATAAAATTCAAACCTAGAGACATACGTTGCTTAACCTATAAAAGAGGGAGAAGCTTATTTTGATCCTTACATTTATATTCATGTAACTTGTAAACATTTTACGTATCTATTATATTGGCATTATAGGGAATTAAATGGGAATTTGGAATCCTTTTCTAAACCATTGACGTTCAAAACATAAAAAATATTAGGCTTAACGATTTCAATTTTTGTTTTCAAATACGTTGTAGCCTGGAAATTATAATAAGTCTATATAATTTAACATAATAACTCTATATGATTTTCAAAAGTCATCCAAATAGTCCATTTTGGATTAAAAACGTTTACTAAAAATTTACAAAATTTATACACTGATGGGTAAAATGCAAAAGAGTAACTTAAGGATCCCAAATATTAAAAATGTTCAAAATTACTCTTTAATTACTCTTTTTTAATAGTAACATATCCATCTTCTTTTAAATAATTTTATTTCATACTGTTCTAATTTTAATTGGACAAACAAAAATCAAAACAGTATAAAATTTTTTTTTAAAAACAAATGTACATTCCCCAGATTCCAAAATAAACTCATCTTTTCATTACTTTTAATTTCATTAGCGTGAATATGTAAACACTAGTTTTTATATAACGGAATTAATTAGGAAGATATAATGGAAACAATTTATAATTCTGCCGCTAAATTTAAGTCCCTAACAGTTTATGAAAAGAATAAAGAAAAATTGCTGAACTTTCTCTGAAACTTCTCTATCTTTACAAATCGAAAAAGAATCAAAAATTAAACTTTTCATCTTCATAGTGATAATACAATATTTTGTTTTATTGAATTCTTCTTAGATTATGTAGCAGTACAATTTATATTTTATATATATTTCCATATAACCTGTAAGAGTTATGTAAAATACATTCAAATATAGTACATCACCCGAAAGAATAGAATTTTAATAGAATTTTAAAATAACAAGTCTAATGCAAAAATGTAATTGTATTAAATTCGGCGATTATATTAATGAAACAACATAAAAATTCAAATTTACATTTTATTATAAAATTTAACTAAAAAGAAGTTTAATTAGAAATTTAAATTTTGTATAATATAAAACAGATTATATAAAAATTGTAGAAAAAGAAGATTTTAATTTTATTTTTCTTCCAAAAATTTGACGTTGTTAAATAAAACATCCTTATTTAATATAAACCTGTCGTGTATTCATACTGAGAATAAAAAAGCAGTAGTTGTTATTAATTATTTTGAAGTTTTCATTACGAAATTAAGGAATTAAAACTAATTTATGCAAATAATTGCATCAGTGTATAATTTTTGTTCAATTAATACAAAACAGAAAAATCTCTATTGAAACTAAGATGGGGAAAAATGGATTACTAAAAATTTAATGCATATGTTACATATTCAGAAAAATGTCCATAGTGTCTATAATAAGTTCTAAAAAACAAAAGAGAAAAACAAAGAACGGAAAAAAATTTAGAGCGTATATTTTGGATTAACCTGCAAACTATTTGGCGGTCAATAAATTTTTGATATCGATTGGACAATTTTAGATTTTTTAGAATTATAATCTCGAAAAAAGGTGCATACAAATAATACATAAGGTATTTTAAAAACTCTATTCGTTAAATGTTATACTAATGCTACAACAACAAACAAACAAAAACATTTTTTAAAAGTGGATAAAGGTTGGATAAAAACGTATCGAAAGAGTGCCTAGTATTCTGGAGTGTATTATGTCGGCAGCCCTAGAAAAATTTTCACTATTTCTAAAATAATCGTTTAACATAAATCACCAGAAATGTGTCTTCAAAAAATAAAAATAAATCACTTCTTAGAATAACAAGATTATTATAATTCAAAATTGCTTCCTTAAGGTTTAAATCACGTTTCCTTGCATTCGTCTTTACTTGCGGCAGGTGAAAAGGTCACCTGTTTCAATTAAATGTAACTCTATGTATAATATCCGTTTCAAATATTGCTAGAATAGAGCTATAATAGATCATCCAGGTGAAAGAGGGTGTTGTGTTCCACTACAAGGAGACATACTTGCTAATTAAGAAAAAAAAAAAGAGAAAAACAAAAAAAGCGACGAATATAAAGACAGAAGTTCAAGAAGACTAATAACTTTACCTGAGCGATGAGGAGGGCGCGGCGGCAAAAAAATAAAAGAAAGAAACAATTGACGCTCGAATATATCGTCTGGGAGTAAACATGTCACGTGTGGGTGGTAGTTGGTCAGGGTTCGTATATTTGTGTGAAATATGTACAGAGCGCCTTTTAGGCGGCAGGTGGGTAGCGAGCAGCTTTGTTCCCTGTGAATTATCTGCCCTCAAGAAGTCGGTTATTGATGGAGCTTTATTGTGGTTTCACTGGGAGGCTTTCACCACCGAATAGCAGCTCTTTTTTATTTTCCTCTTTTTTTCTTCTTTTTCTTCTTCTTTCACCCTACATTATAGAATAAATGTACTGGACGCAATCACATGTACTTTTATATTCATAGACTCTGTTGTAATTTATAAATGTAGGTAGATAAGGATCACTTTTAATTGTTGCCTTTCATAATATTGACACGTTCCAAAGTTTTCATGACACAGTACCTCTTAGAGGCGATTTAAAATCGTTCATGCAGCCCTTTGAATAAAAAAAAACTCTCTGATATAGCACATTTATACCTCTATATACGAAATTTCTAATTTTAATTTCCGCTAAAAAAGTACTTTCTTTATAGTCAAGGGTATAATCAAATACGATCATTATGGATATCATGTACTATGCCAAATTCGACCGAAATTCTATTACGTGAAATTCGATTTACATGTTCATTGAAAAAGATTTCTTTTCTCTATTATCTCTTAAAATTTCCTAAAATTTCATCCGATTGTGAAGACTTCCAACATTTATGAAAATTTATTCTTCTAACTGTTTTACATTATTAAAATATTTAACAGTGGACTATAATACAAAGTCGTCGTAGAATCTTTTATAGAAATTTTAACGATATATAATTCTTCTTGACGTGATTTTAATATATTCTTATTAATTAAATCATCATAGGGCATTTCAAAAAAAAATATTTTTCGACTTGGTTTACTTTTATCATTACTGTTTAATTCATTTTTTTTAATATAAGAAAAATCGTTTTTTACTTTTTAAAATTAGATCGAACGAATTCAATAATTCCATTAACAACCTTACAATTTGAATACATAACAAAAATTCGTTACCAAAAATGTCGTATATTGCTTAAAATGCCCTTCCAAGCCAAATATACTTTGTACGTAACTTAAAATGTACAAATAATTGATCAATATTAGTCAAATTTGGCATCCACGATTAAAAGAGGACTTTTTTAGAAACTTCTACAATAATAATAAAAAATTAATAAATACTAAATAAAAAACAATAGCAAAATTACCAAGGTATGTTTATGTGTACAAAATCGACAGGAGGTATTATAAAAATTTTTACAAATACACATTGTTATTGCACAATATTTTGTATAATGTGATTAAAATTCGTCCAAACTGACAATTTTTTAATTGTAGTTCAAAAATCCCTTTCACTCAAAACAAATATTTTTCAGTGCCTTAATTAAACATGTATAGCTTCATTTGTACTACGTACTTATTGAAAGAAAAAGGTTTATTTACTAAAGAAAAACAAAAAAAACGCTTCAAAGGAGAAAACCAATGTATTATAAAAAAACAAAAAATGCAAATATTGTAATCTGATTTGTACGTGTTTATTTTTATATGTGGTTTTTTATCCTTGCTTTAAAACGATTTTTTTAAAGTCCCATTATTAAAATCATATCTTCAAAATACTATTTCGATTTACTTTATAATTTGTGGGCTTTTAAATATATAGCGAAAATCATTCGGCGAATATAAGCTTATTAAATTTTCCATTTTTTCTAAAGTAAAAGAATTGGATTTCGAAGAAAACCATCTCTTTACCTCTTAACTGTTAATAAAGTTTTTGAATTGAATTTTATGAATAAAAAATGGATAAAATATTTCATTTAATAAACTGTAAGTGTGTAAAATGAACAAGAATATAAGAACAAGTTTTATAAAATAATGCTAAATTGATTTTTATTGCATTCAGTCAAATTAATAAAATTCGTAAAGATTTAATAAAAGAATTCTTGTAAACAATAAAAAAATAGAAATGATAAATTAAACAATTAAATTTATTGGAGAATCAATAAATTTCTAATCTGTATTTGAGTCTTAATTAATAGATATTAAAAATTCAAGACAAATTAATCAAGTAAGATATTTTTGAGTTGCGTGTAATTACATAATGAATTTTAATGGATTAGAATACGACCTGTTTCACACCAATCCAAGAATATCGAATTGATTTGAATTTATTATAAATAGGTCATATAAAATCCTCCGTACTCACTTTAAAATGATTTATGTAAAATAGTTTTTGAAATCAACCCAGCAACAGAATTTGATAACAAATGCCTAAAGCTGCAACCTTAAATCTGTTTAAATCCCAACAGAAAGATTTTACATAACGATGAGCAATCCATACTTTCGCCAAATTAAAATAAATTGATATGGACCGGGGTAACTGGCCAATTCCAATGCTTATCACTTTCATTTCGTTGTCCTAAATTTAGATGTCCCGAGGAGAGAAAAACAAATACTAGCCTATGTACATCAGAGTCTTGTTTTTCGCGTACCTACAACCCTACAGCCGGCTTTTGGGTCATTCCAGCATCCTTAGGTATAGAATTCCCCTTCCCTACACTTTCATCATAACTCACCGCCCCTCGTTTTGCAGAATTTTCAGCAGAAAAATTGATCAACTCAACAGTGGGACCACTAATGGTTTCAAGAGTTAGTCTATTGACAAAAGGGGCCCGGTATTTTCGGCGTTATACCACCGGTGGGTACCTTAGAAACCCAAGCATTATCCCAGCATTAGCGGTCACAATTAATACAAGGGTAGCCGGGGGAGCCTATTTATTATGTATAATGTGACAGATAGAAGATAGTGTCGGAAGCACCAGTATCCCTCCGTCGTCGTCGTCGTTCTCCCAGGTCAACACATCCACACCGAAAAGCGTTCTACTGTTAGCCTGTTAAGGAGGCCACAGGAGAGATGGAAAACCTTTCACCATCAAAAAGGAGAGCAGCATTCACGACTGGATAGTTTTTTTCTTCTGCTCGGTTTTCATAATGGGCATTTTCTTTTATCCACAAAAATTGTGTTGTGGCCTGAAATGTAGAAGAAAGTAGAGGCACTGGCCTGCTGGACGTTCTACAGAAATGTATTCAAGATGGCCGAATTTCTTGGAGCGTTTATTGTAGAACACAAGGGCTATCTCGAATGTTGAATGGGAAACCTTTTGGGAGATTTTCGCTGTAAATATTTTGAAAAACGAGTACTTAACACAAGTGGTATACTGCACTGGGTAAGTTTCATGGACTATAGGTGTACAAAACCATACCCAAAGGATTGGTATGATGCTTTGATGGGTTTTTATTGTAATGGACCAAAAAATGGGGAACTATAGGAGGTTAAAACATGTATACTTATAATATATATTTAATATGTATAATTTATATTGTTCATACCGTCAGTAATTCCAATTTATGATAGTTTAGAGACGACCCCTCGGCCATATTTGGTTACACCATGTAAACGGCAACACTCATTTGTCCTGATTGCTTCGTAATCCACATTTGAAACAGGCGACGTTGAAGACGAGTTTATACAATTACGCGAATATATTCAGCAAAAAAAAAGTTAAATCACAACAATCACAGGACGTTAAATAATGGAATTACGAAAACGCAACATCACCACAGCAACCAGAGGTTAGAAACGAGATCTTTAGAAATGTGGTGACGATGACGAACGATGAAAAAGGCTTTTCTGAATTTTTTATCGGTTTGACCTGCAGCAAACCGCACTCGAGTTCGAATTTTACTCTTCGGGAATTAGCACTTTTAACGATTATCACTTATTTAATTGATTTTCGTTATAGCTTTAGCTACGCTAGATCCACCTTTGTTTTACATATATATATATATATACTATATATATTTTTTTGAGTTAGCTAATTGCGACCGGAACAAATTGTATGTAACTTCGACAAGACTTTACAAAAATGACAAAGAAAAAAAAACTACTGTCGAAATGATCTCTCTAGATGTTGTCGACTGTTTGTCCAAAGATTTTGGAATAGTAGACAGAAGATGTATGTTCTGAACTGAACGAGAAAACAAAAAGACTGAGGAAAAAAATCTTTTTGCTGCTGTTTTGGAAACCGACGAAAAACTGCCGAACCGAATGCTAGCGACAAAATTTCAGTGATTTTCTCCACGCAGGTTGGACTAGACGACGACTTCTTCTTTTTTGCTTTTGTTCGTTTTTTTTTCCCTTCTTTTTTTTCTTTTTTTGGTGTCGTATCCGTCGTCTTCGGAATGTCTATACCATGCCGCGGAAAATGTCGACGAAAATGTTAATAAACGCACACAGACACATACGATACTGATCACTGAGGGTTTTCTTATGGGTTTGTGCAATTAACGCAAAACTGTATAAATATATGTAGATATATATGCAGGAGCCACCAAAAGGCTCCAGTGACTCTTTGCAATGGGCTTTCTAAGAGAGATCCGAATTTATGTTGGCTATTTGAACGGCCCGATAATCCAGTTTGATATCGAAAATTCGAATATGGGAGCCTCTGATGGTGTTTCGTATTATATCCGGAATTCTATTTGATTGGAGTATCAATTTCTCTTCCAAAAAGGCTAACTTATAAAAAAAAAATGAAATATACTTGGAGAAGCACACACACGTATACTGCAGAAGCACAAACACACAAAGCAAAGATAACACAGCCGAATGCAACTGGGGAAACTAATATTTAAAGGAAAATTTCACTAACACTACGACGGCATATGACGATAGAAAAAAAAATTTTTTTTTTATTCTCCCAAATGAGGATGAAATTTTTCAGGGAATTTTTTTTCCTCTTAATCGCTACTTTTCCCAAACTTTGCAATCCACACGTTCGTTCTTTTCTTTTCGCTTTCTTCGGCTTGTCCAATTCAAAAATCCACAATGCACACTGGAAAATCGACAACGTTCGAATGTGTGTCTAAAAAGGTAGTCGTCGTTCCAAATGAGGTCTCTCTCCTTCGACAATTTCGACCTTCCCTCTGGTGCGGCAAGTGGTATGAATTTTCACGCAAATATCATTCGTTTTTCCAAATAAAAACAGTTTGCCATAAGTACAAACTGTTCACTGTTCTTAATTATTACACTTTTCACCACAGATGTTTCCATTTATTGCCAAAAATTCAACTTTTTCTGATTCATTTCACGGAACCACATTCAACTGAATCCAACCTTTAGGAAAATTGAACGGAGGGGAAATTTTCACACGCAAGCATAACAAATTTCACCAATAAGCTGAATTACTCATACATCTATAAATGTGGGCTACTACCCCCAAGAGAGGAGAGCTTCCATCTGTCCAAATTCAAAATTCTATTGTAAAAACACAACACGAGAATGATACTATAGCTTTTCGACCATCCCATACATACAAAACGAATAGGGGAGAAAAAGGACTACAACACGTAGTCAAGTCGACCAAAAAAAAGGTTTTTTAGGTATATTTTGTTGGTGAAAACCTCCGAGTTCTGGGAATTATTACCCTTTGACCATTCCGGCGCTTTCATAGTTAAAGACCACCCCAGTAGCGCGCGATTTCAATTTGGCGAAGACCATCCCCACCACCATTTTTGCAAATTGGCTAACTGCAAGTGAAAGAATGGTGGCCATTTAAAAAAAAAAAAATAAACACAGCATAAGCTACGATTCCTAGGAAATCTAAAAAAATACATGCTAACGAAGTACTTTCTTTCTCTACCGCCCACAAGAATATTTACTTAATTCGTGGAATAAATAGCGTCAAAAAGCCCTATTCATTCGCTTCTAGGAAATGGAATTTTGTAACGAAATTTCCCTAAGAACTTTCTATGGAATATATAGGAAACTTTCAATTTATATTTTACTGTTACTTCAATAGCCAATTATATTATATTAAAAAACAATTATAATTGAAAGCTGTAAAAATCCATAGAGTACATTTAATAATCTATAGGTAATAAAAAGCGATAGAACAATATCAACAAAGCAACGTGTTTGCGATACCTACGCCCATTCGATGGGTCCCGTCTGTTTTCTTTCGATAAGTTCAAATAGACGACAAAGTGCAGAAAACCAAAAGCTTAACAAACTCGAACAAGAAGCTAATTTTTAACGAGGACTTGAACCGAACGAATAGAAGCTTTTAACAGTAGGGCTAAAACAAACCACCCTGTAACCCCAAAAAATTTTAGAAAATCTTCTATAATAGCCAAGTAACCCAGGTCTTAAAATTTAAGTCGTTTATCATATTCATATAATAAATATTTAAATGAAATCTTTAACGTGAATCTACTAGTTAAAAATTAACAACAATAATAAAATATAAATAATACAAATGAAATATATAACAAAATAAAGCATAATCTAACTGACCAAAGAATAGAATTCACAAGATATTGCACTACGTGGAAAGTCTAGAAAGTATATGTTGTTTAAAGAAACATTGAAAAAAACATATTCTTAATTCATTACTATTACTTGGAACATTATAAAACTACGTAAAAATATGAGATATTTTCGGCTCTGAAAGCTACCACCTCCCTGCACTGCAATAGCTGCAAGAATGCACCAAGTAAGGGTTGAACTCATACTTTGAATACATAAATTTGTTCTTGGTATGCTATTAAAATAAATAACATGGTATATTTTACTGAAATTGTTTTCAAATTGGGCAGACTGATGTACAAATAAGAGATCTTAAGTGTAAAGGGTTAGCGAAAGGCGAAACAAGTTCCCAATATAAAATCTAAAGCTTTAACTATAATTTTAATTAATTATTTTTAAACAAATTCTAAGATTCTTAATTTGCGCATTTTTTTCTAAATCACAGAATATTTTTATAAAGTAAATATTTTTTTCAATTTTATCGTAAGGAATTTTCTCCGCAAAAGTTCGACAGGATTCCTGAAATCTTTTAGTGTGGGATTTTTTGAATTTTCCCAAGATTTGACTTCTTCTAAAAAAATACAAGACATAAACATACTTTAAACAAATATAATTTTAAAACAGTTAAGTATAATATCTCCTAACGACACATTTGCCAGGATAAAAATCAATTTCGGGACTTTTTTCTTTTTAATGTGGTCCATAAAATTATTATAAATTTTTGCATTTAATACTTACATTATATCTCCTAGTTTCAGTCTTGTTTGTATAAGGGCACAATTTTTGTGATCACTAGTAGTAACTGCCCGCCTTCTGCGTGGCAGGGTTTTCGGAGGTATGGAAGGTGCATTATCATCTATAAGCGACATCATTCCTCCGGTCATTCGAACCATTGGCGAAGAACCTCTCCGGCGGTTGGACATATGTCGACCAGCTACTCCCCCCAGCATTCTGAAATAAATATTGCATAAATAATTAGTTTGAAATGACAACTATTTTGGTAATAGATATTATTTTATTTTAAAATGTAAACTGAAACAATTTTACATTAATTTACATTGCTACACAAATAAAAAATCAATTTTACAAAAGAGTCCAATTATCGAGATTATAAAAATTATTGAATGCATTTCATCTTTTCATCTTTAAATTATTAACTTGAACTTTGTAAAGACAAAGTCTCCCTGAATTTGGATTACTTGTTTATTATTATTATTGTATTATTTTTTTATAATCATGTTTATAAAACGATAAAAATCCAAACACAAATTTAAAAAGGTGGTTTAAAACAAAACGAAAAAAAACAGGCTCGTAAACCCGAAAACAAGACCATCCGTGCGACCATAAAATAAGCTGCACAGAGTCTTCAGCTTGGTCTAACTCAACTAACTCACTAATTCAATTTAGACTTGCAAAGATGCAAGTCCCCAACAGGGAACTCTAGTTAGTTTTCGCTGACGTCACTCTCTGTACGAATATCTCTTAACAACCAGGAGATATATTAAGGCTTAGCTACCCACCATAGCCAGGCACGAGTTTGGGACATGAGTAGAAGCTCTAGATCATATAAAGAACCAGACCAGTTCAATTTAAGGTTCCGGATAGCCAGACCTGGTCTCATGTTTCTGTTCTTGCAAGTTGACGCATATGACCTGACTGAAATTTCTTTTTTTTTAACATTAAAGTAGGAGGGGATATTTTTCCTCCTTTTTATTAACACCCTGTTCTAAAATCAGTTTTTGATTCGGAATTCTACATAATTCAATTATTATATTAATTATAATCAATTCAAAAAATACATGATGAAAAAAAGAATTATATTAAAACATAAATGCTTTTGAACAATTGCCAGTAAAATTTTAAAAAAAGCCTACATACAAATTACTGATATAAAGTTACTTAGGACGTTATTTTTGGAAATATTCTCCTTATCGGTTAAAAGAATTGTGTGATGAGCTATCACATTTTATGACAATTTTTCCTTCGTGCTGATTCTTTTATTTAACAAAACAACCTTACCAAGTACAATACCTAAAATACATAATAAAATTAAGGAACGCACAACAACCACAATGCCCACTTAACGACCATATGAAACATTTGCCACCCATGGGCAGTCAGTTCTCATAAGTGGACAATAAAGTAGAATTCATTGCTAGTCAAGCTAAGTACGGGGCTAATACGGTTCACATCGCTTGTATAAATGATATCTACATTTTAAAAATAAATAGGATACAAGCAAAGTAATTAATTTAAGTTGAATTATAAAGAGTGATATTATACTTAGCAATTGTAATAAATTGTGTTTAAACTTTTTGAAACTGCATCTTTTATAAGATATACGGAGAAAAAATAATAATTCAAATTTTTTAATGAAAATGTAATCATTAAAATTCAATAAAATGAATTTTAAAACTTTTATTTGAGGTATTTCAATTGTGTTTTTATTATTGTGTTGTTTGGTGACCTCGTAATAAACTGACGTCGGTATCATCAGTAGCTGTTTGTATTGATTTAGAAATTTTTGTAATTTATTGGACTCTATTTAACAAAGAGGTTGTTTGCCTTCATTCTAAATTCTAGAGATGATCCTACGCACTTAAGGAAGGTAATAAAAAGGTAGGTGGGCGTTTCAAACTACTATTCTACTACGTCTCGTAAAATTAGAGAAAAAGTATATTATTATAATAGATTTTATAAGCTATACGACTAAATCTATGTCTATATATACTTTCCTAAATTCCCGCCTATAAAAGCAAACATTTCGTGAATATTTTTTTTAATTCTAGGTTTATTGGATATTTTAAAATAAAAACTCACTCTTAAAACATTCCAGTATATTGTTGAAAATATAAAATGCAAATTTTACCTCTGTGTGTATATTTTAAAATTACAAAACAAAGTGTCGATTTATTAAAAATATACTTCAGAAAGAAAATAAACTTTTATATAATTTTAACATGAATTTCAGGAAAATACCCCCTTATATGTTAAAGTAATTTCACATTTCTACGAAAATTTCTCTTTCTAGCAGTTTATTCGAAAACATTGTTAAATTTATTAAAACATAAATATTTTATGTAGAGGACCATAAATTCCACATTAAATCTCAAATTCTCTTTATTATGAAAATTAAAAACATTTATCTTAGAAAAAGTTGCTTGCAATTAAATAGAAGGGTACAAGAAAAAAATCAATATTTATTAATATAAGAATCTTTTTTAGGTATCTGCATCTTATAAGAAAGGTTTAACCTAGTCACACATTCAAAGGGTGTGCATAAAATAAATAAATAGTTTGATTTCTGCTTTCATCCCAATACAATTTCTAATAAACTTCCAAACTAGAAACTTGATTTACTAAAGTGACTTAGAACAAACTTAAAAACAAAACAGCTCGTATCAAAGGAAAAATATTAGCTTTGTAGATTATGTTCCAATTTAATTTTAAAGATGTTTAATTGCTCTAGAAATTTTACATTTACTTTGTTTCCATAGCTCCCCGTGGGGGTTCAGATGTAGCAAATGGGATTTTCTAAGTAGCAATTAAAAAACAGTGAAATGCTCGGTTGCACAAGTTCCCAGAGGGCGAAAAGCTAAGAAAAAAAGGAACTTAGTTGCAATGCAATCTCAAAGCATAACTATAAATTTTTTTGCAATTTATAATAATTAGCTATATACCGCACCAGCAACATCTTCGCGCCACAATTACTCTGAGAGTAGTCCTGGTCAAGGAGCCAGTGAGGGTGGAAAAATTGAATTAGAAGTCATTTAAAAACAGCTTTATTTCACTCGACCATTTCTAGAGAGACTAGAGTGTGGTTGTCCACCAATGGTGTGGTCTGCAATTCATTTCTTCCTATCTAAGGGTTGCGCGGGGTTCTGGCCGTTTTCATTATTTTCAAGTGTTTCTCCTGAAAACTTAGTGATTGACACTTCATCCCGCCTCCGCCCGTGGGGTGTCCATGGGAGCAAAGGGATGCGGGGGTAGTATCGTCGATGAAAATGAAAATCGATATTATATCAGAAGAACACGCGCTTATCAATAGACCACGGCTTCGCCTCTTCCAACATTGAAGCTCTAGTGCACCCTATTCCCACAGATAGAAAGGGTGAACCTGCGTTTCATTTTATTTGTCGGTCCGGGGTCTATTCAAAAGCCACCTGTTGCGAGTAAAATGAAATTGAATCCCACCCCGGTGATGTATTTGGCATCAAAGATAATACGGGCGGGAGACGCGCACTGTGGCAATATATATTGGATTCTATTTTCGGATCTAGTACCCCTGGACGACCTGATGAAAACCTGGAACAGCTGTCGTTTTTGCCGCTCAATCCATTCTAGTAAGGACGTACTAAAAATGTTGCACGCTCTATTAGGGATTGGCGTAAAAATTTCATGCCCTTTGTATGCAAGGGCACTCTCCGTTTGGAGGCAACCCTTAAATGGGGGAGGGGGATAATTGCTAGTAGAACGATGTTGGAAGCACTATTAGCCGGATCCATCGAGCTGAGTAAGGCATTTACAGGACGTCTCAGAAATGTTTATACAACCATAGCCGACAAGACCACCCACGGTACTCGATTTTCTAGACTAGAAGAAATCTATTTTCAATAATCGTAAAATATATTGAAAATGTGTCAAACGACCGCTAACAGATAATTTTATTAGATTATATCCTACCGCATTCTTGCAAAGTGCAAGGAGATTGAACTTTCCAACACTCCCAGTTATATTAACTTTGACGAGCAAGATTGTTTTGGGAAAAAGCAATAAAAAATGAATTGGGAAATGTATTTTACATAGAAAATTTGGAGAAATAAAGTTAAATAATAAAAAACGGAGTGTTACTCGTGCACTGAGAATTTCATTAATTCAATCTTAATAAATAAATGTTAAAATATAATAATTTTAGAATTTGCTAATTACACTACAATCAACATCTAATATCATAATCATAAAATCCACCAAAAAGCATACCTAGCATTAAAAAGTGGGTATTAAAATGTAGAAACCTAAAGAAAGGTTAGTAACATAAATTGAATACTACATCGTCATTGCCTACGTCTAATAGACCAAGTGATGGCTAGATTACTACTACTTAACATTGCCAGCCTTGAAGAATACTGACTCCGTAATTTGATTGCTTCGGTAACCTAGTTTCTCAGCAACCGTGACTAGCTCACTTTCTCAAGAAGCTAAGCAAATCTCCTCAACAGCCTGCGACTAGTTTTGTTAAGAGTTCGTATGACTCCGTCCAAAACTCCTTCCAACCAAGTTTAGAAAAAACCAGTCTACAGTATACCACTCTCTAGCACATCAGTAGATCGTATACAGAACGTCTTATATCAAAATCGAATCAAGTTAGGAGAAAAAATCATTCCATATATGTGCATGTATTTTAAACACAATATTTTTTGAACATGTATAAGTGTAACATATCTCACGATGTATAATCTAAATCCAAAACAAAAAACTTCATTAGGAAAAGAAATTGGACTTGTTTCTGTCCCGTCCCAAGTAAGGGAATTATTCATTTATTGGATGAATTCGTATTTGTCGACAAAATCAGAAAGTTTTTCTTTCATTCAACAAAATTCAAGGAACAGGCCGACGCCGGCCACCGAAAAGACCGACCATGTTTCCAAGATTATCCTCAAAGCACTTATTCATTAGACCCACAATAACAAATTTGATGGACTAGCCGTGTGGAATGGTATGAAGCAAAGAAAATCAATTTGGGAAACATTGCGATGGATGACTGCTGCCACTAAGAGGATTTTGCCACTCAATTAGGGCATAAAAAGATGAAGTCGTTTGACACAAAATCAATTTGCACATTGAACTAAACTACAACTTTCTCTTAAGGGGGAATGAATCCCTGTGCCAACCATTGCATCGTCCTCTACAAAACTTACTCCATGTAAGCCCTAGGCAAGCCACAGTAGATACATGAGAGTACGTGTGCAAAAGTATACCATCATCCGAGTATATGATGGAGACTAGAGACATTATTCACCATCAGTTTCAACAAGTGGTACTCATACCTGACGTTGTGTACTATTGTTTCAGCTCATCATGGCTGCCTAAATTAATTCGTTTCAAAATCGGCGTCGGGAATCGCAGAAATTCACAAATGGAATGTCGTCCCTTCCTGAAAATTATTTCCCTACCGGATAGAGAAGGCGGACGATTTTCGAAGTCCTTGAATGTCGTTGCTTGAGAACATTCTCATTGTCGCGGTCGGTTTATTTTAGCTCAAAATATCTAAGAAATTTCTACGTTCAATGCTTTTTGAGATTGAAAGGAGCGACCTTGCGCTCATCTAATATAATCCCACAATATTACAAGACAGGTAGAGAACATTGTAATCTAATAGATACTGGAATCTTTCAGTAAAAGACCAAAGGCATCCAAGGGATTTTCATTGGACCAGCTCGGAGAAATTAAAATTGACGATTCCGTACGATTGAAGGTATTATTTCTAATTTCGAATTTGGCTTTCCTTAAAAATTTAGATTTATTGTAAGTTAATACTATTCAAAATTTTAATTACGTATTCGTTGAATTTCATTGAGCTAACCTATTATTTATTACGATTTTGGAAGAGAATAAAAAATTTGGCTGAGGTAATTTACATATTAGAGTTTTTTTAGAACTTTTCCTTCCTATTCTTTATAATAAAAATAAAATTAAATGCAACAATGATTTTTTAAAAATTGTTTTTTATATTGACGTAGAATATAATACTATACAAAAGAAAATTTTAAATTTTAAATTTAATGGTTATGGGAAAAAATCAAAATAAGATATTTTGATAGACCTACATGAAATCACTTGGAACTAAGTTTTGTATAAAATTCTACAATGCCTTGATTATAGCCTGAAGTTGTTAAATTTATTTTTTATTAAATGTCTCTTTATGCACAACTGTTTCCAACAACTTCAATAAAAAATAAGTTCTTTTTTGTTTCTAAAGTCTTACTTGTTTTAAATTCGTTACCTCACAAATGTATGTATATATGTATCTAGTAAAATTATTGAATATGTCTCTCCTAAAAATTAAAAGGAAAAAGAATCATATTTGCAAAACTACCGCATTACAACAGGAGAACATTAAACCTAAAATTATCCTTTTCCAAAAAAAACAAATATATTCCTATTTCAATATTCAGAGAACAAAATTAATTCAATTTACTAATTAAAAACGAGACAACTACTGTCTATCTAGATAATTAGTAATAAGGACAAAAATCCGCATCAAATTCCTTCTAGTAAACACTGCTACATTATAAAAGAACATAATATAATTTTTTACAAAATTTTTAAAAGTAATTTAAATAAATGTGGAATAAATACCAAATAAATATTCAATTTTCCCACTTTTTAATTTTTCAATTTTCCTTAGAGAAATTTAAAATAATTATTTTATAGCAAAAGTTTTCACATATTCTTTCATATCTGTACCCTTTCTTTTAATATGACTGCTCCAAAAATGATTTAAAGTTTCATTTGCCTTTTCTTCAACTTATTTTTACCTTTAATTCCTAAAAGTAAATGTTACTGAAAAATTGTGAATTTTAATAAAGTAAAATGGAAGTTTTTAGGAGTCTGCTTCTGTTATGTTTTTCTTTTCGTTTTTTGATAAAGACATGAAACATTAAATGTGCCTTCTTTACTGCCAAACTTTCCCAACTTTTTGACATAATATTCCGATAATATAGACTTTTATCAAACTTTAAATTTTAAGAGTACATTATTTGTACATTTGGGTGTTCATTCAACGTAATAAAAGTCCATAAAAGCTTCTGCTGCTAAGATATGTTTTGTTGTTGGGGAAAAAGAATTTATGAAAAAAGGTCATTTATGTCTATTTTTAGTCCCCATCGGATTTTTGACATTTTTGAACAAATGATATTGTCAGAGTTTTTTAGGGAAAAAAAGTTTCTTTTTTCTATTGAACATTTCAAAGTCGAACTAACTAAATCGACAAAGGAAAAATTACTGTTGTTCTGATTAATATATAAAAATTAAAATATTGAACACTAAATTGTGACCCATCTTATGGATTGATATATTTATAAATGTTATATTAGACTTATAAAGAAGTAATTTACCAAAACGACCAATGTTGGAATTGTTGTTTGTAGGTTTGTCAACTTGTTTATTTGTATGCTACTTTATTACCCCGTGAACTAATTTTGTTTGAATTTTTTTTCTCTTTATTTGTTACCTTTCACTAGCCACGGCTATAAATTTATAATGTAGTGTAAATTTCATTGCCTTTTGTTTTTTATAACTATCGTACATCACGCCAAAATTGCTGGACAGATTTTATATCAAATATGAAATGTAAATATCTGTTTATTATTCTATCGTAATCGGTTAAAGGCTAATTTGAAAAAAAAAAATAGAACACAAAAATACAAGCAATTTTCATTCTTAAAATAAACCCTCGAAATTTCCCAGAAATTTTTTTTATGTATGTTTGTAATAAATTTTCCAAAATAATAAAAAAATAAAGAAAATATGCTCACAAGATTTAAATTAAAATTAATTTTTAAAAAACTTCGTTGTCACGGCTTTCCACTCCAATTCTAAACATACAAATCAAAGAACCTAACAGAGCCTGAATAATTTTTCAACGTTTTCCTCCCTGTAGAAAAATAATATACCAAAAAAATATGATGATGAGACAAATAAAGCAGGAAAATTCAAAAGCCCTGACAAATTCGAGTGAAAATTTAAATTGTGTATATCTCTCTGTTTGTGGCCACCAATGAAATAAAAAAAAGGCATGAAATCTTTTCTGGAAAAATTCTATCCCTCTTGCCTTCCGATATCCTTGGAAATCAGCCAGTAAATCTAGTGGTGGCACAACCTTAAGATTTTTTTTGTTTCATGTTTTTTACCTCCCAAGTCCATTCCTGAATTGTGTGTTTCGACTACCACACTCAGAATGAGTCATGGTTGGAAAACATTTCTCACTTTTGTTCGACATATTGAACGTTATTGATTCCATTTCCATTATATTATAATTTATCTCATTTTTCATACATACGGTGTGCTATTTGTAACATCAAATGGTTATAGTGAATTCGCACTTCTCTTCGTCTGTTGAATACTGAAGTCATAGAATTATTTTTGAATTGAATTTCTCTGAATTTCTATCCCTCATAAAAATTGAAAAGGGCATTGCTTCTATATTTAAATATTTGTAATCTGAAAATCCCTCCACATAAAAGTTTTATCATCAAATTCTAAAACTCAGAAAGTTACGGTTAAAATTTTAAAAGCGATTATCCTCAACATGCAACTTGACTTTAAGGTAAATAACATAATCTAATTATCTGTTTTCTAAAAACCCTTTCACAAAGCCCACAATAGTAAATTATTTATTAAAATCACTTCAAAATGTCTATATTCCTTATCCAAATCCTCATTAAAAATATATTGGAATATCTCAGAATTATATGGAGTATTTTAAAAAGATAACAATTTCAGTTTTCTGCAATTACTACATCCGATATTATTTATATAAATATATAATAAATATAATATATAAGTCGATTTGAACGACCATACCATTCGTTTCCTTAATTGAACCACCATCATCATCATAAGCTGGAAGCCATTCTATTGAATTTCTCATGAATTTAAATATATAAGTGTATAAAAGGACGTTTGCCTTTACGGCGGAAATGCTGTTCCTACAGAACCAACTACTCCCTTAAAGATACACGTGTACGTAGATTTTTTCCACGTTATGAGTCATTATTCCATTTTCAAATATAATATTCAAATTGTTTCACTTCATCCATACTGCCATAAAAACAAGAGATCAATTTTAAGCTGAGTAAAATGGAAAACATAAATCGGATTTCTGCTCATTATTTTGCAATTTACAATAAAAATATACGTAAATCTGAAAGATTCACCACAAAAAGTCAATTTAATGTTGTCAATTAAAAATATAATATAAAGTGCTTTTTATTACCCCTTAATTTTAGATTCTTTAGTTTATAACTTTTAAATTTCAATTTTTATTTAAACTTTTAGACAAAGGCCTGTAGAATTTTGTAATCCGACTCCAAAACTTTCAAAAACGTTTTAATATATTATAGTATTATGTAAATTACAATTAATTTAAAATGCCCATTAAATTATTAAATAGAAATACATAATAAAATAATAAAATTACCTCTTAAATTATTAAATATTTGAGATTATGATAAATAATAATTTAAGATTATTAATTAAAGATTTCACATAGAGAAGAATAATAAGAATAATTTTATATTCACATTTTATAATTCTGGCATGCAATTACTAGTTTAATGTAGAAAAAAAGGAAATGGAATTAAAAATTGTTTGTTTTTAAGTTGTAAAATTTTCTTGGCATCGAGTTTAAATCAATAGATAACGTGCTGGTAAGTCAAACATAAATTCCTAGTTCGAAATCCAAGCCAAGCCAAGTGAAGTTAGCAAATTTTTGCAAAATAAGAGTACTGCCAAATTTTATTTAGAAATCCTATGAAAAACATCAAAATAAAATGTTTCAATGGCTTGTTTAACAAGTTCTTTTTTCTATTAAATAAAATTACCTACTTCTTGTTGATTATTATTACATATTTAACACTTTCAAACGATTGTCGATTCAACATTAATAATTTTTTCGTTCCTTGCAAATTCTTTATTTTTTTTTTTTTGGTTTTTCTTTCATAAAAGTAATAACTACTTTCTGCAGTTTTCAATTTTAAATATTTGTTTTTTATAAGAGCCTTTTGTTTTTTGCGCTTTTAGTAATTTTGCACAAGATTAAGATGTAAATAACTTGTATTATACTCAATTTTAAGAATTAAAATTACTAAAAAGTATTCCAAACTTATCAATAATAACATATATTCCCCTTTTTTATATATTTTTTGTTATTGGCTAAACATTTTTTAATTCTTCTTAGTTCTCGAAATTTCAATATTCTCACAGTAAGCAGTTTTGATACAAAAATGTTTTAAAGTTCTTTTTGAATTGGACACTATCAAATATTTTAATGAACACTTTAAAACTCCCAGTACTATCATAAAAATACCCTATTAAACTCAATAAGTGAATTGATTTTAGCAGCAAACGACCCAACAAAAAATAAAGAAAATCGATTTTCAATCAATGAAATAGTCCCTGAAAAAGAAATGTACTGATGATTTTTTATTCTTTATGTGCAATTTAATTTGTAAAGTCACATTTTCCTAATCACAAAATAAAATAGAAGTTTATTTTAGGTGGAAAATCTGTTTGTATGATTTTTTTAGGAGTTATCTACCTTCGCTAGTTTTTCTTTCCATTTTCTAATTAATCTTGTAGCTTTAGGGAAATTAAAATGTAAATACATAGCAATTTCCAAACCTTTGACTTAACATTTGTTTACTCGATAATAAAAAACTTGTATTGTATAGAATTCTTAGTTTTTAAAATTTATTGTAAAACTAAAACAGAAATTATTTTATAGAGGGAATATTTCCTTTAAAGGAAAATATAATCTTATCACCGGAATATTGCATATGGTATATATAAAATTAATCACTTTCATTTCTTTCTATTCTTCATTTAAAGAAATTGAAAAATAAAATCGAAAATTTCCTGTATTCCTAAAAATATCTCTTAAACTGGAACTGTTTATGACTGATATGAAAAATAATAATAGCACTTTGCTTTTGAGATTTAGTCTCTAAGCTTTGAGTTACATAAACTACAAAAAAAAAAAACATCTGAAATAGAAGCATAAAAACATAACAAATAGACTTGTATTGGAATCCATAATATATGGAGTCTTTTACATAAAATATTTAAAAGTTTTGAACGAATTATATCTTTAAAAACAATTATTTTATTTCTCAAAAGAAGATATTTAAATGGCTTACATTTTCTGTTAGGAGAGGCAAATAAACGTTTACTCTATGTCAACTGCTAGCATAGTATAAGATGTAAATGATTTTTGTAATCCACATTCCCAAAGATGTTGCATCGAGGTGTAAACCATGGAAAAATATCCCTGCTACAACTTTCTACACTATCTTTTAAACACTTGACCACACATTCATTCTGCACTATGAAATATTTTCTAGGCCTGTTTAAGCCAACCTTATACCTTTTATATAATTACAAATCACTGAAATTGAACAGAGCTAAAAAGAACAAAAACATAATGCTAATATATTATAACACTTTGCATTATTTAAAAAAAAAGTCACAAATTTCAAAAACCCGCTGAAAAAAGAGTAGATGTTCTTATTGATGTGTGTAGCGACCGAATAATAAGCAGATTAGAAAATCCCAAGACAAGATAAATGTCAGGAAAATACTGTGAAATTTTTTAAGAATACCAAAGAACCTACTTCGCGTATCGTATCAAAATCGACGGTGTTCTGCTCAACGGTTCCGACCACGACTATGTAAAAACCCGAAGAAATCAAATTCTCCCTTTAACAGACCATTGAACCGAAAATGTTTATGCTGGGAATTTAAATGGCATCATCTTTTTCACAGAATGGAAAAACGAAAATCGTTGATAACCTAGTGAATATTTTGTTGTGTATATATATTTTGTTTTCGAAGAAGACGCGAAACAACATAAGACAAACACACCCCCGTACACCACCTGTTGCACCAGCTTCTTGACGAGATACCCTAGTGCACTAATGAATTTAAATGTTCTACAGAAGTGTTCACACATGTAAAAATGGCGTAAAAAAATTCACAAGATGATTTTCACAATGTCCTCCTTAAAAATTGTTATAATCGCAAGAAATGTCTTTTAAAATCTCACATACTTCTCAGTAGACACGTTACCGGAAATCTTAAAAAGTTTCTAATAATCTTGTTGTAATAAACTAAATCACTGGAAAAATTAACACCTATGACTACAAACCACCGTTGATCCAAAAAAAAAGTTATTCCGTAATTACTTGTATGTATACAAAAATTGATAAAAAAATGAAAAATAAAATTAAGAAAAAAATAAATAAATTAAAATAATTGTACACGTATGGAAAACTTCGAATTTTCAGACCGTAGTTGTTCAAAAAATAGGCCTATGGTGCGTATATCGACACTAGTAGGAGACTGACGCGCTATCCATACAATACATATTTAAAGCATTTTTTACTTCGTTACATTCCGATCGGAGATAACTATAGTTCTAAGTCTAGGCGAGTTAGTGAATCCATATGTAGCGAATTCCTGTTACGGCGAGTCGAGCTTCCCGTCGTCGAAGGTTTTTGAAGGTCTCTCAGTCGTCCAATGGGGAAAACTCTTGAATTCGCCGTATACTAAACTACAGAATTGAATATTACGCGGCGAAAAGCTCAGTCCGTCGTATTGAATTTAAAAAGGAAATATAAGGGAGGGGAGAAAAATATACACAAAACAGTGCCAATCTACGATAGGGCTTTTGTCAGTCCATCTATTCAAGTGCTGGCGAAAATCGTCGAGCCATACCAAAATCATGGAAATGAGTAAGCTCTTGAGTTCCTTCTTGAAAAATTCGTCTTTTTCGGATAGAAAAAGCCACTCTAACGAAATATCGTTCGAATTCTTATTACATTTTTTTTTTTTTGACTTTTAGTAAAGTATGTTCCATCAGGTACTCCATGGGCAACACAACCCTCCTTCTAGCAATTGAAAAGGAGAAAAATTAGGAACAGCAGGCCACGTTCGTGATTGTTTTTGAAATTGTGCGTGCCTCCGTCGATGGACTTCCTATTAGTTTCCTCGGTTAGCTGATTTCACTCTTCAGGGGTGTTGTCCCATCCCACTAAATAAAAAAAATATATATATATATAGGGAAACGAAGAGAGGAAAAAAATAAGCAAAGCCAATTAATAGTTGCCTAAATTCCAAGCACGAACTCCATTCGGCCACATGATGACAGGAGTACTGACGCCCCTGTGAATTATTAATTCGAATTTACGGTTAAATGAATGAAGCCTTCAAGGGAGGGTACGGGGGCTACGAGCGTCCGAAGAGCCTTATTTTCATGGAGCTATCAATCAATAGTTCGGTTGGTCAATTGGCCGCAGACTGTTTTGTTTGCCCCCTCAAGTTCATCCATCCACACTTTTGCCACGTTCACGTGGACTGGTACCGCATGTGTACCTTCTCCTTCGAAAAATTTTCATAAACTCGGCCAGGGCAAACACTTTTCTGGGTGTAGCAAATAATTGATTATATCACCGGTAAAATGTTGAATCTGAAGAGTACTCATAGAATATGTTGTTGTATAAGCAAGGTTTGGGCTAAACTTCGTGAAAAATGAAGATAGGAATGAGAAGTGAGGTAAGCGTAAGGAAACCTTTACCATCCGCGACAACGGAGGATACCTTCAAGACTGATGTGCCCGACACAATTGCGTAATCCGTAGGGAAGATTTTGGTGGAATGAAATTACTTTCTAATCTGTGCGGCTTTACTAAGTGATTTACTTTTTGGGACCGCGACATTAATTTACTTCTTCGAAGAAGAAGAAGTTAATACACCCTAACCCAGCAGAAGCGTGGGATAAGGGATGAAGTTACCAAAAACCTGTTATTAAGGACTTTAAAAGACATCAGGTGTTTCTAATCAAATCGTACGCTATTTGATTTTAATAATTTATACAAGGTTCGTCTCAACGTAAATTCAGGAAATACTACTTTAAGGTCATTCCATTTTTCTTTAAAAAAATTTTGATTTTCCTCTAGAGAGCTTTGGATCACAATACATTTATGCAACACGTCCATTTCATATTTCCTATTTATTTGTGCTATAATTAAAAACTGAATATTCCCCCATTATTTTTTTATAAAAAGCCCTAAATTTCCGCGTATTATTATTACTTAAACTGTTAAAACTATAACGTATATTTTTTAGTTCCTGTAGAAGTTTTGGCCAGATTTTAGGTAACATAATTTTACATTTTTCGATAATATCTCGCATTCTATCGATTATGATCGTACTCTAAAAATTCTAAATAATGATATTTCACTAATTAAAAAAACAAATAATATAAAAACTAAAAGAATAAAATAAATAATAATGAGAATATATTCATATATTTACATATTTTTCATCTTTAATTTTATAAAAGTTTTACGCTTTTAAAGAAAGTTATAAAAGAAGTAAAAGAACTCCAAGATTTATAAAAAATTAAAATTAAAAAATTATATGCAATAATTGTATTGAAATCGCGGAATCTCAGATAAATTAACTGATCATAGCGCTTCTAATCCGGTCAATAATTAACCGGCTAGTAAGCCAACTTGGTCAATTGGTCAGACAGTCTGTCTGGCCGTCTTCCAGCCAGTCTAGTCAGGCAGTCATCCGGCTACCTAGATAGTCAGTTGACCCACTGGTCAGAGGTTCAACTAGAACCTTGGTCAGAGCTTCAGCTACTCAAACGGTCAGCCAAGCAGTCTAGCTTACCGGATAGTCAGGCAGTCAGTAGGTTGAGCAGCCGGATAGTTAGACGATCTGCGGGCCAAATGTTTAGAGCAGGCATTTAATGCATTTTTTAATTTTTTGTTTTATACATTCAAATAATATTCTGTTTGCATTTATTAATTTATAAATACTAGGGATAGTCGTGTTTTAAATTTTTTGGCTTCCAAAATTTCCATATTTTTCTCTTATATTATCTATCAAGGAAAAGATCTTTTAACAGTAAATTTAAGAATCATGCAAAACATCAGGGGAAGCTATTTCTAGAAGCTCAAAATGTTACTTTATCCTATAGCAAGACATTTAAGGCAAAACGTTTTTTAACTTTTCAAGGAACTAATGATAGATCTTGTATATATTTCTACATATACCACGTTACTTGTCATGTCGATGGTTTTAATACGTTAAATATTTTGGGATATCAAATAAATATAAATAATAAAATAAACTCATTTTTATATTGCGATTAATTAGGCTAAACAAGGAAATAATAATCGATCATAAAACTTTTAAAAAAACATCCCCTGATTCTTGTTCGGCTTAAAATGTATATTCCTCGAATCGGTTCATTGGTTAATAAAAATGAAACTGGATCGAAATCAAGCAGAAGTTTAAAGGACACTTATTTCCATAAAATATAAATTCCGATAACAAGTTGAATTTTATAAAAATGTAAGAATATGAAAAGAGGATGATTGCGAGTAGCTATGTATAAAAAGGTCATAAAATTGCCTTCGTTTCTTTAACTTTAAGCCCCTTAGCTATAAAATTATTAAGAAGAAAATCCTCTTGTTTGCCATCACTTAAGGTATTTCTGTGAAATGAATACAAACAAATAATACTGCTTGTCTTCGGCATTTTCTGAAAACGATAAATTTCTCCACGGCGCGGTACAAGAAAGCGGAGATTGCTTTCGTCCCCTAATAGCTGCAAGAAGAAGAAGGTTTATCTGTTCACCTCCGGGAGGAATATTCAGCAAAGACCGGATAAATATTTGATTTTTATCCTCGAGGTGAGACGGAAATAGTTTGAAAGTCGATGCCTTTCCCAGATGTTTTAAGTCGCTACGTCGTTTCCTTGCTAGAAATTGAAATGTCGTCCTCGTCCCGTCATCTTCGTTGTTTTATACGCGTATTTTTAAAAACGGGTATACGTTTATTAGCTGTTAATTAGGCCTTGTTATTAAATATTAAGAATTTTGTTCCCAGGATACCAAAACAGAAATTTGTTTTGTAGATTTTTTTAATCATCTTTTTTTATATCTTGATAAGTATGTAAATTGTGTACCCCGCCTCCACTCCTTTTCTTCTTTTTTTCTGAAGAAAATTTATGCAAACCTCATGTCAAGCGAAATTTAAATGCCAATATTCTCCCCTCGTACAAAATCTCATTACTTAGTCTTTAGCGCTTCTTAGACTCTCGGATAATTACTTGACAAAAGCTAGCAACTCATTAAAGGGGATTTTTATTCTTTACGCAACTTCATTTAACGCACTTTCTAGTTTCAAAATTGAAATTTACACGCATGAGAAGACCCTAAGCCTCGAGTACATAAAACTTTTTTGGTGGGGGAATTAAATTATAAGAAATCTTTTGTTATTTTTGTTAAAAAATCGCTAAACATCTTCCAATTTGAAGTTGACTTTTATTGCATACAATAAAAGCCATGAAACAACATTGGTGCGACCTTAAGGTAAATTCGTAGTATGACGTCAGCATAGGCCAACTGGAGCTCTCTAGGTAAACGTTCCTTTTATTTGAAGTAATATCTCGTCTCTAGTGATTAGAAGAGATAGCATAGCAAGCACAAAAAGTTCCAATGAATTCAGAGTGTCATAAAATATCTTTGGCGGCTTAGTTTATTTTGAGATTTATGGGCTTTATATCAAAATGTTTAGCGAAGCCATTTAAAATGTACTTCACACAATTGTTTAATGTGTTGTGACAAAAGATAAAATTTAAATAATCTAGAAGCCTTGTTTAAGTTTAAATAATGTCGAGAAACAGCATGATCAAAGACTTTTATTAAAATAAATTAAAGATCTAATATTAGCAATAAAATAGATATATAACAAAAAAAAATCAATATCCAAATGTATTATTCATATCACTCAAGAAAAAATTTATTTCCACGAAAAATAAATGAATTTTTATGAACCCTAAAACGAAAATTTAGTAGAAAAATAACACCCTCGTACCATCAGCAGCAGGATAAATTTTTTGTAAAAAAAGGTCGCAAAACCGTCTACTAAAAGGCAATTATTGGAAATTAAAGTAAACAACCAGTTGCCTTAAAGTGCGCATTTATGCATACGATGGACGCCATTGAAATTGTTTACCCTCAGAAGGATCAACCGACAACCGATGCACCCGATGTTATTAATCTGCTTATTACTCGCTAGTCCTCAGATGAACGCCATTATCCCGAACTGATGCACCAGAGTGGAGATAATAATTGTATTGCTCGACTTAATGAGACTTATTATTATCCAGTGCATTTAATTAATTCATTCCATCGCCTGTGAGCTCTGGTCAACCACAGCCGCTAGCTGTGGCACACCATAGAGAGAAGGTGCATCGATCGCTGATAGAAAGGCAATAAAAGGATTCATGGTCGTCACACAGGACAAATCTATAGCTTCTGAATTTGATTAGTTACCGAAAAAGGGCTCTTTAATTTCATCGACGAGCTTAGTAAAGGCCTATTGAATGTAACAACAGTTTAGGTCAGGTCATTCGAAAGAAAGGTTAAAACGCGTCACTGGATATCAATCCCCAATCGATTGATGTCCAGAAAGCTCAGGTACACCACTGTTATTGGCAATAAAAAATTAAAAAATCAGAAAAAGAAGGAAACAATTATTGGAAAAAGCATTTAGAATTGACCCTCATAGCCCTGAGGGGTACTTCAAAATCTCTGAAGTAAATTTATGGGTAAATCCTCTACCAATAGGCCCAAGGATTTTAGCCCAAAAAAAAATAAAAAATTGGAAACTGGCTGATGACGGCGGCAGTAGGTCTCTTTGAGCTTTGCATAAAAATGCTAGAATCAATACGAAGTAAGGTGGGAGCACTTAGGGTAAGCGAGCTGAAAGTCTTTCAGTTTATGTGACGATATAATTTCAGAAAATAAAATTAATTATCCGTCCGGGGCGTGTTTAAATAAAATAAGGTAATTAATAATGAAATCTTAAGTATAAATTCGACAGCTTTAATTATGAACATTACTCGAATACTCCAGAACAAAATTTATTTATTTCTCGATTAAAAAACTTCATGGCTTTGTTTTGATGGAAAATATTTTACTTACTTCCCACGATACACAATCCAATTAAAATAATAGTAATATATAAAAAATTAATTAAATCGAATAGACATCATATAACGTACAGAAGTTCACCACGAATTCCAAATGCTTCAGTTGAAATGAAGATACGTATAGGAATATGGACAAAGAACTTTTTAGTGATTTATTATTTTTTTTTTCTCTTTTTCTATTGAAATCCAAAATCTCAAAAAGTGGAAAAGTTAAAAATCGCATTTGAAATTTTTTATACATTTCTTTCATTTCAAAACTGGTTTTATAACTAATTAAAATTATGATTGAATTAAAATATTAAAAATGTACGAATACGAAAATTGTTTTACACAATCCACCGCTTTATTTTACGTAGACATTTCCCAATTCTAATTAAAAGTATAACGAAAACCTTTTAAATGAGGAAAAATTTGTTTCATATTTTTTGGGAAAACACGAAACTAATAACTAAATAAAATTATGCACACACTTGTTGTAAAGGTCGAAACCATTGGCAATTTAGGTATTATGGTTTTTTTCAAATTTGATTTTTTAGTTACCAGTCTGCTTTGGTTTAAAAATAAATTATTTAAAAAATATACTCTCTTCAGGTTCAGTTCGTAAACGTAATAATAAAAAATCCAAACCGATAGAGAAAGTTTGATAACTTATCCAATTAAACCGAGAAAGTTAAACTGAATTAAAGTTTAATAATAGAATAATTGTAAAAGTTCTTGCTAAAAAATAGGTTTTTTTTCTTTATTACTTCGATTATTGTAAATATTATTATTATTAAATATTATTTATATTGTTAATTTTGTCTTACTGAATTCTGTTTTGTAATTTTCTCGTATAAGAATATAAATGCAAACATGAAATGTCTGAAAACAAATAGCGTGACAAATTATTAAATATATTTGGATATTCGCAGCATTTTTACACACTTCTCTAGATTCTAAAAGAGAGCTCAAGGCAGCTCAAATTTGCATGTGGGTTTGAAGAAGAGAAATCTAAGACGAAGCAATCCTTCCCTTTGATCTGTGATAATTAGACTATACAATAAAACGCTCCAAAATCTGCGAAGGCTGTGGTGCACATTTTGCCATAAACGCCTAAGGGAGACCGAGACCAGGAGTAGGGCACCCTTAACCGAAACACCAAAGGTGGAAAATCTCTTCTTAATACACCCACAGCCGCAAATTATTCCAATCGATTTAACTTGCGTGAATCGATTTAACCTCCAACTCCTCCGTTTCACGTCTCCATTCCCGTCCTCGTGCTTCGGGACGCGTTACAGACAGGAGAATTCCACCTTTATCGCCTGAAAAATGCTGAAGTCATTTAAGCAAATAATTTTCATCGATGGAAAAATCGCAACGTTGTCCCGAAAATGGATTGGTTTGTTTTATTTGTTCTTTGCGAGCGTTAGCGCGTCCCATAGTCCCATGGTTTGCAATCTGATTATGATATCCCGCCTGTCCCCCTGTCCCGGTTTCACCGGGCGACCAATTCCAGAAAACATAAATATTTCCGTTGATTTATGCCCAAGTCATGGGCAAAGTGATTACGCCGCTTCCCTGTACAAAGCAGCGACTAATGACTGAGCCGCTGTTGTTTGATAACCGCCTGATAACGCGCGTCCTAATGCACTGAACCGGGTAGAAAAGAATTAATCAGTATTTCCTATACTACAACAGTAGGTTGCTAAATCGATGTATAATTTTATCATCATTCCATACATATAAGTAATTTAAATCAAAAATAAAATAGATTGTAAAATAAATCTGAAAGCATAGTCATTATGGTAATATTAAAATAAAAATTGAATTATTAAATTCTTCACTATATATGTATAATATAATTTAAAGTTAAAATATCGGATAGCTCAAATAAGAAAAAAAGATATAGGCTTTAATCATTGAGGCTGATTGTTCCATTGAAGATGCCCTGTATATGCAATAAAATACTTACAATAACAAATTAAACAAGAAAGATTCTTTTTACTTAAGACTACATAAAAAGTCAAAGCCTCTACTCAAAATCAACATCTCTTAGTGAATGTTTTGTAAAATCATGAGTTGTAAATACAATCGGTCTAGAATTAGTAATTTAAAATATCTGTGACTATTTAGCAATCCACTGTAGGACCCGTGGTGATACGTGGACATCAATTCTATCGAAGGAAGTTCTTAAACGCTTCAGCCAATTTTTATAGAACCTTTATTTTTTGCAGAAGCTTGCGTTAATTGCGTTAATACATGAAATCGTGAAATTAGACCGCATTCCCTTGGCCAGGCGAGAATTGCGTTAGGGGACAGATAAAAGAAGTGCCCAATGCCCGAGACACAGAGACCGGTCTTATTTTGGCGTGACGGCCCAAAAAGGAAACTTAAGTTAATGGCTACTTAACGTCTATAAAAGTTGTTTGGGCAATAAAGTTCTAAGCCAAGCCGACAGACGTTCGTGGGGTCTGATTTATTGCGGGAGGCGACGGGTGCGCTCATTCACCTGAATTGTTTTCGTTGTCGTTGTTGTTGTAGTTGCCCAGTATCCTGCGGAGATAATTCACCTGTTGACGTACAATTTCCCTCACGCAACCACCTAAATCAGAGTTATTTTGATCCTGTGATGCCTTCATTTGGCCCTGTTTACTTTTGCGCCCCGTGAAAGTGAATATTTGCTATCAGGACAATAAATTGAGTGCTTCACCTTCGCCTGAGAATGAGACCTGTCTTCGTTCTTATATTACCTGTGGCATTTAATTTGTCGTTGAATTTCCTACCCCGACCTCAAAACATCCAAACACAGCCACAGTGGGGCGCCTTAACCCTTCTCCAAACAAGACTATTGCTTTATTCAATTACTCTCACCTATGTTGATTTTCCTCACGCATTCATATTTTTCGTTTTTCTTCATTAGTCGTCGTCAGTTAGCCTTTGGCACAATGGTATCCGATTAATTATTAATAATTAATAAATTAAGTACCTACTAATTGAGCAGGTATTACATATTCTGTTCATGTTCTCTACAAAGATTAAATTAATAAAATGCGTAATGGAAGATGTCGAAATCGAAAATATTGAATGTTCATGATAATGGATAATTAATAACGCATATTGTAATAACAATACTATCAAAAACATTCTTATCAGTTTAATAGTTTTGGGTATGCTCATTTCTTTACCAAATTAATAGGAATAGGAAAAAATTCCTTTCATAGTAATATATTTTCTCACTTAGTGTACTAAAGGGGAATATCACTAAAATGGACAATAAATGGATTTCAAGTTGCTATAAGTGTTAAAAGAAAATAATCTCAATCTAATTAATTGCTTTAAATTCAAAATGCTAGAAAAATCATGCAAATAAAACATTTACAGTGTTATTAATAGCACACAAAAAAAAGAAAAAAAACAGAGCTCTTTGCTCTTTGATGAATGTAAGTTTTTTTGTTGCAATAAATATTTTAAAGAAAAAGCTTAATTAAAAAACATCCGATGAAGTCCAACTCCCTTGGACATAAGACGGAAACAAATGATTTGCAATTTTCGCGACTGCTCTTTAGTTGCGGTCAAATATCGCTAGAAAACTTAATTAAACACGCTTAGGAAATAAAATTAATTAAAACTTTACCGTAAAATACTCGAATTATTTTACAAAGTAAATAACGTTTAGAACAGGACGTAAATTAGCGATAATTATATGGTTTCAGTTCGTTCAACTACTCTTTGAACTTTAACATTCTGTTAGGAATTTTATTCGAAGTTCAGTGACATGACGGGAGCCCAGGGCTTAGCGCAAAGTACTTGAAACTTTAATTGAAATTGTATTTCAAAGTTTTGATGTACATCTCTCTATAAGTATATATTACATACGTAACAGTACTTCAAGTTGCATCTAGGAATTTGTAATTATTTTTAGTATGTTGTAAATTGTGGTATATTAAATATTTTACTAACAAATTGCGGGAAATTCCTGAAATTGTAAGCGGTAATTAATTTTTTTCCTCTACAATTATATTTGGTACAAGTAAGTTAAATAATTACCAATAAATTCAAGTAAATTCAATTCCATTACAATTACAATTCCTTAAAATTATAATTAATAATTATTTCTTTCTTAGTTCATTTTACTTAATCAATTGGGAATTAAACTGTAATTGAAAGTAGGGAAATTACTTCTTCCATTTGAATGAATTTGAAAAGTTATTTTAAAATTAAAAAATCGTTTGTTTAATTGATAAAATCTATTACAATTCCTTGTAATGGAATTGAGACATAACTGAAATCAATGTCTAATATAATTAAAAAAACTAATCACCAATTAAAAATTTCACAAAGTTAATTACTAATTAGTACGAAAAACGTAAACCAAATGGTTTACAGCAAACAGATGAAACTATAGAATTCAGGATTCAGCAAATCTAGCATTTTCCTTTTCATTTTAAAATAAACATCCTTCAAAATTCCTCAATGAGTATTTGTAAAATTATTACCTAGAACCACGAGGTACTTAACGCTATGATCAAAGACATTTCCACTAGACACTTTGAAGTTGTACAATACAAATATTGGTCATAGTCAGGGAGAACCCACAAAGTATGAGCCGTAGCTTCAATGTTACGGCAATTCTATTCGAAATGTACTTGATTTAATAAAACATGGAATTCTTACAAAACATATTTAATGCTTGACCTCTAATAAAAAAATAAAATAAGCGCACATTTTCCCCTAGCATTCGTTTGACTCTAGCCGCTGAAGTCATGAAGCGTAAATCCATTGGGATATTTTTCCTTTCGCATTCCTCGGGAATGTTTAAAAGCATCCAAAGAACTCGAAACAACTGTTGGGAAGAACGCAATGAAAGTTAATTTTAGCAATGCAAAATTGATTAGCCGACTTTTTCAAATAAAGGGAAGGACATCTCAGATTTAAGCCATGAACATAAATTCTTTTAATATTATGGAGTATATCCTTACAGACGAATTAGTCGGATGACAAAATCTTAAAATTTAGAATTTTGCTAAAACTTTGACATAAATTAGAGATAGAAGTGACATTTTATAATAACCAAATAAAACTGACAAACCTGAAGGATAAAGGAATAAAGGAATTGAGATAAAAGGACTACATCCGCGTTCGTTGAAACGACTACATGAAGGCATACGCTTGCAAATGACATCCAAACACAAAGCAGTGTATATTTACCTGCGAGAATGTCCTTTGCCAGTGCTGGATTAATTATGTGGTTTACTTGAACGAAGAGAGGACTTTCGTTCTTGATTCTAGACTCACATTGTAGAGGTTCGTAGAAAGTTTAATGCTAGTCCACGTCATAGAAAATGATGTATATAACTCTCCGACCTTAAAGCGTATTCCCAATTAAATGAGTATATACTTTTTAAAAAATAGATTTTCGACACAAAACCCTTGTTTAAGAAACTTTAAAAAGACAAGAGATACGGGAAGTAATCCAATAAAAGTCATTCAATTAATTTACCAAGGATAGCTCATTTTCAACAGATTTCCGATAAGGAGAACTTTTACTTGAAACCCAATAAAAAAAAAGGAGACAAGGAAAATAACACATTCTTTTTAAAAACTTTACCGAATAAGTTCGTTATCACAGCTATTTGTATATTATCTAGGAAAGTTTCCCATAGGACGAGTTATACTATTGATTTTAGAAACTTTCAAAACTATAAGCCTCTGATAATTTGTTTGTTCGAACGAAATTAATAAAAGATTAAGAGGATGACTGAAAAGTTTAAAGCCTACGGCAATTATAAGGTCGCTAACTGCTCAGGTGCCTGATTATGAAATCAGCACTAATATTATAAATTAGTATACAAAGAAAGTTTGGTATGGTTTTACGATTTTTTTTGACGCATTAGATAGCCTTTTACAAAATATTTATTCACTTACTGCGACTCATTTTTTAAACATGGCTAGAAGTTTATTGTTTAAGTCCATAATCTAAGTCAATAGTCCAAGTCAATAGTCTAAGTTTCATAGTCTGTCTGTAGTCCAAGTCCATAACTGTATGAATGTTTAATTTAAATAAAACAATTTGAATCATACTAGCACTAACTAATCCATTCAGAGTTATTTATATTTCTTTTAAATACGCGTTGTCAGTTACGACAAAATGTAAAAATATATAACATAGACGTCGACAAGAAAAATGTCAAAAACAGCGACATGGGAAACGAAATCTGAAAAGAAAATCCAATTTAAAAAACTTCGTCCACAATTAAAAGGCGTTTGGCTAGTGAATTTCTTTTGCATTTGCAACAAGTGCTTCAACGACGTGACAATTTTTTTCAATGTACGTTTTGAAGACTTGTTGAGCTCGGATAGCGTGCTCCATCGAAATCATGGTTCGCTACAAGTTCGCCAAGTTCGCGCCTGCCTAGTCTAAGACCTTGCTAAAGCTCCATCATGAATTCGCCGCAAGCTTCCTGAACTGAGAAGGTTGAACGCCCGTTGCTATTTATTTTCAAAACCATCTACAGGTTTTAGTTTTGATCAGATACCCGAATAGTAAGGAACACTTTTTTTTACAATAATAGAATCCCGGGATTTCTGGGGCTTGATTTATTCTTATCCACTTGACTTCGTTGCATAGGATTGTGTTAAAAATTTAAGGTAAAAAGCTAGAGGATCTCTTTCTGTTTCCCTTTGCCGGCTGATGAATTAATTGTAGAAATAAAATTAGTTTTTAGCAACTCGGATTGCCACTGGAAAAAAGAAAGAGCCTGGGAATCTTTGTTTCGTTTGACTCATTATAAAAGTTATCTTTCATCAGATTTCTTTTTCCTTTAGAATTTATTTAATAACAACTCCAGACCGAAAAGGTCTGTAATATGATACAAGAAAATCTTCCATCTTTCTTCACCAAATTTCAAATTTAAATTAAAATAACAAAAAAGGTCTATGACAAAAATGATGAAATTAAGAAGAAATTAAAAACTCAGAAACCTTCTTATTCACGGTAACTCCATAGCAAGAGACTTTTCAAGAAAAAAATAAAATAAAATAAGCAGAAACCCCTTTGAGTTTTGAATTTTAATTGGGCTCTTCTTATATCCGAATAGGAGGGCTTTCAATATCGAATCCCTTTTCTAAATTGAAAATTACTCCGTAAATATTTGTTAACGACAGGCGATGTTTCACAACTGGTAAGGGACTGATTGATTGATTTTATATTTTTCCGAAAGACTATTTCCCTAATGGCATATCTCGTTGACTGAACAAATACACGAGAGCCGAAATATATCTCTTAGTAATTATCTATGCGCCTTAAATTACTTTCTATACGATTTCAAGTAAAACATCTTGGGCTCTTTAGAGCCCTTTATGCTCATAACAATTCCAATTTGCCTTTTTTTCACTTTTCTTTTAAATTGCTCTATTTTACAAAACAGATGAAGGGTTTTTAATTTAATGCAGATATACTCATTTTACAAAGGAATGTAGTTTTTGAAAAATACTTTCCCGAAAACTACAATACTACTTTACATTGCAACCGTTAGGAATTACCTACATACAAAATTATAATTTGTTTGTTAATTACTTAAAAAAGACTAATTCATTTTTCAATTGCATCATAAAAAATTATAACTGATCAAAAATCTTAAATAATTACTTCAACGGAATTTAAACTAAAATTACTTCAAAGGATGAATAATTACCAATTATAATTCCTGTATATATGAAATTGTGAATTATTTATTTAAAAGTAAACAAGTTGATTTCTATCGTAGCAACACATTTATATTGCTTTCTAATTTTAATGACAACGTTTTTCTAATTACGTAAAATTCTTTTTTATTACGTTAAATTATTAAATGTAATTTTTATTTATGGCAACTACCGTTGCTGCATCCGACGAAGTTTACGCTGATCGGAAAGTTGAAGATTGTAAATGTTCTCAATTTATCAAATCCTGAGATTTAATGGTTCCTTTTATTTTTTCAGATCACAGTTGCGCGAACAAATGTCTTGTATTCTTTTCTGTTCTACTTGTGATAGTAACTTTTCCGTTGTCCTTGCTCGTTTGTCTTATCGTTGTACCTGAATATAAAAGATGTGTAATATTCCGTCTAGGCATATTAAAGTAAGCATACACAAGCATTTATTGAATTTATTATAATGTGAATCATACAATTAAAAAGGAGATGGTCACGTGGAAATAGTGCATAGTCATCTTTATGAAACATCTTATATCAGTATCTCCTATATGACCAACTCGTTATTAATCATACTTTAATATTTATAATAATTTCAAATTTTTCGAAAGAGCAGGAAGTCCTGGTGGCCCTGGATTATTTTTCATATTACCATGCATCGACGATTATGTTTTGATTGATCTTCGGATTGAAACATTCGACATACCTCCTCAGGAGACATTAACAAAGGATTCTACCTCTGTTAAAGTCGACGCTGTTGTCTATTATCGAGTTTTTGACCCTTTAAAGGCTGTTATGATGGCTACAAACTATAAAGTAGCCACCAGATACGTTAGTGCTACTACCTTAAGAACTGTTATAGGCACTGTGGGTCTGATCGACCTCGTCATGGATAGAGAAAGAGTATCAACTACCTTAAGGGAGATTGTTGATATTGTTACGGATGTCTGGGGTGTATACATCCAAAGAGTTGAAATGTAATATTTTTTCTGTACTATAGTAAAACTATAAGATGAGAGAGTTTTGGCACAAACAATGCACTCAGTATATAAGAATAATGCTATGTGTTTTTATGTTTGATTTATAGAAAAGCAAAATCGTTTTCTGAAAATCTAAAAAGTAATTATATTAATACGAAGATGCACATATAACAAATGACATGGACACGTTGCCCAGAAAGCATATATAATAATATAAATAGAAGAAAAAGAAATATACAAAACTATCACCCACTCTTTGAAGCATTGTATAAAACTCAAGGAATCAAAAACCCTCTCATATAAAATCTGGAACAGATAAACCTATCTAATTATATAATGCGATTTCAAATAAATAATATGTTTCTTCTACAGAAAAGATGTACGTTTACCTATCGATATGCAACGTGCCATGGCAGCAGAAGCCGAAGCAAAAAGAATGGCCTTAGCTAAAGTTGTCCAAGCCGAAGGAGAATTTAATGCGGCTAGAACTTTAAAGGAGGCAGCTGATACCCTTTCAGAATCGCCTGCTGCTTTGCAGGTATTCTTTTAAAAAAATCTATAAGCCATATTTGAACATTTATGATCTAGTTCGCTTTTTAATTTCAAAGCTAAGGTATCTTCAAACACTTACCAATCTAGCATCGGAGCAGAGTTCAACTATCATATTCCCGTTTCCTCTGGAATTTACTACTTTATTGACCAAATAGTATTTATACAATTATTTCTGTTAAATATATTGATTTTTTACTCAATTGTTTTTTTTTTCTTATTTTATTCAGACCATAAGACTTAATGAGCAATAATTAAATTGCTTGCGTTTCGTATTCTGTTTAGAATAAAGACACGTTCGAGCAGTAAACTCTCAGTCTTATTACAGATGGAAATGAAGAGTAAAATATTCCAAAGAAGTTGATCTTCTTATTATATACGCTTGCGCATTTTCATCTGAGTGCGCATTTGTACTGATCATCGAAGTGGCTCGATTGCTCTAAAGAATCTTTTCAGCTTCTTAGAAAAGCTCGTCGCCTTCACTTGAGCTATTTGAGATAGCTGTAAGAAAAATTTTTTACCGGTTGTAAAATTAAAATTTTCGAGTTTGAAAAAAAAATTATTTCTCTAAAATACGATTAAAAGTGCAGGTGTAATTTATTTGAAGACGTTCCAGATGAAGAGACTTAAAAGAAAAACTAATTTTTTTTCGGTCGATATATGAATAGTGCAAAGACGACTATGTCTACTATCAGGCATCCCACAGAACAAGCCGGTGCTCCTTCAGGATATCGTACTGAGAATATCCCTGCTGTACCAACATCAACACGTATATATAAAGGAATCATAACTTGTGAGTGTTGTGAGTTTTGTTTTAAATTGATACTTTTAAATTTACACTTTTTAGTAACAATGCCCTAGTTAATTTTAATTCAAAGTGTGTAATAATATTATGTAATAAAATTAAATAAGCAATTTCAAAACATTTTCTTAATTAGAAGAAGAAGAATGAACTTTATTTTTCGATGTGTATTTTACAATCGAACTATTTCGAAAGCTAATACAAAACGGAAACTTAGTCGTGATTGTAAAAATTTGAATTGGTAAGAAGTTGAATTGGTGCTTGAAAAACAGATCATTCATTTCAAAATGTAACAAAATTGCAGTATAACAGAAACAGTATGAAAGTATAAAGAAAATATTTGAAAATATGTTTACTGAAAATGGAGAGCTCGAAATATCAAGTGAAAATAGTTATGTAAACACTAGCTTGTATTTGCAGCGTCGTCTATGATAGACAAAGAAACAAAAATTTCTAGTTTATATTTTAAGTTGAAATATAAACTACTTTACAATGCAAGTTGCTTGGATTTCTAATCTATGGCTTTAAAATTATATAGTAACAAACCAATGGATAGTCAGTGCTTTGGTAAAATTCATTCAGTTGCCATATAACAAGGAGATATACAAAGAGACAATAAAGTAATCAGAATTAAAATTAAAATTGATTTTGTGAAGTTTTATTTAAGTATCATACAAGAAATTAGGGCATGCCCCCCAAAAAAGTTGAATAAATTTATTTATACACTACAAATTCGAATTCCCTATTCTTTAGAAAGGATAACATTTGCTAATTTCGCTGTAAAAAATAAAAGTGTGTATAAAGTTATATTATATAAAAATTCTTTTAAGTAAAATTTTCTGATTTACCAAATTGAATAAAATTAGCAACACGAAAAAATACATTGACTATAAAAAGTACAATTACATTGATTATAAAATTACACTGGTAATAAAATTTTAGTTGTTATTTTCTGAATTTAAATTCTACTAAAATGTAAATTGTTATTTTGTAATTTAAGTATTCTAATGGGCACCTAATAAAAGATTGAATTACAAAATAAAGATGACGATTATGTACATATTTAATTGTCACAAGAACAAACAAGAATCACTTTTATTGTGACTTTATTATTGTTTCTTTGCTCTCATACTCCCAGTGATTGTTTCTCCTTTTCCGGTCTATCTTAATTTAAAATTTAAAGCACACATGTTGAGTGCAAAATGTTGTCTTAAAGTGTTTCTGCTATAAAGACAACCATCCTTTAGTTATTTTTAAATCACTGCCTTGCAATTAAGCGCAAGAAAATCTAAGGCAAAATCATGCATTTTCCAAAACACAAATAGGTAAACAGAATACATAAAACTGGTAAACAGAAACCTATTTATAAAGTAAAGTTTACATTTGAAGACATAACTAAATCGACGTGAGGTGCAGGTAAACAAATCTTAAACTAAAGCGATGAAGTCGTTATTTTTACTCTTCTCCCTTGCCAATTCTCAAAGGAGGTGATACTATCCAGACAATTTTCAGAGCAGAATGATGTTTAAAATGATTCCTGTGATTTAGCGCTTACCGAGATTTGTAGTCTTTTCTGTGATTCTTTTGGAAGCATAAAAAGCCATTCAGATGTAAAAGCAAACGACAAACAACGAGATATTCTCCATTCTTAAGAAACCGGCTCAAAGGAATGGATTCTGCTTTCGACTGAGATGCTCCGAAGATTGAGGTACGACAATTTCTGCTCCTAGTAACAGCTTCAAATGGATTACATGAAGTAGAAGACCGCTTAAAGTGGTAGTGCTTCCTGAACCGAGATTTTAGTTTCTGATTTATTTTGTTTCCTTTTATGCTTCTTTTTTGACAAAACAATTGAATAGCACATTTATTCTTTCTGAAAAATATTTTACAGCCGAGGATGACACCATGGGCTTTGTTGAAGTACTCGCTACGTTTCTATCGATAGTCGTGATGGCGCTCACATTCCCAATATCGATTTTCATCTGCTTCAAGGTGGTCTCTGAATTTGAGCGAGCAGTAATATTTCGAATGGGACGACTAAGGTAAGATTTCGTTTTATTTTTTAAATACACAAAAAGAGATTATTTGACCTTTTCTCATCCTTTTGAAATAATTTACAATCATTTAGTTGGAATTATCCTAATCTTTCTGGTTTCATTAATATACCTTCTTGTGAACTTCCTTATTTTTACGAAGGTTTTTCTAATTTAATTTAATTTTAAAAACGTCTTTTTGTGGATTACGAATTTAGAGTATTTAAAAAATCGTTTATCGTAAAAAATAAACCCTTATTAGTTTTCCCTTTGCGTTTTGAGAAAAGTTTTATATAAATGGAATAAAAATTACATAGCTAAGCGGACTCAAGCAACACGTGTATTTTCCAAAAGTATGGCCTTCAGTTTAACAACAAATTTCATAATATCTAATACAAAGTTTTAAGGGAAAGGCATTTTTGGATCATTAAGTGCAATCGAAAAATTATTAAAGAAGTTTTCTTAAAATCGTAGGCAGATTGTCGAAATCTACTTAAAAACAAAGAACACTACCACCAAAATAGAAATAAATGTTCTTTTACTATATTTTTGTACTCTAAAACAGAGTTCGGGTTGTTTAAAAACTTAAATATATCTACAAAATGCTTACTGATGAAAATAATTTTTAAATAAAATAAATTAATAATAAAAATCAATGAAAAGCTAAAAGTAATATAAAATAAGTAGTTGAATGATTCCTTCTCGTATGTACAAGAAACAGATATAATAAAAGAATTTAATATATCATTTGCAGAAGTGGAGGTGCTCGGGGGCCAGGCGTATTTTTCGTTTTACCCTGTGTTGACGATTACTGTAAAGTGGATTTAAGGACGGTCTCATTCGATGTACCTCCACAGGAGGTACTTTCAAAAGATTCTGTCACAGTTACCGTAGATGCTGTAGTTTACTATCGAATCAGCGACCCATTGAAGGCAGTAATTCAAGTATCAAATTACAGTCATTCAACCAGGCTATTGGCTGCAACAACATTGCGAAACGTTCTGGGTACTAGAAATCTATCCGAATTGCTAACAGAAAGGGAAACAATTTCGCATACAATGCAAGTGTCCTTAGACGAAGCGACTGATCCATGGGGAGTTAAGGTGGAACGAGTTGAAATGTAAGCCTTCAGGTTGTGTCTTTCATTACAAATTAGCATAAAGAAAATCGTTTTTTTTTTCATCATCTTTTTTTTTTGGGATCTGTTTACCCAGCAAGGATGTTTCTCTACCAACAGCTCTACAACGTGCCATGGCAGCTGAAGCGGAGGCGGCAAGAGAAGCTCGAGCAAAGGTAATTGCTGCCGAGGGCGAAATGAAATCTTCACGAGCACTTAAAGAGGCGTCAGATATTATATCGGAGAGCCCCTCCGCCCTTCAGGTAAATGATCCCGATCCCCAATCAAACTGAGCTCCATTATAATTTCTTCTCTTTATATTTTCCAGTTGCGCTATTTACAAACGCTCAGTAGCATTTCAGCGGAAAAGAACTCAACTATAATTTTCCCATTGCCAATGGAACTGCTGACGCCTTTCTTCAACGCTTCCGTCCCAGGGAGTCTTACAAATAACTCCCACAAAAAATATTGATAAATTCCCGCTGTCTCTACGAATGCAATTCGTCCCATTTCTACGGCTGCATTTGTTTTAGTTCTTCTATATATAGCAAAAATTCAATAAAAGGGCTCTTTGTTATCTGCCCATCCAAGCATAGTTTAATCGACATGTTAGAAACCATTTGCTCAAATAAAACTGCTGTTAATAATTGACGAAGTGTCGGAAAGTGGTTGTTTCTTTCTGTCTTGAAAAAAGGAGCACTTTACCCCAAATATATTAGTAGTAGACGTACTACTAGAGAAGTATTGATTTCTAGGAGAGCCCCAAAAAATACGTGGATAGAAAAAAAGTTTTACAAACCTTTTGAGTGAGTTCCTTAACTCCAGCAAATACGATTTACCTCGAATTATCGTGTCCCAAAATGAAATTGTAACGCACATTGTCTATCCCCCAATTTGAATGGGATGATGTAGCTGCAAATTTGAGTCATTCAAAATTCAGAAGGTCCATCTCACAGCGCTATCCTTGAAACCCCTATCCGTACTAACCCAGCCTCAAACAACACGGCCGACGACTATTCTGACTGAGGAAATTCGTGGCGCACAGCGCTGCTGAAAGTGTCAGGTATTAGCTCCAGATCAGCACATCGAGACCCTCGTCATCTAAATGAAAGCAAAAAGATATAGGCTCGGTGATTTCCCAGCAACCATCCCTCCCTTCTCTGCCTACCTGCTTCACTCTTTTTCTCTGTTGATCAATTGAGGCTGGCTGGAACTCATCCTCATTTTCCCTTTGCACGGAGGATAGGGCAAACTGTGATTGTTGCCATAGCGAACAAAAGCTGTTCCATTTTTGAATCATGATTCTGTTGATTTTTCCCCAAGAACACGGACATGACGAGACGTGCGGCGTCCGATTTTGTGCCCTGATGTTGTGTACTCGCTTTCATCTTTACTCGGTTCCTGCTGAATACGCCTTCCCATCGTTTCACTTTTTTTCTTTTTTGATAGACACGTCCTGAACATTTCTACGCACTATAAAAATTCTAGACTAAAAAATATAAAACATTATTGAACGACTGACTACCACTGAACACTATTAAGGGTTAGAGTGCATTTGATGAGGGTAAGAAGGCTGCGAGAGATTTTCTTACACAGGAAAGGGGTGGTAGTGGCTAGGGGTGATACATTTTCCACATTAAATTACTTTCTGGACACCTATACCCGAAGGAAAAAATAAATATATATCTATAAGGGAAACAGCACCACTTTGGTCTCAAAAGTTGCCCTACGCCCAGGCTACGCAGGGCGCTGATTGAATCTCGAATCCTTATTAGTATTCTCTAGATGCGAAGGGACGCAGGTCCAGGTCTAGGGTTCTCTATGAGGATACCTTTTCCTGCCACACCATACCAGAAATTACTCCAAAATATAAGCCAAGCATGAGCCTCATTCGGTCCTTCTATCTCTCTTCATTCACATCTATAATCCATCTAAAAACCCTTTGAGGTAAGTGAATTTGCCTTATTTGGATAAGAATAGCACATCATCTCGCCTTGAACATCAAAAGATCTACCTAATGACACCCAACGGCCCTGAAACCACCACAAAAACCTCCACATGTCATGAAACTACGTAGGGAATCGATATAAGAACATTTATTCTGTCGTTCTAGAACAATTTCACAGTCATAGGATTCTATACTCCTAAGAGACATTTTCAATTCGTTTTTTTAATCATTCTCATCCTCTCCATAGTCCCACATACTAAGGTCACCGCCATAATCCAAATCATCAATTTCATCCCGCTCTGGACAGTTGCTGCATTTTTTTTCGATTACCTTTTCCAGACACCCGAATCCAATGCACTCACAGCATCCATCATAGAACCACCTGTAACTGCTGGCACCCATCGTTTCACAGTAATTAATGCATTTATTCCAGGTGAAGCAGGTGTTCAAATAGACTACTGTGCAATGTTCAACACCAGTCATTTCCTCTAGGCTGTTCTCGTCAATGGACTCCTCAGATATCCTCTCTAGTGGAAACGTATAGGATGTCCATTTATCATTTACAGGCTCCACAGTCAAAGCATCAAAGAGGTCTGGTATCCCATCTAGGCTTCCTGTCTCAGATTTCTGTCGCCCCACCTGGCTCTTGTTTCTATTTTCCTCCGCTAGTGAACACAGTCCCAGACATGGACAGCACTCGTGGTACAAATCGCCAAGGCAATAATAGCATTCCTCGCAACAGAAACAATCTGTGATCTTGCAATCGCACTCCTTCGTTAGTAGACACTTTGATACAATCGAGCCACAGAGAGCCTCATTACACCTGAGCGGGGAGCTCATTAAGGTGGATCTCGGGTACAACAGGAGGAGCACAATCAGTGCTAAAGACAAACACTTGATTTCCGAAATCATCTTAAGGAACTGGAGAACGTGCACTGTCTGTCGTCTTTAAGATCACTCCAGCAGAGACTGGCCAGCCGGCCGTTCTCGGACCCTGCAGTGTCCGTTAAGCCGCCGGCGCCGAATTTTCTGTGTGAACTACCACTGGCCAAGATAAGATCGCATTTTTTCTTTGAAGCAGACTTGACCACCCGCTGAAGCGGGAATGCGTACCTGGAATGCATCAGGGAAATTTCGATGACGAACTGTTCTGTTTTCGGAAGGAATTCACGCTCACTTTTTCTAAGGTGTTACGGATCATTCTGCAAGTGCACGTTGACGAGAACATATGTTTTTGATTTTTGGGTAATTTTCATTAATAATGAGTTCGTGGGTAGAATTAGGCTATTTTATACAAATATGTTTTCATATCCCGGTGTGATTCGACTAGGAGCAAGCTTCATACAAGTTAATAATTAGATCGTGGAGAAGTGGCCATGTGCAACTAATTCCGGCGTGGAGGGTTCCATACTTCTCGAAAATTTCTTGCCAACATCGCTGAAACTATCTAGCTACATTTGTCCGCTTTCCCAATAAATAGAATTAATTATTCTATATGGCATCGTTCCAATTTTCTTTACCAGGCCTTCTTTCAAATTTATAACAATAAATAAAATACTTTTAATATACTTCAATGTAGTAATTTTAAGGATATAGCATATCTACCAAAACTTTTACAAACTATACTACATATATAAAAGTATGCAATTAAATTGCAACAGCCAACTAACAAAATTTTCTTATTTATACTAAGGCGGCAAGGTTTCAAGTTTGAAGTATAATTTCTGGAGAAATAATGGACCAAAATTAAAAATAAGGTAGCGTTGGATTTAATAGGTTTTAAAATAATAATGGTAAGGGTGCTTAAACTCCATTCGTTTACATGTTTTTAAAGTTTAAATGGCGGACATCCAACAAAAACAAAACATATTTGTCCTTTAAACCCATCGAAACTCCGATTTAGATTTTGTGTAGAATATAGAAGGAAATAAAAATAAATATGCATTTAAAAAAAATCAATAACTTACTTCCCATGATAAAGAACGAAGAGACGTCCTTGGGGCCATTTATCACCAAATTATACTACCCCAGGCGTTGCGATGAAAATCAAGTTATTTATGATGTTTTAAAGTATACCCTCCCACAGTTTCCTAACTTTAAAAATTCATAAACTCTTTTAGATACAGCCTATTAAAGAGTAATCAGAAATTCCATTAAAATCACAGAATGCTGCTTCGAAAATAATCGAGAAATTTATTAAACCTAATGGAATTACCCAGTTGCAAATATTCCGCAGAAATAATTAACTTAATTATTATAATATATTCTAAAATTATGAAATAAAATTATTCGAGTTTTGCTTACTTGGCTGCGATTCATGTAACAGAGGCATCCGTCTCGAAATTTTTAAAGAAATAAGTAAAACCCAAACAAACCTTTGCTTAAGGTTTGCAAAAATGCTAAATTACACTACAATTAATAATAATAATTGTCATTATTCCGCATGACCACGCTTACCGAACTCTCTTCAAAATTGCTACTAAAACTAGACGATGTGTTAACTGTACTTTTGAAAGGGTTGCTAAATATGTACTAGATCGGAGAAGGTGTGGTTGTGCGGTGGATTAATTAATAATTTTGTTTGACCGTTATGTTTCAAGTAATTTAAATTTTAACAGATTAATCAACATAGGCACCTAAAATCATTTTTATATGCAAAAAGAAATAAATAAATAAAGATTGCCTGAATCCTGTGCTGTATATTGTGTAAATAACCCTTCAAGATTCTAAAAAATTGGGCCTACTAAAATATTTAATTGCTCTTCTTCTTCTTCCACCGAAGGGAATATACGCTTATTACATCTAGCGATCCAATCTACTACAATTGCACAGAGAAAGAAATTTTTACTCGAAGTGTACGCTGTTTTGTTTACGTTTCTTGACAGTGCCTTGCAAATTTCACTGACATTGGACGAATTAGAACTTTTTATGATAAAACAAATGCACTCTTAGCCAAGCAGATCGAACAAAAATCTAAATGCATATATCAAAGATGGCTTTAGATTCTTCAGGGAATCTTGAAGAGTGGTCAATTCCGTGTGTCCAAGAAGGCGAGGATTTGGAGCCCAGTCCCGAGGAGTTGGAGAGCCTTTACTTGTGCATTGAGAACGGGAACATCCCAGAGCTTCAATGGAAATGTCCCGGACGAAGGCCGCTCTCCCCGGTTAAGAAGGAGGAACCCAAAGTTAAAGAAAATATAGAAAAAGACACGTAAGTAACTCCTATACATCACCAAACCGATAAAAACAGGTCCACAATTTCAGACCCACCAAGACTGATTTTGACTTTATGGATGATGTGTCTCTACCGCAGATGAGAGTACGTGGTCAGAACTCTATGCCAAAGGGATCAGCCAAAAAGAAAACAGCGAATTTTGCCGGAGTAATTGATGCTTTGAAAAAGATGCAAAACAAGGATTGAACGCAAGCACTAAGCATCCCAGCATTAAAGTAGATATAGTTTTATTTCTAGATACTCCTCTGTTTAAATAATATAGCTCCTTTAACTGTTCTACCTTTTTCCACTGACCATAGTACCCCAATTTCATGTTCCTCATGGATCGAGGAGAAAAAAACAGAACTTAAAATATTGTCAGATTCCTAGCACTCTTAATACAATTAAGTCTTAAAATCTTTAGACCGCTCCTGTTCCCCATTTTATAAGTGAATTACAAATTCCGTAACAAAACCCTTTATGGGTTGCCATTTTATATAAATAAAAGTTCTCTTTTGTTAGACATTTACTTACTTTTGCTAATATTAACTTTATTAAGGAAATAGATCCTGGTTCCTTAGATGGCGACAGAATATCAGGCAAGGCAGCTTTAATCCTACAAGTGTAGTTTGCGAAATGTTTAGCTCTTAGTCTTGATAAAATCTTTTACCTAATCATTTCTCTAGACGTCTTTTTGCATCTATTGCTAGTTCTAAAATTTCAAGATACTTTCGAAGTACATGAAAAATCTAAAAACCGTCTACGATATTAATTAAAGTCTATCTCTATCCCCACTTTAAACAAAATCTTTAAAAAAGACTAATTCACCCTACGCAAGTCTCAATGTGCTTGCAGACTGTTTTAATAAAGAAATTTAAATACGCCAAAAAAACACAAGATTAATTAAATATAAACCTTTATTACATACATGACGTGTTTGATCTGCTGCTTAGAATCTATAAGTTAACTAAAAACAAAAAAAATGCAGCAACTCACTAAACAGTGGGAATAATAACAAAATTGAAACATCTTTACAACCTTTTTAGCCAAATAATTTGGCTAAAACAGTCTTTTCTTTTACACAAATTCATTAGCCTATTCAGCTTTTACCTTTTTACTAGACTCACTTGTATTTTGACTTGGAGACATACTGCGCTTTTTTGGTGCACAATTATCAGACGAAAGATATTTAGAAAAATCACTCCTCTTCACTTTAACGCGAACATTTATCTTCACTAATTTGGCGAAACGATCACAAGAAACGGGAACTTGCCGGCCGCCAATATTCATCACAGTAAAGACCTTCGATAGGTCAACTTTTTCTGATTTTCGGACTTCTTTCTTAATATCCTTAAATGCGTCTATGGAACGCTTAATCTCCTGAGCATTCTGATCACCTAATCGTGGGATCTTGGATTTTGGAGGCGCATCAGGGTCAACTATTTTCCCTTGCTCAATTGTAGAAATGGGTCGCCTGCCGATGGATTTGAGGTACTTAGAGAATTCATTTTTTGCTGCCTTGGCAATAAGACCATTATCACCATACTCAGTGCCGAGCAATTGATTCTTTTTTAATATTAGACCATTGGGAAATATTACATTCATTTCTCCAAGTTTTTTTATCTTGTTACTAATACATTTCGAAATGGTGAAATAATTCGGAGTAGTCGTGTGCACCTTCTCCAAATGATCAACAAATTCTTCAAAGAACTTATATACAGAACGACAATAATAACATCTGTAAACATATTTAAAACGATGTTTATACAAATGCTTTAAGACAGTTTCTTCGTCTGCCATAACAGGACACTGGGAACATCCATATAAAACTTGACCTTGGACGTATTCAAACGATGGAGGCAAATTCGGCTCACAGCTAGCAATATGAAGGAGAAAGTTCCGCTCCCCTGGCATAACAAGTTTACATCGAAGACATTTAATGAATCTTTGGCAAAATCCTTGCTTCATAACTTTTTCCAAAACGCTATCAGTCATAGGAAAGATATAATTGATATTCCGATGTTGTGTCGCATGGTGATTGACCAAATCCTCAAGGTCCTTATAACAATAAGAACATTGTCCACACGTTTTGGGATTGGCAAAATCGACAACTGCTGGACTAACGCCCAGATGAGCCTTCTCATGATGACAGAGGACTGCACGGGTGTCAAGCGAGAAATTACACCAAGCACAACGCACCTTTTGACCCATAGAGAAGAAAAATGGCAGACTCTTCTCGTCTTCATCGCCTCCACTATCAGAAGATTTTATATTCGAATTATGACTTTCCTCCCAATGCTTTCTTACCTCTGCTATCGTGTGAGCAGAGAAAGTGCAATGAAAGCACATAAATGCATAATCAGCTGTTTCAAACAAGAGACCCTTATGATTGAAACAGGACTGGTGGTCGGTATACTCCTCAGGGCGTTTCGTGTAAAAGGAGCAATGCATGCAATAAATTGTTTTTAATTCCGGTGATGACTTCCCACATGCTTCTTTTAGCTGCTTGGAAGTTTGAGGAATTACTTTAGCCCTACTCTCTTCACATACTTTCTCAGACAAAGTTATTTCCTTTATCATATCCCCAGTATCGCTCAAAATGTTAGAAATCTTACTGACCATTTCGGTTCCTGCAGACGATATACATTCACTATGAGCTATTGATCTCCCATAAGTCTTAATCTCTTTAGGTTGATCTAATTGAGTAGTATCATCATGTTCTTCTTCAACCACACCGAGATTCCTTCTTGACTCCTCCTCGTCTTCCATAAGAATACCACGGATATTTTTCACTCGTGCTGGATCCCTAGTCCAGATTGGTGTTGTTTTATCAATCAAAGTTTTCTCTGCGAGATCGTTTATGTTATAGTACATACATCGGACTTCCTGAATTTTTGTCGGATGCTTCTCAGCCATGTGTTTCATAATATTCGGGTAGAGTCCTCCAAAATCACAGTGTACACACTGATACCGATGTTTAACATTATGACTCCGGTTAACATGAGATGAAATCTGTTGTGAGGTTGCCTTCCGAATTTTACATAATCCACATTCCCACTTTAGATCCTTCTTTTCTTCATCACTGAGCTGAGCTGGTTGCTTACTAGAGGATTCTGATTCATTTGTCCGGATAGTCTTAGTACCAAGACGTGTGTAGGTGATTACTTCATTTTGGCTACCGGAGTGTTTCTCATTCATGTGCCGTTCAACAATGAACCTCTTATAATGTATATAATTGCACTCTTCACACACGTGCAATCTACTCTCATGGAACTTCAGGTGGGTAAAAATCTTATCCAAGCAAATATTCTTCTTACAGACCTCTTCCTGGCAATGCGGACACACATAAGTCTGTTCATTCATATGCAGGGCGTTGAGGTGTAGTTTCAGCATATTCTTCGAGATAGTTAAGTAGGCGCAATTCGGTATACCGCACACGTACCGCCTTATGGCCGGTATAAATTCCGGTAACTTGGGTTCTCCTTTTGTAGTTGTCGGTTTTACAGCCGTCCCCCCATTGTCTTTGCTTATATTCGAGCTACAGGCCAAATTCACCATCTTATCAAAGTGACGCTCATTCGAATTGAGACAAGGAACAGGGTTCACTGGATCCACTGTTGCCACTTTAATTTCCTGCTTGTGGAACTGAAGATGCCGAAACATATTCGCACGCACCTTAGTACGATAGTTACACACCTGGCAATGCACTTCATCTACAAAAATTGCCTGACGCGGCAATAAATCTATCTCTTCGGGAGCATACGATTTTTTCGTCAGAGCCTTTTTCCTTTCCCATGCCCGCACCATTCTTTCCCCGAATTGTGTAATGTCTGTTTGTTTAACATTTCTAGGCGCGACAACGAAAAAATCCTTACTTTTATTCTTCAGGCCGAATATCAGTGGAATCGGTACCATACCGAATTTCTGATGGACATCGTTGATGTGCCTGGAAAGTGCCGATGTCGTAGGTCCAGTATGATTACAGAAGTAGCAGAAATAGTGATGCATAGAATGCCACCTCAAATGTGCTTCAAAAGATGACCAATTCTTTATATTATAACGACGACAGGCACATCTTAAGTCATCGAAATCAGCAGCACGGATATGTTCTTGTATATGCTGTGAGAATTCCTTTTCACCACTTGAAGATACACCACATTTAACGCATTTATATAATTCATCTGGTTCGATACCAGTACCCTCAACCATTTCTTTAGCAGCTTCCAATATACGTAAATATTTTCTTTCTCTGTTAGCTACTTCTGGTTCACTCTGATGTGTGTCCTCCCGGGAATCATCATGTAAGTACCTTTCAATCATACTATTGTGTTCAGCCCTTAATATTTCAAAAGGCAATTCAGTAGTATCATTTGAAACTGAAGAATTCGTTTTCGGTTTTGAGACTACATCATCATTAACAGGATTTCCTATTTGAAGAGGATTCCTTTTATTTAATTCCGATTCGGGGAAGTGGCACTTAATAAATCGCACATCGCCTATCGATTGTGCTAAATTTGCTAGGACAGTAGATGATTCCAAGGTCTCCTCACTCATGTCCTAACAGGAGAAAATTTACTTAATTACATTCTCGTACAATTAATAGTATAAGAAAACTTACAAAATTCTTATCAGGCGCTACGCGAACACACATGTAGGAGAGATTGGAGGGATGCATATCTGCGATATGTTTCCTCATATCATTCATGGCGATTGTTGAAAATTCACAATAAATGCATTCGTATACGGCAATGTTGTGAGTGATAAGCAAATGCTTATCAGCGCCCGATTTCACGACCTTTCCACGACAAATTGAGCATGTGTATATAAGACTTTTCGGATTGTGCTGCATTAGATGTTTAACGTAATTCCGTAGGATAAAAAAGATCTTAGAACAATCTGAAATATTAAAAAAATATTGGGGTTCAGTCTGTTACGTTCTCAGTTTTACTGTAATAATTCTATATATTAAAACAATGCAAATATTCAAAATCAAATGTAATAATCTCTTGTTTTATTCATAACTTAATTATAATAAACAAACAAAAAACACTTCCCACTACAATATTTAATTCGAAACTTCGTTAAAGTGTAACAACAAAATTCCGTACATTTACTTTTTTTTTTCTAAATAAATTTTCAGTATTTAACATAAAAGTAGATGTTATTTGACCAGCCTACTATTATTACTTGCTCGAACTTATTATGCTGAAATATGCCGCATGCCTTTATTGAATCCTAAATCTATCCTCAAAGTTTTTTTTTTTTAGACCGGTGCAAACTGATTCTCAAAATTGTGGACATTGTTTGGATAGATTTTTAATTTATTCTACAAATTGAATATGGTACCCTTCGTTACTTACGCCGAGCAGACAACTGATTGGCATATATTAGAAGGTTATATAACTTACTTAGAAAAAATGAACCAATTTTTTTTGTAATGTGAAGCGTAATACATCTATCACATTTCTCAAAGATTTAAAGGAACTTTAAGACATAATATTTGTCATAAATTCGGTGAAAGTAAGGATCTAAATTTAATTTAATAAGGGACATTTTCCTAACATTTCAAATTTAAAAAAAAAAATTATTTTCATATTTTATTAATTAAAACACACCAGGTAAAGTTTTTTACACACTGGTAAAACATATGTAATGTTTTAATGTTGTATTTAATGGAAGAAAACAAACATATTAAACAAATTAATTTACTACTATTTAAACTATTATATTTATATAAACATGTTAGAACTTACCATAGCAGCTCACATGACGCACATTAATCGTACGTTTCAAAGCCATGGCGCGTATTTCATTCTGGAGAGTTTTCTGTTTTCCAAATGCCACGTAGACTTTTCTTTCAAAACCTTTGTGATAAGTATCGAGATGTGTGGAAACAGAATGACCTACACAGGCTCTGTAGAAACAATACGCACACTGATAGATGTTTTCTGCATGAATCTGTGTCATGTGGTCCACAAGATATGACCCATTGTAAGTACAATAAGGGCACTCTGAAAAGCTATAGCTTTTTCCATCAACTGTTTTTTCTGCTTGTGTTAACGATTTCCCGTGGCACGCAAGATGTGATCTCATTGCTGTTTCAGAATTCGTCGTGAAACTGCAGTTATTTCCCATACATTTAAAAAATGCAAAAAGGGAACTAGGCTTCAGGAGTTCATCGACAACTTCTTGTGATTTTATACTTCCAGTTTTTCGCCAAATCTTTAGAACTCTTGCCTCATTTTTTGGCGTGGAGGATTGAACTGGTACCGTTTTAGGAAAAGTTATATTAAGCAAATTTACCCCAGAAGGTTTTGGAGAATTTTTATTTGAAACGAGTTTTATAACTTGAGATTTTGCCGGAAGCGATTTGGTATTCAAATTTGGCGGTGCTGGTTTATCCTTCTCTTGATCCGGCTTTGGCGGTGAAGGATTCAATGAAGGAGGTTTTGCTAAACTTTTAACTTCTGCTATTTTGAGAAAACCTCCTTTATTCGAACTTATATTATGAATAAGGTTTTGGTTAACATTAGAAGAAACAGATGATATTTTTAATTCACTAGAAGGTGATGTAACAGCCAGTTCACCATCAACAGAAGATTTAGAAACTTCGACATCTTTCGATCTACTAGTTATAGTCACCTTTAGTGGCGGCATCCAAGGGGAATGTGGGAGATTATTAAGGACCCTCTGCGTAGTATCTGCAGTATTCTCTAGATCCAATTCCTTCTTCGAATCTGTTGGAACCTTTTTGCTTTGTTCAATTTTCACCGACAGAAGATCCGATAGATTTCGAACTTTTATAAAAGGCCGTGGAGTATTATCCGTCTGTTTTGTTGGGTTCTTAGTGAAACTAACATGAACATCCATCATATGCTTGTATTCTCTTGATAGAGTCATTCCTTCCTCGGAACAAACATGGGCTTCACAGGAATAACAGTAGCCCTCCCAGGATAAATTTGGATGTTCAGCAAGAAAATGAGTCTCCAATCCAATTGGTAGTTCAGAGTATAAAAAGGAGCATGACTCCACCAAACAATGGTATTTAATTACAGAATCAGTGTTCATGGAGAAACCCATGTTGTCTATTCTGTGCATATCAGGAGATCCACTGAGACTTTTACCTTTATTATCTTGTACTGGCTGACCATCGTTAGAAGAGATATTCGTCTTTAAGCCGACAGTTAAGGAAAATCTTTCAGTGATTTTCATATTAGACGATGAATTTATCTGAGGAATATTTCCATTTTGAGTATCATTGGTTATCTCTCCATCTGATAAAACGATAACCATATTGGAAGAATCTTCCGCTGGCAAATCCAGAAGACCAGAAAGGTCATGTAAATCACTTGGCGGCGCAGTTAAATCGCCAATGTCCCCCAAATTTATAGAATCGATTAGATTAGTAGATGGTAGGAGCTGATCATCATTCATAGGCAGTTCTGTGGGTGGCTGGAGCTGCTCTTCAGTTACTGAAAAGTTTACGAATGGTTCGGACTGTACCCCTTTAACTGGAGTATCTGAGGAATTCTGGACTTGTTCTTCAGTCGCCGTAATGCCCAAAGGCTTCTCAGATTCCTCACCAGAAATGGAAACGTGTGCTTGAATTTCTTCCCCAGTCATAGATATATCTGTGGAAGTCTGAGACTGTTCTTTAGATGATGAAGCATCTGTAGGAGGAGGAACTATTTCATTATTATTGCTTTGTTCCTTAAATGTTTGATTTAAGCAAGATTGCTCTTTCGGTACCTCAATGGATTCTTGCTGAACTTTACTTTCAGAATTAGTCCCAGAAACCTCTGTAGATTTTTTCTCAGCTTTTTCCTTTTGATTTTTTTTCCCTTTATCTTTTTTTGTAAGTTTATAAAGCCTGCTAAATGCAGAGAAAATCGATTGATTCTTTTTTGCTTTATTACTTTCCTTAATGGATTTAATCGGATCAGTATCACTCTTCTCTGGTCCGATTACTTCAATATCTTCCCAATTGTCATCGTCCAAAGCTTCGTCTACCTCAACACCCTCTTCATTTACATCATTTTGAGTATTCATGGTATTAATAGTATTATTGGACATTGCATCCTCTGCCTTAGTATCTTCATCAGTCATAGCCGATTCATCAATTACCAGATCACCTTCGAATGAACTGTCTGCATCTTTATTGGAGTCATCATTACATTTTTCTTTAACCGATTCACGATCCTTATTGGTTTCTGGGTTGGGTTGTGGACTGTTCGGTTCTGATTCCTTATCAAAATTACTTCCATCGATACTTTTTAATCTTTGACTCAATCGTTCCACGAGAGACATTCCTGACCAAGACATCGATTGTCCCTCGTTTACCTTCGAAGGTGTTTTAATAGTTGAAACATTTTCGCGTTCTGTAGAATCTGATTTAGCTTGTTTAGATTTTTGTTCAGCCCTTGTTTCAGTTAGTGTTACTTCTTTACCATCACTAGATGTTGAAGTAGATTCAGTTGAAGTCGATTTCTCAATACCTTTCAACCTTTCACTTAGCATTTCGGAAAGTGTAGCAGTCCGTGGTAGCTTTATGGCTTCAGCTTCTTTTACATGATCCTCGTTCCCTATAAGATCGTTAACGATTTCGACAACATAGATCACAGATTCAGCGGTCTCCTCTCTTTGATCGCTTTCAACATTTGTAGTAAACCGTTGGCATGGTCTGTCGATAATAGATAATTGACTTGAGTCTTGACTATCTTGTTCTATCTCCGCTGGACTTTTAGCAGCACTAAAACGCTGACAGAGCCGATCAACCATCGAAACTAAAGATTTTTTAGTACCAGACTTCGAATCATCTTCAGTCGTTGGTTGACTCTTAGTTTCTTTAGAATCCAGATTTTTGTCAATCTCCTCATCTGTGTCTTCTATAAAAACTACATCAGATGGAATACTATTAGCCATTTCTACTACTTCTACCTCATCATCACCATCTGATGTTTTTCTGAGTCTTTCACTAAGTTGATCCACTATAGAAAGGGACGGACGCTTCGAAGATTCAGTCGTGCTGAAGGATACATCCTTCATGTATTTTATAAAATTCGGATCTAAATTTACATCATTTTGTTTTGGCATAAATGCTTCAATCTGAGAATCATCTAAATTAGGATTAAGTGGAACATTACTAGCTTCAGATGTTTTCTCATCGACCACCTTAGGATCATCATTGCTAGTCATCAGAGTTATTTTTGTAACGCCTTCTTCGTTTTCTTTGTGCTGTTTCTTTTGGTGTTCTAAAACGTTATCTTTTTTCAATTGTATATAACCGCAGAGGTTACAAACATAAGCCGAAATGGAAGAATCATTACATTCGAGATCTATTGAACCTATTACCTCCCCAGTGGGACATTGTAATTTTACATGATATTCCGCTGAATCGCTTGCATCAAAACGCTTCCCGCATTCGGAACACTTGTAGGCAAACTCTCCCGTATGAGAGCTGAAGTGTTCCATCCAGTCCCTTTGGGATAGATTATTGATTGCGTTGCAGAAGACACATTGATACTGCCAACCCGAACCTTTTTTACGAGCAGCTATTGAACTGCTGCCATCCTTCAGACTTTTCAAAGTATTCGGAGGCAATCGAGCGATCGGAAATTCTATTTCAGGATGGGATCGAATGTAATGATTTGCCATTTTCTCTCCAGCAAATCCGCAAAGTATGCACTGTCTGGAAGCATCACTTTTTGAATGCCAATCCTCGTCAGTATTTTTAAAATGTGATTGAACAACATTTTCACTACATCCTCTTGAATCCTCTGAATTATCCCCGAGAATATCGCCCCTTTCATCTTCAATTATCTCAGCCTGTTCTTCGAAATCTCCGATACCGGGTTCAGTCTCAATTTCAAAAAGTACCTCCGGCTCAGCTGAACTTTCTTCTTCTTCATCATCAGATTCGACGACGTATTTACGTTTACTTTTAGGACAAGGTTTATATTTCCTCTTTTCAAGTTTTTTTACTTCTGGAATTATGTCAGGTACAATATATTCTTCAGAATCGAGTAATGGACTATAAGTGTCTCCCTCCTCGTTCTCCCCTCTCTCATTCTCCTGTATCTCTTCCTTTGGAATAACTACGGCGGCTTTTCGTGGTTTACGACTTCTTTTAGCAGAAGCACCCTTCCTTCCTTTTCTCCCCAATCGTCTGACCGGCTTTTTAGCTGGAGCCCTTTTAGGTGTAGCAGCTTTTACTGGTTCTGGAGTTTTAGGTTTAGTAGTAGTATTCAAAATTTCATCCTTTTTCTTTTCTTCGGTCAATACAGTACACATTCGTTTCCCTGTTGCAGTAAGAACTCCTTGGCATATAAACATATCACGAATATCCTCATTTAACCTATCCAATTCGGTTTTCTTCTTTTTATGCTCCTTTGCCTCAGTTTTCTCTGCAGGTACTGTACTAGGCTCCTCTTCAGCAGTTGGTGTACTTGTTGGAGTCTCCTTACAATCACTGGCTTGCTCCCGTTGCTCTACATGGTTGTTGTCCAAGATTTCTTTGATTTGTTTCAATTTCTCTTCATCGAGTACCTTCTCTAAAATGTTCAATACCGTTTCCTTTTTGTTCAAAGCAGGATTGGTGATATTCTCTAAGAATCCTTCTAGCCACTGTTTACCATCTTCTTTCTTAATTTCGTCCTTCACAGCCTTACCATCGCTAGTCATATTATGGAGTTCCTCATTTGATCCAGTTGTTGTGCTACTAACAACACAGTCCTCTTGTTTCTCAACCCCTCCGGCACGTCTAGTCCGCGTTTTCGGTACCGCAACCTGCTTTTCTCCTGATTCAATTCCTGAAACCCCTCCTACTGCAACCGTTCTCCGTTTAGTCTGCTTTCTTTCGTTCGCCTTTGGGATTTCCTCAGTCTGACCTGGCATTGAATTCCTCGTCCTCCTTTTTCCAGTTAAAATATTTTGTGTGGATAGCACGCAGTTGTCAGTTGTGCTTGAAACTATAACAACAGGTCTACGACCCCGTGTTCTTCTACCAATAAAATCAAACGATTCGTTAACTTCTTTCTCAGCTTCTGAAGATTCTGTGCTCTTCATCATAATTGCTTCTTCAGTTCTCGATTCCTCGTTGTGCTCTTCATGAGGTAAATCAATATCTTCCTTCTCAACGGCCGGTTCAGGGATCTTAGTTTCTTTGATCACCTTTTCACGTTTTATCCTTCTCCTTGGCTTTCTTTTAACTTCAACAATCTCTTCATTAACAGATTCATCTTTTACTTCCACTGAAGGTTCTTCTTGTATACTCGGTTCAAGCTTTGGGGGTTTCTCTTTTGCTGTTTCCGTTTCAAGTTTTGGAGATATATCTTTGATGTTCGGTTCAAGTTTGGGAGGTTTATCTTTTGAATTCAATTCAGATTTTGGAGATTTATCTTTTGAATGCGTCTCAGTTTTTACGGACTTTTCTTTTTTAGCATCCACTTTCGAAGGTTTATCAGATTTTCCAACCTTCACAGAAGTAACTTCTTGCTTTGAAACTTTCTGGCTATCTTTCTGTGTTTTATCAGCCAATTCTGGACTTGATTTCTCTTCCTTTTTTAACTTTGGAATTTTAAAGCTACTCATCGATGGAGTATCTATTTTATAGTTACTGCCTCTATAAAATTTATCTAAGCAACTTGGAATTGGATCGGTTGGTTTACGGCCAGTTGGTGACTGCGGCGTGTTATCCTGCGACTTTACATCTTTTACCTCTCTAGAGTCCCTAGATTCCTTAGCCTGCTGTTCAGCCAACTTAGCCTGCCTGTATTCACCATAAGTCTTTGGCTCAACCTTAGATTTTTTCGATTCCAAATATTTCATTCGCTCAACTTGATCATTCAGAGCAGGATGGAATTTATTGTACCCAACACTAGCCCCTAAAGAATGACCTATTATTTTCGGTGTTACCAAATTTTGATGATTCTGTGATGTAGGCCTATGTGGCGATCTTTGGACCATATGAGACGGCGGCTGTTGGGCAGGAACATTTTTCATCGGTATATTAGACGGAGCATTATGATGACTAACATGATGAATTATTTGACTAGGTAAATTTGCTGGCGGTACCATTGGCGGAGCCACAACTGGTTTATTGTATCCTCCATAGCCTTGGTAAATTGAATGTGTTGCAGGAGGTCTTCTGATATCGTTTGTAGAAAATCCCGAAACCGGAATACTCATGTCCCTTGATGGATGACTTTGATGAGATGGAGGTGGACAAGTTTTATCCGGTATCATAAAATTCATTGGCCGATTTCTCAGTCGAGGGTCAGCTAAATTTACACCTGGTAGTGTGTTTATTGTTGGCTTATTTATTGCCATGTTGCTGTTACTTATAGGGCTCGTCGGTGAATTTAATATTATATCCTTATTTGTGCCAGTGCTATTCGGAAGCTCGTTTTTCATCGTTTCAGAATGCTTACGCGGATGGGGATTGTATTTGTAAGCGAGCCGTACAGTTGATGGATCTGGGTTCTCTGTTCTTTCAACTAAAGGTACAGGTCTAGGCGTAGCGACTGCTATAGGCTGACCAACGGGCATAGGGGGAGGTACAGGTTTATGTGTTTTATTGGAAACATCAGTCGCAGAAAGTTTAGAAAATTGTCGATTAACATCTCTTTGGCTCTCAGGGTAATTATCCTTAACCAATGTAAGAGGGGGCTCAAGGCCTTTGGAAGAAACAGTTTCACTTAATTTATTATTTTGTAGTGGTAAAATCTCCTTGGCTGATGTCGTTTCACTACCCTGTTTTACAAGAGGCGGTGTGTCCTTTCGATCTTGTAACATTTTTTTGCTATTGATAATCTCATTATGCAATTTCTTCCTAACAGCATTAAGTTTATCCAGCTCATTTTTATCTTTTTTATCCTCCCTTGTTTCAGACTCATTCATTAAATCCACAATATCATTTGCACTAAGTGGTGGACTCCTAAGAACTTCGGATAGAGGGGTTGGAACTCTTTTAGGTTCAATTTGAACTTTCAACTGATCTAAGACTGGTGAAGTTCTCAAGTCTTTATCATCAAGTCCAGATTTATTTTTCCACTTATCAAAACTGGGTGAAGTACTTAAGGGTCGACGTTCAAAGAATTCATTCTTTTCCGGTCTATCTGGATTTCGATATTTATCCACATAAGAGTCCTTTACAATAAACGTGGCTGGTGATCGCCTTGAGTAGGTGCTATCATTGCCTGAATGTTTTGTCTGATCACGACGTATTGGAGATCTTCTTTTAAATAAACCAATAACTTCATCATTGCTGTTATTATCAATTTTATCAATGCTACGATTTCTTTGGAAGAGTTCTTTTTCACTTCGCCGATGAAATTCTGGTATAGTAGGCGAATTCTTCCTTTCTGTAGGTATAACTATAGGTGCATGAAATGCTGAACAATTATCACGTTCTTGAGGACTTGCAGGTGCTGATAGCTCATCAAAATTAATAAACTCATGAGATTTCCTACCTTCCGCATTGGTTCCTTCATCGTTCTGAGGCTGTTAAGTTATACATTTATTAATTAAACTTTTTTTTAAATATCTTTATAATAATAATAAAAACTAGTCAAGCAACTCTAAGGGAATCTTTGGCACTTGAAAACTTGTTACTAAAACCATAAATAAGAATTTCATTTTGTCGGGAACAGGTTATTACCTTTTTTTCCAACATTTCTTTTCAGCACTTTTCAGATGTGTACTATTGTGAAAATGTTGCCCATTATGGGTAAACACAACCTATGATTTTTACCTCAAAAATAAACATTTACAATACACATTCTTTTTAGAATAAACATATTAAAAATCCAAATGTAAACATATTGGAATAAAAATATCAAACAGCATAACAAAAAAATCTGGATCATTATCCAGAACCCATTGGTTCATCTGTTTTGGCTTTATATACTTATATGCATAATCTGTACAAATTGAAAACTAAGCATCGGGACGTTTATTGGTTTTAGATCTAATTGAATTAATATTTCCCCAAGGAACGACGCTTTTTCTAAAATGAGCACCTTATTTGATGTTATTAGAGATTGCATTCTTCAAAATTCAAATGTTCCAAATAATTTCCCTGTTCGTCTTATTTTTCAAGCAGAACCTAAGCTATATGCCTCAAATTGCTACTATAGAGCTTCCTAACACCTTTTTGTTATAAATAGCTTCAAACTAAAGCAAAATTTCGCATTATAATAATGTGCCTAACCTTTTTCAGTAATTCGTATATCAATTTTGCTTACACTACTAGTAATCGTTTTTAATCAAAATTTCATACAATAGCTTCGTTGGAAGCCTGTTGATTGCTTTTATAGATCCAGAACTTAATTACATGTATCTGTTACTATACTAGGACTAAAAAATAAATTACAGAGCACTTTAGCATTACCTACAGATATTCCTATCTTTTATATTTTTCCAATTTATTTTTAATGTTAGCAACTTGTGCTACGTGGAGATCTTGTGCATTGTGCAGATTCCCAGATTATTGGAGCATAAAGACGACATTGAGTGAAACCTTACCTTTCCAAGCTTCTTAGAAATTTTCTGTAAGACTGTCTCACACTTAAGCAGAGTTTCCAATTTTAACCTTAAAAAACCAGTAGAATGATAAGAAAAATGACTATTTCCATATAAAATTCCATTACTTTTTATCTTTCTTTGTAAGCAGTCGATGCAACATTCGCATCTTAGACAGCTGGGACTCCTTGCTATCGCCACCACGCCCATCCTGATTCGTTTCTAGCTTCGCGATCAGTTGTTCCAGGAGCGGAATATACTTCTGCATATCTCGCACCTTCTCATCGTACTGGAACTGTAGGGACCTTGACTTATCCATGATGATTCCTTATTAGACGAATTCTACAAGGAAGGCATGTCAATCAAAGAACGGAGATCATATACAACTTCCTAAATAAACGAAGGGAAAATTACGTGACACTAAGAAGTAGAAAAAATAAAATCCCATCATTGCTAACTAATTTACACGGCACTTTGTACAATTATCAGTTCACATATTTACGATTTATAATCACAACACAATTGTTTATGTCACAGACAAAATAAAAACACTGCAAAGGTAGGTAAAAATTGATTTCGAGGAGGGAATATTCCCGAAAAAAAACGACACAGACGCGGTGAACCCGTCGTCGTAGTTTTCCTTCCTCTTCGGGACGACGGACGGGCAGATGTTAAAGATTAACTTTTTTTGCCCCTTTCCGCCACTGTGTTTACATCTATGATTATTAATTAATTTATACAGAATGATATGCACACACCTTTCACCTTCTTTAATTGTAGAAGAAACTTTAAAAAATTTCAACTAATCCACTTTTGTGGACACCTTTAAAATCTCTTCACATCGTCGTCAATCCTCCAGAGGCTCGGGCTTTGGGGCTCGATTAAGCATCCTTACATATGGAATATATTTCCATTTCAATGTAATTTAAATTGAACTACTTTTGAATTGTTATTTCCCACCAAAAATCTACCGTCCAATTTAATTTTTCGTCTAGAAAAACTGCACCGAATTTGACACAGTTTAGGAGGTACTCAGCTGAATTCCGGGGGTACGCTGCTGTGGTTTGGGCGCTAAGCGAGTACTAAAATTAATTGTTGAGAGAGAATGGGAGAGAAATGAGCGAGAGTCGAGTCTCGAAAGTTTAGTTATCGAAAAGAATGTACTGTCAAAAATTATATGTCAAAATCTGCAATACAACGGGATGGAGTCCTATTTATTTTCCTAAGTAATTGAGATAGAAAAAGGCCCTAAACACAAATGACCTGGCTAAAAGCACATTTAGGATCGGGTGTATGGATTTTGTATAATTTAGCAGGTATAGAGGTAATGGGGGTGTATTCTTCCGTGTTATAAACTGTACAACAGTGTCCATTGAAGAACAAGTGTATTTTGTAAGAGACCTCGTTAGCTCGTTATTCGACAAAAGGCTGTGAATTGTGCTACGATCTATACAACTTCCTTTTCAAGGCTTTTACGTAAAATAGCGAGTCCAGGGAAGGGACAAAATTCAGTTGAGATATTCTGGACGATTTACAAAATTGACCCTATTTGTACAACTTTCCAGTGTTAAGCTTGTTCTAGGTGACCTAGAAGTCACGTTATTCTGCCTCTAGCCCTAATTCTGCACTTAAATACTGGGGAACCTAAACCTACCTTTAATAAAGGTTAAATTTTATTCCCCTCTGGTACACGTAAAACAAGACACTGTTCTTGCTAAGTATTAATTTTTTACAAAAGTACTCTGCAAGAAGTAGTATCATTCAAACGGTGTTAGGTCATCCATCCGAGCCAAAATGGCGTACCGAAAAAAAGTTACTATACCTCTTCCTCTTAAAAGTGAAACAGGTGAAAGAACTTCGGTCTTTCTCTAGCTCTTTTTCATATCACACCGATTTCTTGTGAAAGTGCTTTTACACCACTCAGAAAAGATCGAAACAAAAGTTCACAAAGTAGAATTTATTTCTGTCCAAGTGTAAATTGTCCCTCGTTTGAAATTTGGCAATTCTTCTATTTTCTTCCGCGAATACGAGGACCGCACACGATGGGACCAAGCGGTGTCCATTGTCTGCCTACGTGCCAATCGACAAGTTCCGGAGAGGCGCTGAAAATGGGAGAGAATGCATCGGGTACGGGAGAGAGAGAGAGTTATGTGTGCTAAAACTGCTCTCACTTGTGCTAAAACTGTTTTATGTTCGGAAATGTCACACAGATGTCGGTAGCTCCTAGAAGATCGATTCCCGAGGTTTTTCAGGGAACGAGTGTCGAATTAGAGAATGAGAAGTGCTAGTGCTTAGTGCGTTACAGTGCAGCAGGTTTCTCAGTTGCACTTTTGCTGCGATGGTGTAAGGTAGTGGGGGTGTCGCAGTGGAGTTTTTTTCTTGACAGATTGTGATTAAAAAGTTATAAAATACACATAATTTAAAAAGCTACAAAACTCCTTTATCAGAAAACATTAGCTGTGATGAATCTATTGCTAAGCATTTCAATAAATCGGTTGTCAAAGAAATGCTTTATAAATCCAAAAATTTCTTTAGCTTCTGCCGTAGTTTGTTTTTAATATGAGGCTTAACAATAAAGAAAAACTGCAGCTCTTTATTGTACGCTTACGGTGCAATCTTACTATAAACATTATTTATAAAAATACCAGTAGTAATAAAAGTAAATTCAAAATTCCTCTGTCAAAAGATTTTTTCTTAAAAAACGGCCTTTATTTGTTTGTGCTCGCAAAACACAAAAACTACTAAATAGATTTTTGTGGGAATATCACTATTAGGTAGCCTATAAGCAGGTTTTAGACATAGATTAGTTCTGTCTACGGATTTATTGCTTCATCTCGTATACGTCAAGATTATTCTCATGTTTCTACAACGTCGATCTCTATATGCTCGATCTCATTTCTCATACGGTAGTTACTTTTGTTAAGAAAATGTCTCTATGGGAGAAAAGGAACGATGTCTTCTTACTCTGTTACTCTCATTGCAAATATAGGAACTAAGATGAACATTAAACCTAAAGTTAATTGGTATAAGATTCCTTCCGTACATTCCACTAATATTTCCTTATATTTCAATTTGTAAATTAAATGAATGGACGAGGCGAAATGATGATCAACTGGCAATATAATTTAATCTAATATAGATGGAGAAGTTTATATATTTACTAGCTGATTTAATTACGATCGATATGGAATTGGTATGTATGCATTAGGCTCTGATCGGCATAGCACCTAATGTAGATTGCACGTTGTGTATGGTACAAAACACCGAATAATAACATTTCAAATGGCACATTTAACGTAGCAAATGACACATGGCGCGATACATGACAATATGGCAGAATAATAAAACTGTTCGGCTTAGTATAGCGTTGGAAATCTTATAGGATTACATAAGAGGCAAGTACAGGAGGCATCATGTCGTTTATTGTCTTCTGTTCTTCATATGAGACAAATATCTTACAACAAACTTGCTGTTGCATAATGTGACGTGTGATTTGTGGTCTGCATTTTTAATTCATTTGAAATAAAAAATAGTTCCTTTGATTTTGTGCCGATTGACAGAATTGTAAAAATACAAATAACATATAATGCAAATACTTTAATAGAATCGAATATTCCCATGAATACTACCGAACATGTGACGACACGCGAGTCCAGTGAACCGAATTCTATGTTAACCCTTTGCGATGGGTGCCGCCATTTATCTTTATTTATATTTACAACACCTCTCGATCAAAAAATAGTACATATACTTTATAAAAATAGTACATATACTTTATGATCGGAAGGTTTAAATATTTTTTGGCCAATCCACCAGAGAAATTTGCCGATCGTAAAGAGTTAAAAAATAAGATCAAAGGCCGTCTGAACTTTTATCGAGATTGCAAAAATATATTTTTACTTCTTGTTACAATAAAGCACGTATAAATTGAATGTATTTTATAACAATTTTTTTAAAGAGGAGAATACTTGCAGAGACATTTTACATCCAATTTTTTAAAGACCATACAACTGTAATAGTATGAATTCAAGGGCTGCATAGACTCTTACCAGCTACTACAGCGTAGGCTGCCATCATTTATGCAATGGCGCACGACTGTAATTAAAGAATTTATTATTTTGACATAACATTTACTTTGACCATAACAAAATGATGAGGCTTTAATAGCCGTTTCTCTATACTATGAAAATTAAAAATTCGTAAAAGTAAAATGTGATCCTAAGGTCACCTAAAAAAATACCTTTGTTTACTTAGCCCCGTTGGAGCACTGACAAGAGAATTGCGATGAACGCCTTTAAAATAATCGCCATCCATTCTCCTTTTGAAATGTTATAAAAGCAATCATTCAAAATTCAACTTTTGTAATCAACTTTTTGCAAAATTTCCAGTTTTCTAATTTTTCATTCAAACTTCTATAAATCTAAAATAATGGGGTTAAATACGGTCAAAATCATAATTGGCAACAGTAACTGTTTACGAACTAGAATTTATATGGCAAATATTATCAAAATGTTTAAGCCATCTTTAGGATAGCCACTTTGGTCTTTTGTGCGTGTTTATTGTTCGTACTTCTTACACCATCAAATATTATCTGATTTAGGGAAATATTCTCGATACGTTTTATTCATGCCATAATCCACAAGCCGGTCGATTGGTTGGACTATTAATGGTATTGCAAGTAGTCCAACTATAGTTGGAAATATACCTGAAAATTTAGAACATTTTCGACGGAGCCAGGTACGCGTACCCCATGTTATCCTGAAAACTTATTATGTAAAATTTAGAATTTAATTAGTTTACACTTTACCTATTTATTGTGAATCCAGGAATAATCACAGAGGCAAACATTTGCCATAGAAGAACATCACCTGCGACTACAGCACTCTTCTCAAAAGAATTAGTACGCTACAAGTACATTTTAAAAATAATTTGTAACTTATTATTATCATTAGAAGGCAGAAGCCATTAGACAAGTTTCACAATTATTTAGAAAAGTTCGATTTTACGTATCTTGAAAGCTAATGTGTGTAAATAAAATCTAATTGAGTTCCTACAACGATTTATAACTGTAAATGATTACTATTATAGGCCAGACACGAAATAACCTAATGAAAAGAAAATCATCCAAGAAAGTTTAAATCTCTTCCTTCAAAAGTTCCAGTGTTTTAAAATCGCTAATTTTATTAGAAATACTCTTTAACACTGCGAATGACTTATAACTACCCTCCTTCAATTGCTAGCTTTGTGTGTGCCTATTTTCTGAATGGTTTATGTTAATTATATTGACGGACAGTCATCCAATATTTCTTCCGTGATATTTGCTTCCAGGCTTAGGCATTCCCCCCAATAGCCTTTATAGAATCTTTGTATTTAACGATATACGGGGAGTTGTTAGGTCGTTCGGCGTATTAACGTATAAATGCCTCCATACTCAGTTAGCACTAGCCCATTAGCAGTAATTCTCTTTTCTGCTGCCTTTTAAATTACATTAGATTTTGATGAAATCAGTAATTTTAAAAGCAGCCTTTAAGCTAATTTCTATTATATTGCGAATCGGATCCTTTGATGTAACAAGCGGTAACTTTGCACCTAAGGGATCTGGTTAAGAGAAACACCAATTCTATTGCTGCTAAGACAGTAGTCCAAGAAAGTTCGTCTCAAGTGTGACCGACTGTTTTTCCTTCACCTTTACAATCGCATGCATTGAGCCTGATGATCTTACTAAGGCTGCCATTCTTAAATTAATCATGTTTAACTTACTTCATGCTCCTTCTGAGATTTTTCCATGGTATCACATAGCACATATCCAATAGACACCCCATAAGAACCATGAACAATGGATTTCCGTATCAGAGGGCGAAACGCTTCGCCGATTTCATTCGCATATCCTGCAGACAAAAATCATATTAAATTTAACGGATTTAAATCGTAACAAATCTTTATCCAGCGGATTGAGGAAACCAAAATAGAACATAAACCTTCCAAAGTAGTAAATTACCCAAATAACGGATATATGTATCACGAAACAAGTCTTCCATCATTTTATAAAAAATATGCACCTAATATAATTTATGGAATTAAAAGTGGAGAATTTTGAAGTTTAACTTGAAGACTCTGCCTACCTAAATTAATTAACTGATTGCGGGGCGCTAGGTTCAACCGAATCTTCTGTTACGTCACATTTAACCTAAACAGAATTTTGATAATAACTTGGAGGTACTATTTCAAAGTGGGGTAGCATGTTTTTAATTTATTATTGCATATATTTTAAATAATATTTATAAAACTTCTAATTTAAAATTATGTATTCATTTGTTTTGTTTTAAATTTATTAAAAAATGTGGGAAATATAAAATGTCAAATATTCATATAATCAGCACTTGTCCAAAATAGAGAAATATGTTTCATTTACCTGCATGTTAAGTTTTCTAAATAAAAAATAAATATATATTAATAAAGTAATTTGTATTTTATTTAACAATTCTTTAAAATTGTTCGTAAAAACTCAGGCTCTTGTTGTTCATTGACAGTTATGCATCGTTCTTATTGTCGTTTCTTGCACACGCACACACGCAAGTGATTATATAGAAATTAGAGAAATTACGTTTGTTTAAAATTCCGCTACTACGGTATTCTAGATTGAATGAAACCGTTTGACAGATCACCAAATTCAGATCTCTTTTATACGCAGCAATAGAAAAATCAGGCAAACAAGGTTAAACTGCAGTTTACCGGTCCATATATTAGTGTCTATAAAAACAGTTATTCATGCAGATCCACATAATTTTATGTCTATAACTTGACGTCAGAAGAAGAGTTGTGTCTCCCGAGCGAGGCTGTACAAATAATTTTTTTGAGGAATTTTGTGTTCAATTTCACGACGCGAAAATTCGTTAATCCTTTGCCTTCGATGCGTCCAAGTGTGTAGTAATCGACTGAACGTGATTAAATAAATCTACGATCGCGATTTAGAGCGCAATAAGGACTTTGATTTTGTGGCCCCCAATAAATGAAACCTGGATGTGGACTCTTGTGTAAAGTGGTTCCTGCTAAATCAAAACAACTGAGGGGTGAGTTGAAGTGCGACGACTGCGATGGGGCTTTTTGTCGTGACAGTTTCTAGCCACGGCTGCGGTCGCGAAAGTGCAGTTTTTTTTTGTAGGCACCGCCAGACTGCGGTGTATAATAATGCCGCAAAATTCGTCTCAGTTTGCAGGAGTCCGTGAAACATATGGGGATTTCTATATTTTCTTCTTATTCCTAGTTTTTTTTTCTTTTGTCGAAACGCAATGTCATTACTTTTTATGAGTTTGCTTTGTTATGCTCAGACTGCAGCTGTGTGCGTCTCGTCGTGTCTGTCTCGTCGTCGTCCAACCTTGGAGGAATTTCGAATTTCACTTCTCTGAATTCTTCCAAGCCACAGAGATTCCGCAAAGCACCGTGCCGACCGAAGTCGGCGACGACAGTTACGGTTGTTCCGACGACATTGTGAACGGGTCGCTCTAAATCTCGACTTCTGTCCACTTTTCCAGACCGAATCGTTGTCGGCCAAATGCCAGAGTGTCATCGATCAGTGAAATCCGCAAGGTGCGAAAAGACAACGACAACGTCGGCAACGATGTCTGCAGGAACCGTTCCTCAGTGCCCTGGCGGATGCTGCTGCTGATGCTCCAGAATGCAATTTTCGAATAGTCGATTTGTCTGGAGCTCAGACAGCGGGTGTTTCTTTTCCGTTACTTATATTACTATTTTTCTACTCGTTTTGCTGGAGCTAACTCCAAATGCCGGATTTGTTTACATATCGTGTTAGGAAGTTTATCAGCTTTAAGCGAGATAGCGCCGCTGGCTGTCGCCTAATCGGGACTTGTGTCTATTTACAATTCCTATGTGCTATGGACTAGAGTTGATAGATTCTACCATCGCAACGTGTATTGTGTCACATGACCACTTACAATATCATTCCTGATTTAATGCGAGAAAATATTGAAGCTTCCATTTATTAAATTGGGGCAATAGCTTTTATACCAACAGGAGGAATTTTCAAATAGCGCAACCTTTGCAATTTGGTCGCATGCCAACTAATCGCAGTAGGTGGTTTCAATCAGCAAATTGCTCACGAACCACTGCTGAGTCTCGACAATCGAATACTACTAGTTCCATCCAGTTCCGAACAAGGCGAGTAGCAAAGGGCGAAGGACCTTAAGGTCAAATTTACACACTCCCAAAAAGCCATGGTTATTAAATTGTTTCTCGAACACGTTTTCCCTTCATTTAAGAGTGTCGAAGGCCACGTGGAAAAATCCTTTCCGAGGGTGCATACAAAATGGACTAAAATTAAACAAGAATGCATTTTCAGAGATCGGCAGCCATTTTTACTGACGGATGTGACCCTCAGAAGAGGATGACATAGTACTTTTGTATTCTCTTCCTGTACCCAGTTTAGTCTGGCATCGGAAACCCTATTGGAATTGATGATGTATTTCTTCTATTGAACACAGAGTGCAAGGAAAATGATTAACCTCACAATTGGACTAATTAGAAGAGCTTGCCAACAAAATTCCTGCCAATAGCCTGCTATACTATAAATTGTTCACAATGTAAACATGTAAAACTTTCTACACTATAGTTGCATAATAAAGCTATAAAAATCTCGTCATATACAGAACATTTGGTGTTTCGCAAAAATAACTTATTAAATAAAATTTAGAAGACCTTTAACACGTTCTCTAAAAGTCAATTTCGATGTTTGCTAAGTTAAGTGGACAGTAACCTTTTGATACATCTTATACGTAGACATTTGGATTCTAGTATGTATGACGAACGTAGATTAATTTCAATTATAAAATTTTCCATCGTGTTGACTATGTAACTTAAAGAAAGATAATGTACTGCATAGGCAATGGTGACCCGCCAGAACAGCAGTAGACGTCCACAAACGTCTTAATCGAAAATAACATAGTACACTTATATAGCATTATATTTTAGCACAAAACAATCTTATTCCTAATGTATTTTAATGCGAGCACAAAAAAGATAATATCTTGTACCGTTTCTGAGATAGTAGACATTTTTTGATGTAATTAATAATGATAACACAGGAGCCTACTAATATTTTTAACTAGAAAAATAATGTAGTTATTAGGTCAAACTATGAAATTTATAGATTTATTTTTAATTATTTTTACATTTCCCATATTGAAATCCTTTGGAAACAATCAAACTACTGAAATATTGAAAATGAGAATATTCTTAAAGGATAGTAGTACCACAATAAATTCGATTCTTATGATTACTCCGAGCACCTTAACGGATCTATAAACCAAATACAAAATATACACTCTGACACGACGAGCTGCAATCCTAGAGTTTTATAAAAAATTCTATCTATCCTACTAGGAGCATTTCTCAATGATAATAAAAGTAGAGTATGTAAAATTTAATTAAAAAAATACTTTAATTGTATATTACGAAATTTTATACCAAAAATTTAATTTTGATTTTACTTACTTCTTTTTATAACGAGCGGAATATAAAATATCAAAATAAAAAAAATATCCAAGTATTGTATATAGCATTTTATTCTAGAATGCATGAGAAACAAGAGTCCTTTATGAGTAAAAACTTCTATGGTAATGTCCTCCTACATTCCTACTGTTTATTTAAACATAAAGGCTCATAACAAAATTAAGACTTGACCTTCAAAGGGAATGTTTTTAGATTCTCTCAAAGAACTTTGCCATTTATGCGATTAAATTACTTCTGAGGAACGTCGTTCAGACTATTTGAGAAAAGAGAATCTGTATATGTTTTAACTTTTTGAGTCTTTCATCTTGTTTCGAAAAATATTGGATATACATAACTAGACATTAAGAAAAACTCAATGAATAAAACAGAGCGTTGACTCGGTGTTGACTAGAAACGATATTTTAAGATTCATCTTGTATTCTCTACATGTACATAATTGAAGAATATATAATGCGCATATTCGAATTTTAATATTTAATTAGAAATCATGGTTTTTAATATTAAAATTTATTCGACGTAAATAAAACAATTTCATTTAGAGTTTACACACTGATATCATTACAAAGTAAAATTCTACTTTATTAAAAATCAGCGATGATTCCAAATACTGAATGAACCACAGATTCTCCTATAAAATAAACTATTGCCGGGTCTTTGCACTATTTGAATTTTTATGTATTTAACGACTTCGTTATTCATGTAGTACTTAAAATAGGCGAGGAAAGTGAAAACATCCACAATTAGACTCGTGTTTCATAATTTCAGTATTAGGAATATAATCCAATGTTTCACAAACAAGAACATGATCATGTATATCTATAAATTTTTGGTAGAGGGTCTATCTATTATTTTATCTCAAATATAATTTACTTTCTTTTCTAGACGCACCTGAAAAAGGCATCCCGAAAATATTTCATTGTCGATCCGATCTTCTATATGTATTTGATTTGTCCTTTTCCAATTGTATAATTTGTGTTTCACCTTGGATGTGATTCGTAGAATCGATGAAAGTTCACCAATAGTTAATTGTACTATTATAGCCCATGGAGGGATCTGAGGGATCACCTCCTTCCTCGCTTTGGATGATTCGTGCAGCTGAGTTATTTCCCAAACCTCCGATGGAAAAGGAAGACGACCAACTGACCGTTCCCTTCCAAGAGCGTATGTTACTATTATTTTATTCCAGAATATTTCAATTTTACTTATATAATTTTCAATAGTTGCAGGAGAATCTGTTAAATATTTAGGGCGCACAGATGATGGAGTGCTCGCCTTGTCCAATTATCGCATATTTCTATTAAAAAGCTCTACAAATACAGAGACCTCTGTCCCACTGGGTCTCATTGAGTCAGCACAAATAAGGGACTTGTTCCATCTTATGATATTCTGCAAAGACGCAAGTACTGTAAAATGTTCCTTCGAGACGGCCGAACAATGCACAGAGTGGCAAAGACGTATAATGCTTTCAGTGGGAGTACCTGAGACGCTAGAATCTTTATTTGCCTTCCCCTTCTATTCTTGGACATCAGACACAGCAGCTGGTGAGATGGGCGAATGGTCAGGAAGATTACAGAGGGCTTCAAGATATGAAGATGATTTCCGTAAGGAGGTCGAAAGATTACAGTTTGATCTCAGCGGAACATGGCGTATTAGTAGCGTTAATTCTGATTTCAAACTGTGCCCATCATACCCACAATTGTTGCTTGTTCCTTGCTGCATTTCCGATGAGACGTTACAAAACGTTGCAAATTTTCGTAGTTCCCGGAGACTGCCGACCGTCGTATGGCGACACAAGCAATCGGGTGCTGTAATCGCTAGATCTAGCCAACCGGAAGTTGGATGGTTAGGATGGCGCAACTCAAAAGATGAACAACTTCTTAAAGCCTTGGCCGACGCGTGTGCATTTGACCGAGGCGAAAATATTGGTAAGCAGAATCTGTCCATCTCCGGGGAGAGTACCCCATCTAGTGCTGAAGGAAGTCATGAGGAAGTTAATTTCGTCGAAGTTAGAGTACATATCATTATTAAATATGCTTGGCTCAAAAATTTCACTTTCTTTTTGATTTCAGAAAATTTTAATAGTGGATGCGCGATCCTATACATCAGCTGTGACTAATCGTGCCCGAGGAGGAGGCTGTGAATGTATCGAATACTATCCATGTGCCGAGATTGAGTTTATGAACCTAGGGAACATTCATGTCGTGAGAAAAAGCTTCCACGCTTTAAGACAGCTTTGTGCCTCACCTCCAGATGTGCCCAAGTAAATTTATATTTATTTTTAGAATATATAACTTGCTATGTTCAATTTGCAGTTGGCTAGGTCTCTTGGAACGCACAATGTGGCTTCAGCATTTGTCAGGACTTCTGGCTGCATCGATGACGGTGTGCCATGCCATAGAAAAGAAAGGACGTCCGGTACTTGTTCATTGTTCGGATGGATGGGACCGAACTCCACAAATTGTTGCTACTGCCGAGTTGTGTCTAGACCCATTCTATAGGACTGTGGAGGTTTGTAAAAATTAGCAGGTTGCTTCTTTTAATTGGATTTTTTTTCTCAAAAAAAGCATTATTCTTTCAGGGCTTTCGAATTTTAGTTGAACGCGAATGGTTGAATTTTGGTCATAAGTTTGCCGATCGATGTGGTCACGGGCCAGGTTCTGATGATTTAAACGAAAGGTGCCCCGTTTTTCTACAGTGGCTAGATCTCGTCCATCAAATTCATCGACAATTTCCGTGCAGCTTCGAGTTCAGTATGGCATACTTAGTAAGATTTACAAATTGTCTTATATAAAAAGAAATTCTAACTTTTTTTTATTCACAGATTAAGCTAGCACAGCATTCACACTCTGGACTTTTCGGAACGTTTCTATGTAATACGACCAAGGAAAGGATCGAAAACACAGTGCTAGAGAGGACATTTTCAGTTTGGCCATTTCTGTCGGGTCCGATGTATAGAAATCCTCTTTACGTCCCCAGTAAAGAAAAGGTTCTGTGGCCAGCACATAATGTCCGAGATTTAGCTTTATGGAGTGAGGTCTATTTGGGGAGTTTAGGTAATCAAAATTCGGCGGATTTTCCGCATATGACCGACGTGAGTCCCGAATCAACAAGTAAGCTAATTTCTGAAAATTTCTTGAAGATATACTTACTCTAAGTTTTATTTAGATCCAATGATAAAAACTAGGTCATACGGGGATCTCATGTCGGCTGGAGGTGTACCCAACGGATTAACACGGCGGTCAAGTGACCCGAATATGGCAGTCGACTCGCAGTAAGATTTTGAATTAAAACTTCCTTTCCTAGTAGGTTAATGTTTACATGTTCTACAATTGTTACAGCATGATCATGCCCATTCACCGCTCTGACAGCAATTCCATTGTGGACTTTACTCCGGACAGGGAGACCTCTCCTGACCTTCTGACAAATATAATTCATGACACAACTGAGAAACTTCGTCTTCTCACAAACGAACTGAATCAGTCCGAGGACAGTGTGATTGCCAAGATAGATACCGATATAAATGAGTTAGGAATCAATATGGAATCTACACGATCCGCTGATATTAAAAAGGAAATAGACTTTAGCCCTAAGTGTGTGAATGGTGTGCACCCCCCAACTGATGATGTATCCAATTCTAGTCTTGCTAAGGATGACAATAGTTCAAATAGCGCCTCAGTGCAGAATGGTAGTGTAGCCCTCGCCGACTACAAGAGCTTCGACGCCGTGGACGGCAGTGATAATAATTCGTGTAGTACTGATTTTATGGTTGAAATTGTATTGAAAGGTAGTTACTGTTTATGTGGTTCATAGATTACTGAATTAATGTTTTATTTTCTTTTCCACAGACACAGAAAATGTTTCTTCCGAACAATGTTCGGATGTGCATAACGCGTGGCATGGGTCTGTTAACACAAGTACTGACACACTAGTCCCCGTGGAAGCACAGCCGACGAAAGCTAGTGGGAATCAAGAGGTGCCTATTGGAATTACCAATCAAAACACTCCAACGGATGCCCTTAGTGAAAGGACTAGAACTGATGAGGTATTTAATAAATTCATTTAATAGTTTTAAAGTTTCTAGTACAGTTTCTTATAATTGTGTTATTATTGATGTGTTGAATTCTTCTATATGTTAATTTTTAAGAGTTAGTTTAAATATTTCAGATGTTTTCTTTTTTTCGTGCTCCTTAAATAGAGTTCCTAAGCGTTTAGGAAATGCGTCTATTATAGTATGCATTTTCCTATGCCAATATTTTGTAATAATTCAAGACGTTTGCTTTAAATAGAATACAGAAGAGCCTGAAACTATATTTTAGTCGAAAAGAAATAAATGTCAGTATTTAAATCTGGGAAACTAGCACGCAGAAAATCACAATTATATGCGATTTATTATGTTGTTAATTAATCTTAATTCCTCTTATTTGTGTTATTTTTGTCCGTCACATTTCTAAGGCTGTGGATTTAACGAAGTCTATAGTATTAGTATAGTCTTTTCTCTTTTAAAATTATTTGAGTAGAGAACACTCTAAAATAAAAATATTAAGATTTTTCCACGGTGGAGGTTTGTGTGTTTGCGTCAAAAAAAAGTGTCTTCTTTTTATTTAATTAAAATTCATAGAAAAACTATTTTACAAGTTATAATTTTCTCCTACTTCCAGCCTTAACCACGTAAAAATAAAGTCATATTTGAGATCAGCACATTTTACTTCCCATTTGGGCATCTTTTAGGGGATTTTCTATTTTTTAGGCCTGAAAAATTGATTTTCGAGAATTATTGTTTTTGAAGGCAGAGAAATAAAATTTGGCATATGTATAATTTTATTTTTATTTAGTACACAATTTTCGTTTGTATATCACTTTAATAGTATAGGATTACGACCATTGGTTTCTCGACAAATGATCTGAAAAAACAGATTCGACTAGGTTTTTAATTTATAGATGCCTGCGCATGGACTAGAATAAAAGGTATATATAAATTTCTGTGGGAATGGCCCATAGTCAAAGCACATTTTTTATTTTGGGTGAAAATTCATTATTTTTTATTTATAAGGAATTGTAGTTTTCTGTCTCAGCGAATGGATATAAATTTTCTGCAATGTATAAGTATTATAAAATATATTTGAGTAATTTCGGAGGCTAGATTTAAAAAAAGAAAAAGTCAAGATCTAAGAGTATACATCATTTTACAATTTTTATTAAGCCGAAAGTTCTTTACTAAATGTACTTAATTTAATATTCAAGTTTTGAGAAAAAAATAATTTACTTTTTAAAGAGTGCTACAGTTTTGGGAGCCGAGAACATAAGCAATACGTTACCAGAAGTGCACGGCAAGTTATCTTGTCCAATTAGTAATGGCTCATCCGGAATGGATGAGAGCATCCTTATCCTGCCAGAACATCAAAAATTAGAAATTTCAAACACCGGAAAATGTGAGGCTGTGATTAACAACAGCAACGGCGTTGTAGGGACATCATCGTCAACGTTTCACAAACGGAGGCGGACATCACTAACGAATTCAAAAAATGAAATAATTGTTAGGAACATTAGTGGAAGGTAAATTATCTATGGATACTATAAATTTTGGATACTATAAAACTTTTATTACGATTTTTAGTAGTTCAAAATCTCCAGGCATAAGGTCACTTCCCCTCACGCCACCGGGAGCTCCGGAAAGATCACCTGTTACGCTTTCTTGTCCCGACGGACTAGCCCATGCACTTAGCGAACAAAATATAAGACTTCAACAGATCGTTTACGAGCATAAGGCGAGTATTAAATTTTAATAAATCGCAAAATAAATAAAATGAAATGGAAATAGTTATATGAGTGAGTAAAATGAATACTTTTATTCTGAAATTCTACAGGTGCGAGAAGACGCCCTATTGCGAGAACTTCAGGGTATGCGAATGGCGCTTCTGAAAAAGACTTGTCCACATTGCAACAATCAAGCATTTGGAAGCGAGGAGCATGTGAGTTTATACCTGTTTATCCTGTCCCCATTCCAGTAACAACAAAAAGGCACTTTCTGCACATGAGTCACTTCCTGTTTTTATTATTTTACTTTGAACCCCGTCAATCATAACACGCTCATTTCTCTGTTTAATTTTTTTTATGTTTATTAAAAAAGGCAGATGTGAAGGTAGATGAGGCGGGCACGGTAGTTGAACTTTGTGACTGTTGTTCCAATAGTAGTCAGAGGGCGAGGCGATGCGACTTCGATGCTTTTTCTTTTGGGACTAGTCCTGATTCGGCGGTTAGTTTATAGTCAATATTCTTTGCTTTTTTTTCGTTTTTTCATCACACCCAACCCTGCTCGAATGTAATCAGGCCTGGTGGGGGCAGAGTCCCTCTCAGTTCTTTTATTTTTAAAGTTCTAACTGCATGAGCTTTATATTGCAATAATAATTTATAAGCGAGGCCAGAAATCGTAGGGTGTTTTCACTTGGAAAGGGCGATAGCACATTAACAGTATATTCATGCGCGACCAGGCCTATTTTGGGACTAACACTATATATAAAAAAAGTTCGGATATTTTAACGGGCGGGAATAGACACGTAATATGCCTGAATTGCTCGCCCCTGGTATTTACGCCAAGTGAATTTAGGAACTTTGTTTCCCTCCTGGTTTCTGGACTTATTCAGAATGCTTAACACTTATTGCAGGATGTTTTCAGAACAGAATTAACAAAAAAAAATGGTTTGATTGCAGACTTGTGGGTTTTAGTTATTTGTTTTTGTAAAAAAGTACTCGAGTAATTTTTACAATCCTATTTTACAGAGTTCAGCCTTAGACAACCTCGAGAACCTGTCGATATGCTCTTGGGAAGCGGTAGAGGATCGTGGCGGTCCCTCATCGGTCGTCAGTGCAGCTCAACCCGTTAGCAACGTACTCTGGGTTCCAGATCATGCGGTTTCTCGGTGTACTGGCTGTCGGACAGAATTTTGGCTTGGCAGAAGGAAACATCATTGCCGGTGTGAATTTAGTGTGTTATGATGATTTGTTACGATAGTTTCTCTTTGTTTTTCTTTATTATTATGATGCCCGCAACCGGCTGTAAGATATTAACACCGACATTTTTACAGCTCCTGCGGGCACATATTCTGCGCTGACTGCTCAGAATTTTGGGCACCCTTACCTGACGAAAGGCTCTATAACCCAGTAAGGTTGTGCGGGCCGTGTTATCACTCTGTTACCACTCGCGTTCAGGCAAGTTATGATGGCCCTAGAAAAATAGAGCGAGCTCAAAACACTTATAGTGATCTATATTACTATTTTTAACAGCAAGCTCAAAGCTTCATCAATTCAGCTAGCAATCAGTTCGAGCAGCCGGTCCCATCATCATCGTCAACATCATCGTCATCATCTTCGTCATCGTCCTCTGCCGTAGCAATAGCAGTCGCCACCTCAGCTACTAGTACTAATTTGCACCAGACCAGCTGCAATGCAGCAGCAGCAGTATCGACGTCAACGCCCTCGGCAGAAGCCTGCAAAATGCAGCACGCTTGCCCATCCCGCAACGATAGAGGCTCATTTAAAGCCGCCACAGCCTCCAATTGAGACATGTTTGCAAAACCGGAAGAAGAGCCCCTCCTTTATTACAATGCGTTAATGTAGTCCTAAGTTGAGCCCTACTTTTTATCTACTTTGAGTATTTATTGTTGTTAACGAGAATTTTTATTTTCTAAGAAGTGATCAGTCTTGGAGTAATATTAAACATAGTATTAAAGAAAAGCTTCTGTTTTAATAATTTCATACCCTGCACGTCCTGAAGAGATTGTTAAAGAGGAGTATTGTTGACAAACAAATCTCTATATATGTTTAAGAGGAATGTTGAAAAGCCCCCAGAATAATGCAATATTTTTTCATTTTCCCATTAGTCCCTAGCGTCGTATTTGATACTGATTTCCTTCTTGTAACACATTTAATTGGACCTTTTTTTTCTAAAACAAAAGTTGAGTGTATTCTGGTATTAAATTAGTTGTGCAGTAGCCAGATATTAAACACTATTCTTGAGACTTCTGTATTTAATTTTAGAATTTTTAATTTACGTGTTTAGTGAAGTGCAAAGCAAAACTAGAATTTCATTTCGTTATTTTATTTTTTCTTTTAAAGTACTCTCCACATCGCTTGTGTTATAGTGTTCTACGAAAAATTTATACTCTTTAAAATAACCAATAATTGGATTTCACATCTAGTGAAATCCTTCAAGGAAGAAACACTCACAATGTAAAGGTAAATTATTTCTCGAATGTTAGTATCTGCTTTGAAGTTGCAATTCTTGAAATGTTAAAAAATTAAGAAAAAAAAACACTTTTTTGTCTTACCTTGGGAATAATTAAATGTGAATTCAGGTACAAAGGATGCCTCCAGGCTGCCGGTGATTCCATCCGCTGTTGTCGAGAACATACCTCTCTTCAAACGCCGGTGCGTTCGATGTCAAAAGAATGCGAGGGGAATTTCGGAACGCCGTGAACCTCGAAATCACCCACGCCTGGCCTTGCTATCAGACCGATTCTGTTAAGAAGTTTGTCCTTGATAATGAAAACAAGTGGCCAAAGTAACGGGCTCACAGAAGTTCCCTTACGCACAAAATTCGGTGCGAAGGTACACTTTCCGTGCCGTCAATCCCCTATCGGAGGATTCGTCCCCGATAAGGCACGCACATTCCAAATTCTCGGGTGAAGAACCCGAAAAATTCCCCACGCACTTGCTTACCCCTGAAAGGCCACTCCGGAGAAACCGGCAAAAGGTTCGAACCCTCTCAAGGCGAGGGTGGCTCACCCGCGTGCCGCATTGTCCCCTGCTGTTGTCATGAGCTCCTGTTGGATTTCATGAATTGATTTATCACTAATTTTGCCCGCCCTTCCCAAAGTGGCGCCAATGCCGGCCGAGACCGCGTGCTCCTTAAGAAGTGTGTGTTGTGTTTGTTTACACGCGCCGGTTCCGTTATCGACTCGCGAAGTCATGTGGCTGCGGAGGAAGCCGGCACGCGGCACGAACCGAGCCGGCGTCGTATTGATCGCGACAGCCTCGGGTACACAAAAAATTTTCGCAAACAGGAGCCCAGGATCTGTACCCTTACGCACCTTTGGCACCATCAGACGGTTGCGGCTTGTGGTCGTTTGCCTTTGAAGGGGCAGCGAAGGCGTCGAGCCTTTTCGGCCCACCGTTTGAGAATTCTCTTTGACCAGCAGACGATTGGGAACCTTCCAGTTATTCCTGGTGGCCTGGTGCCTGAATGATTTGCACACACTTGTGAGGCGGTCACATCCTCCGCCATTGGACATGTTTTCAGTGACCGGTGAGGGGCAGAGATGGAAACTTCTCACTTTTGTATATTTAACGCCAAAACCATCAAATAAAAATTTAGAATTCGACACGTGGAAAGTGGATTTTATGTACATATCTAGTTAAAACACGAATTTGATTTAAATAAAAGATAAGTACCAAAAATCAATTAATAGTAAAAAGTAATAATACTACGTTATATGTCCTCAGTAATTTGATCAGTGTTTACCAGCAACCTGCATTTTCATTTAATTATTTTCTATTAACTTTAGAACTTCTGGATTACATTTTTAGTGTTGTAGGTTATTGATTGATTAAATTAAGGATAAAAAGAAAGTCTATCAAAAAACACATGTATCGATTTTTACAAATTTATTTGGAATACACCTAAGTTATATAACTCGAGATATCTTTAACAAACTTTAAATTAGCGATTTTCTAGTAGTCTATAGCTTAAAATCTAAATTATAACTTATTAAGAGATTTACACAATTTTTCAAATTGCACGCAATAAATATTTTATTTTCTTTTGTAAAATTACTCTCGTACGCCTAAGTGCGCTCTATTACAACACATTCCGGACAGAAAAGTGGCGGGCTAAAACGCATCTGGTGGGCTTAGGTTGTTAAAATACCTTATTTTTTTGTATACCGCTTCCTCAGACTGGCCACAAACAACGACTTGTTACAAAATATACTAAAGACTAGTCTTTGACTGCAAGTGTTCCAACATGGCCCGATGAACTATTTTGGAAATAAAAAATATTGTGAAGAAAATTTATGAATTAGGAATTTATTATAGAGTCGAAAGGAAACTAAAATAAAATAAAATAAAATTTAAGTTTCCTTTCAAATCGTTTTTCATATTTATATTTTTCGTTTAATTTCTTTATTTAGTATTTCAATTAATTTGTTTATAATTTGTATGTTCAAAGGTAAAGCACGGTTACGCTCCTTTTTGAGATAATTATTATATAAATTATAAGAGTGTATTCAAAATATTGGGACTTTAAAAACAAAGTCTATTGATTTATTGAGAAATAGAAAAGGTCAACGGGCTTAACACAAATTAAATTATTTTTAAAGCAAATTCAACATTTTCCAAATAAACTGTATTTTTACAGAATTTCCTTTCTTTAAATTGTATTCCAAAATTTAATTTCGTAGTTTTTCTAGAACATTATGAATTTGCTTTCAATAATTTATAAATTAACCTCAGATTATTAAAACGTTTAAATAATTACTGTGGATTTATACCTCGGCTGACAATTTATTCAAAATTTCGCAGAGAAGGACACCTTTTATTCTTTGTCTTCGTAAGATAAAATCAATATTCAATAAATCCTCCTTTATATTCTTACGAAGACAAAAAAGGTCAACTTCGTGTAGCAGAAGAGTGGGTTATTAACAATGGACTGGTTTTATGGCAAAATGTATCAATACAAAATTCAGCAGAATATCACATTAAGCTGAAATTTGTATCAAGACCTTTCTTTTTTATTACTTATTAGTAGCCGTTTTCATGGTCTTTTATTTTGTTTATTGCCATTTGTTAGGACCGAAATGGAACCTAGTCTGGATTATAATCAGAATAAAATCAAATCGACTGTATGATAATAATTATTACTTTTTTATTATTATGAAATGAAAGGTAAGAGGGTGGATCATGAGAGAAATTAAGGAATTATATATTGTATTGTATTTGAACTATGATCTAGTAAAGTTTTATTGAAGTGTTCTTTACAGCAGATGAGTGTTCTTTTGAATTTTCTAGTGAAATATAAAGGGTTACCTCCATTGTTTTGCTGTTGGAGCTTCTTATTGCTCTTATTACTCTGTTTTAGGTGAGTTTCAGATAGACTGTGTATTAGAAACTACAGGACAATTTGAACTGTAAACTTTCCAATTTATTTTTTGACTTTTATGTGTAATTGTTTTTATATATAAGTCCATTCTAGCTATATATACTTCCATTAAAACAATCCTAGTAATAATTTGGAATTTACCCAAATTCTGTTACATGAAATCAAATTCGAATAAAGGAAACTAACTGGATCTTTTTGGTTTTGCTTTCAAACAAAAGCCTTTGCAAGATAGTCCCTATAAGTCTGTTATGAGGGCTGCAAATAGTTGATCGATTGCAGCAGAACTGATAGAAATCAGCCTACTCATTCGACATTACAGTCTAAAATGCAGAGCCGGTTCGCCATTGTACCTTTACGGGCTGGAGGAGGAGACTGTAATACACTGAGTGAATGTTCTGACCATATCACAGCTCGAGCGAACCAAGCGACTAGCGGCTTATCAAGGGCATCTAGATCACACTGAATGACAGATTCTCTAAAAACTTATGAGGTATGGACCATAAGTGTTGGACTCCTCCTATACCTGCCTCCTGAAATTCCTATCTACATTTATACGCAAGTATTTCACTATATCAATGTAAGATTGATGAATGTGAATTCGCTTTCTTATTGAAATAAAATTATACGTCGCATAAGCTTCTTTTGGTCAACTATATATTTCTTCTTATCTTCTAAAAAATAACAATAAATTATTTTAGTCTAACACGCGTTTTAATTATTTCTAATTACCAATAAATTAGCAAATAGAAACCTATTAATTATAAAACGGTTAACTTACCAATTTCAAAGGTTTATTTGGTAAAATTCTATTTCCAGCCGCAACTTTGAAATATCAAAAATTTATTATGAAGTCTACCTTTTTTGTGCTATGTTATTAAATTCCTTAAGAATGCACATCACAATCTTGGCTCGAAGTATACATTATTATAGATCTGCTATACTACTAGCAATATCTAAACCATATTAACATTATTCGCTTATGTCGTCTAACTGCTAATTGCATAGAAAATTTTTATGATTTAATTTAATTTTATATCGCACAACATTCGCCACCTAATGTAGATATAATTCAGCAAAAATCAATTCGAACAACAGTTATTTTAATTTATTAAAACAAATGCCGAGATGCCATAAGAAATTTTAAATACAATTACTTTATTTGCAAATCTGTATAAAATTTAAAACACTGAGAGGCCCGCCTTACTCCAAAAAAACATAAAATGGGACGCATGGCCTGGTGGATATCATAAAAGGAACCAAAAGCAGTCTTAAGAATAGTCTAAAGGTACAAACAATTTCATGAGTTGTATTTACAAACTTCATCGAAATAATTTTCAATCTTTAAGTTTTCTTTTCTTTTTTTAAAAAGTAATTCAGAAAAAAAATAAAATAAATGAATAATAGATGTATTTACAAATCGTTTGAATATCTTTCTAAAATACGCTAAAGCGAAGCTAAATATATATATTTTGGGTTAGTCGCGAGAATTAAATCCAAATTGATCACGGATCTAAATTGTAAAGCTGCTGTTTCATAGACAATACGGAAAATAATGGCAAAAATACGATAACACCGTTTTAATTTCTTAATATAATTAATTTCCCTTCATCCCAATTGAGTATACAAATTGGAACACAAATTTTGCCATATAAGACCTCGAAAACTATTTTATACGCTTCCTTCCCAGCATAAGTTTAGCGATGTTTTTCCGTTGACGCATTTTCTTGGAAACTGCAGCTTTATATATATATATATATATTTGAACAAGAGTACTATGCCTGTGGCACAGTCACATGTCTCGAAAATAAAATTTTCTAAAAATAGAAATCCTAAAATAAAGGAAAGCTCAGTCTACACGCCGTCGTATAGTGTCTCAGGATTTGCCTCCCGTCTTTTCCCTGACACTAATTTATCTTATGTTCGTGAACAAATTGAGGACACTCTTATTCTCCTTTTGGCTACGAGCCTTACTGAAGACGTTCCAAAACCTTAAAGTCTCATCCCCAGCTCCAGTAACAATTGCTTCACCATCAGGGCTTAAAGCCAAATAAAGAACACGATACGAGTGACCGGTCAATTTGGCCACTTGAGTGAGCGAGGGATACTTCCAGACTAGGATCTGATTCTGGGAGTATCCATGCGTAGACACCAGTTCGGAGGAATGCTTCGACCAGGCCAAATTGCACACCTGGGAGCCGGTGTCTACGCACTGCATGGGCTGGCCGGTCAATGTGTTCCAGAATCGAATGCACCGGTCAGCTGTGCCGCCTCCGCTTGCTAGCAGACCGTGGTGATGAGGTGACCATGCGATCGCTTTAACGGCCGCCATGTGTTCCGTATAAGACTGGACCGGATTGAGAGAATGCTGATTCCAGACGTAGAGCCGATTATCATTACCACCGCTAGCCAGATACTGATTGTCTGGAGACCATTTAAGGCCACAGACTTCTTGGCGGTGACCTGCTAGTCGCCGTTCTGATTGCTGTGCCGGTGTCCTTGTGTCCCGTTGCATTATGAGCCGATCTCGTGATCCACTCGATAGTATGTCGCCATTCCAGGCTAGCGCCCCGACGCGTGCTGAGTGCCCGTGCAATTTGTTGATCTGATAAAAAGATTTAATACTTATTATTTTATATCAGGCAATAATTATCTAAAAATAGGTTTTAATGGAATGTTTCGTAATAATAATAATATTTATCTATAATTGTAAATGTGCAATTTTAATTCCTTCTTCCAATGAACTTTTGAGGTTTGTATGTAAATTTTTCAAAATAGTGCTTAAATTAAATTATATTTGCATACTTTTAAAGTTTCAATAAAATAGAATACAATACAAAGTAGAAAAAATAAAAGGAAAATGATTGTTACTTAATAGAAAATTTTCAAAATTTAAACTAGATTATTTAAATAAAAAATAAATATTAATTTATTTTTCGGAAAAACAATCACATATTTAAGCCTGGCTAGCGAAAAATTTTAAAAACTTAAAAATCCTTTAATAATAAAAAGTTGAAAAAAAGTTGTTGGTAAGGCATAAACACCCTTGCAATCTCTAGAGTAATTAAACTATGTACGTCAGCTATCTAATACTACTTGCTTTCAAAAGTGGAAGCAAAATGGTATAGATATAAATCTCCAGATGGTCCCAAGAGCCTAGAGACCAAAATGGAACTAAACATCTAGAACACAGTAGAACTGGTAGCACCAGTTTACAGAATTCAATAATTTATTTTCATAGAAATGCTAAATATCACAAAAAGTACGGATAAAATGTTTTTTTATGTTTATTGTTTTGTATTTATTTTGAAAAAGTTACTTTTGTTTTTATCATTCGGAAAAGGTTTATTAATAAAAAAGTATTGCACAAAAGAATATTTTAAGAATGTTAGACCTGGAATAATACGCATGTAGTTTTTCCTAGTGATTGATGGTATAAATCTTTTTTGCATAAGATAGCCTAAAACATTTCTTTCATTCTAAAAATCTGCAGAAAAGTGAGTGTCTACCGTCGTCTCATTCCTCGATTGGGAGTCTTTGTAAATATTTAACTTGTTAACTCCGTAACGCTTTCGACAAATTTAAATACTACCGTATATCAAATGCACCGAGTTCGATGGTGGACGCTCGCTTTTTTAGTTGGTCAAATATAAACAAATGCTCTGACAACATTTGATCTTGCGTGTGACCTTAATTAGCTGAGCATACAATAGAGCTTCTGTCTTTTGATAATCTCACCTGTTTGCTAGCCGCAGCATCCCACACTGTAACATAGCCGTGATGAGTTCCTACAGCTACCAAATTTCCGCGCTCGTTCCACGAGACTGATGTTACCGTGTTTGTGTCGGAGCTTAAATCGCACAGTCGTGTGACCTGAAATTGTACAAAAGAGATTTTTTTTTCTTTAGTCAATTTGCCGCCACATATTCTGAAAAATGTTTGTTCTTCTTTTAATAATAGCGCAAGAGGTATTCATCTCGGTTTATGCTTCCCCAGGTGATCGTTAATTTTTTTTTTAATAAAAAAAGAAAAAATAATAATCTAAGAAAATTACTCCCGGCTTGGGTTATATAAGAGAACTTAAAAAAGTGCGCGTAATTGCAAAAAGTCACGAAATTTAATTGCGCTCCCTCTTAAAAAGAATTAAGATAATTTGCAGTTCTATGAACTTTACCTGACTAGTGCAAGCACTCCACAGGTATACGCAACTACCTAAGCCAACGGCCAGGACATTTTGTGAAGACCAGTCTACTAGATTTAAATAGAAATCATCTTGCAGTTCGGGAGCATCTAACACCTGGAAATAAAGAGTTACATTGTTATGATATAAAAAAAATATATATATATGACAAAATTTTAGTGTCATACCTTAAAAGGAATTCTAGAAATTTTTCTTGTGGCTTTCCTCGGTGACCTTAATAATTTCTGACTCTTTACACTAACTGGAGACAAGGAATAAGGGCACTGTTCATTAAAATCCTGTAAATAAGAAAAAAATTTAAAATAAGAAATATTAGAAAATTTGAGGATGGATTCTAGGCAGTCGCTCAATCTTCTTCATAAATTAAATGGAGATGACAAGACCTCGCAAAGAACATGCTAATTTAATTACTTCCAGTTTTATTGTATCTGTCATTTTAAGACGACAGTGTAGGAGGTGGACTGTTGCCTTTTTAGGAGCATTCTTTTGGAATAAGACGAAAAAAAATTTTTTTGAAAAGAGCTAACGTATTATCAAAAGATGGTACGGGTTATTGATATTCAAGGAATTTGTCCACAGCATGAGGCATTTTTGGATTAACAAATACTCTTGCAGGAAACTGTCGTATAACTATGAAATACTTTATACTTATACTTATCGGCTTTATTATACAAAGAAGACTTTTGTATTTCAATATTATTTTTTGTATTGATAATATTCACAATATTCTGCTATTTTACATTTTAAAAATCCTTTAATTTTGAAAATTTTATTTCAGGCGCTGTAATGTTAACACTTTGAGTAGGAAAGGAGTAAGCTATGGAAAAAAAGTTTATAAGCTAGTATAACTACAACATTAAAAAGGTAGGAAATAGTTTTTGTATGTTTTATGCATTTCTACTTTTTCAAAAACGAAATAAAAAAAGTTACTTTTCATGTACAAGTAGAAATATTTGTAAGATGTTTCTAGTAAAATAAGAAATTAGATATTTTTTGAGTACTTCAAATCTACGAAGGGACACTTTTATTTTTTATCAATTCTTTCTGAGTGGATAAAGACAGTATTTTTTTTAATATGTGAAAATTGTAGCTGTAAATAATTATAATTATAACAATATAAATATTAATCATTCTATTCTAAATTTAATATTTACTGCTCTACTGAAGCCATATTTTGAACTTGTACCCTCGGTATTTCAAATTATAAATACTTATATTAAAAGGACCATTAATTTTAACGAATTTAATTAAAAAAAAATACTTAAAATATACAAAATTAAAAAAAATACTTAAAATATATAAAACCTTATGCATCTACTTCCATATTAATGTTATGAATTAAAAGAAAATGTTAGTTTATTATCATAAAAATTAAAAGTAAAAATCGTCATTCGTTTATATTACTTAACAAATTATCAAAAAATAATAATTTTTCATTAGTTTCTGAATAATATCCATGTTAATCATTAAAATTTGTTAGAATCAAAGAATTTTATCTAATTTCATACATACATATTTTTTTAAAAAACTTTTCATTTCATTTTTGTTTTAAACTTTAACAATAATTAGCTGTATTAACATTAACTAAATTCGATCAGTGCATAACTCTGCTAAAACTAGTAAGCAAAAACTTCTCCCAAATGATTGGATCAAATTATTGCGGAAAGGAGACTTGACTTTAATGTCTCTAATTAAAATTTATACAGGCAGAATTAAGGTTCGTCCCATATATGTTCTAATAATAACTTTAACTAAACTAAAATATACAAATTCGCATACAGTACAGTGCAATTATCGATGGAAAAAATAATATTTTTTGTAATTTGGATTAACAAAGCGTGAAAATGTAATTTTTGATTTCTATAAATCCATAATTAACGTATGATGAGTTAACTTACTCAGATAAAAAAAATAACAGTTTGATAATTTATAAGCAATTTATTAATTTGCTTTAAGAAGCCACTAATAGGATGACTCGTACACTACGTCCTAATCAATCTCTTAATTCGTTTAGTCACGACTGGCAGAATTCAGTAGATCCAGAATTGAGAGATAAGACCTTAATTAAAAGCGTAATTAATTGCAATTTAATTATTTTCGCCGATACAGCAATGTTCAATAGAGCGTACTGGCTTTTAGTAAAGAAGGTGAATGCTTCAATTAGTTCTAGAATTAGGGTCATCAAATGAAAAGCTTAACCGCACCAGCTTCTCAAGCTCAAAGGGGATTTAAAGTATTTCAAATAAGACTGCTTTCTTTAAGAAAATCACAGTTTAGCCTTTTGATGTTGTTGGTTCAGATGGTACATTTATGGAAATGTTGATGCTAATTTTAGCCGTAAAATTTTTCCAAAAATTTTCTTAGAAGGAATTTATCCCGTTTGCGGTGTCTGGTGAGTAATAAGCCGCCTTTGATTGTGACGAATGGGGTTCCTCTAATAGATTTCTTATTTATACCACATAACCGCATACCGCACGCTTTGTCACTTTCATGAGGAATGACCTCACGCTGCGTCTGGCACAGCTTTATTCAAACATTTATCGATGGTTTTGTTGATAATTTACGGCTGATTACGCGACAACGCTGATGAAAATATCGAGCTCTATGGAGAGAATGCATGTAGTTTCCAATTCCTTTGGTATTCCGATGACTAAACGCAGCACAAAGCCGTAGAGGTGATGTCAAAAGATCCACGTAAAAACTGTGTGCACTTTTTTTTTATTATCCCCCTATGGGTTTCCTTCAAGCCTATGACGAGGGCTATCGAGCGCACGCGTGCTTGAGGTTCAATAAACCGCAGATTTTTCGGTGATTAATTTTTTTCACATTTACGAGAATTCCGTGATTGAAAGCTTGTCAATATAAATTAGCTAGACAAGAGTTGCCCGTCGAGAAAGATCAGTTTTTGTATGACTGGAGAATTTAAAAAATTAATAAATAGAAAGCAGGTGAAATAAACAGAACATGATCGTGGATAGAAACCACATATACGTATCCATTTCGATTTCGAAACTAATTTATCTACAGCATATACTTTAGCCGGTATATTTTTTTATTTTATCACGATAATTACAAATGTGTAAACAGGTTTGAAGCAATTGATCCTTTTGATATCTTCTCGGATGATCTCTATATGGCCGAAGATCGTTTTTATTGAGTTATGACCCATTTATCATAACTACATCATTTTAATCTATTAAATCTAATTTCATTAATATTTCTTGGTATTGTAATTGGTTCTAATCGTTTAATTAATTCTTGAAAAGGAATTTAAGAAGTACAAGATGATAAAATTAATTTGTTTCAAATAAGTGATCGATTATCCATCAATTAGAAGCTCTGGTAATGGAACAGGTTGAAAGTCCACTAATAAATACTTAATTATGGAATTAAATTATAAAGAATAATAAGAAAGTATATACAATTTTTACTTCTAAAAGCTTACTACAAACACTTAAATCCTAATTTGAAATAATACTAAATATCAATATTCATATATATGCTCTTTTTAAATTTAAGAACTCTTACTAATTACGTAAAATACTTAAGTAAAATTTTTACTAATACTTAAGTAAAATTTTTAATCTTGCACAAAAATCGTCTAGATTTACCCCTAGTTTAGAAACCTAAACAAAAAGCCATGCTGTATATTTCGAAATATATAAGAAATTACATTCTGTCCGAATGAATTACATTCACCAGAATGTTGGATAATTGCAAAACTCATTAGTTAGGCTCACTGGTACTTATTTTAGAAAGCAATTGAATTCTAGCCCCAGTATCCTACTGGTATTGTTTCGCTTACATGGCGCATCGGTTAGGAATCTTAGTGTCTGTCATCCACAAATATAGACATTAATCTTGAAAGCATTCAAAGCAGCCACAGAATCTTCACAATAGAACTTATTGAAAGCAAAAGATCGGGGCGCTAATTGAAGCTTACCACTATCGTCAAGAACTTATAACTGCTTCTTCGATTTCAACAGATCGAAAAGATTTGTCACACTTTTCACACCTCACCGCCAAAAACAATGGATCCGGTCCAGATGTGAAGGACGTGTGGTTATTCCCCTCTTGGAATGGGCAACTGGCAAAAACGTTCCAAATCTGAAAGCATTCACCACGGGAGTAATCAATTTCTTTGGATTACACAAAAAATAACGCAGTCCGTGATAAAGCCAATTAAAAATTGGTTTGCTAAAGAGGAATTTGCCAGGTTACAGTTTGCCCTCAGTATGACTGGCAATAACAAAAAGCAGTTGAAATGGTTCTCTATTGGTTAGCCAGGCAGTGCTTCTTAATGCCATTTTACTTAAATCTCCAAAAAAGTTCTTCATTTTTTGAAGGGGCATAATTTCGCATGGGAGGCGGTATCCAGCCATCAGGAACTAATTGTAAGTCACGGTCCATCTGGCAAATCTGCGTCTATAGAAAATCAAGATAACTACAAAACGATAATATGGGAATTCATTGAACTTTACACTACACCAAGTAGTTCTGAGCTCAAGGAGTTTTTCCCATTCTCTGCCAGTGAGGTGGTCACTTTTTCGTTTGGTACACATCATACCATACTACTCTCTTGGATATAAGCAAAACAAAACACAAATAAAAAAAAAACGCGGTTACCGCGTAAAATCTGGGAACTTAATCAAAGTTGGAAACAAGAAGATATAAAGAACCATTAAAGAACTCATATTGGACTCCCTGTCTTGCTCTCAGCCCCGAACTACCACATCCGGCGACGATAGGCGCTCTTGACGACACCGAAGTGCACGTCTTTATTGGTCGGCGATATCATTACCTCTTTAGCCTTTTAGGAATTTCTCAGCTAAGTTTTCCAAGCTAGCCGACAATTGCGGTCACAACAGCGGATGGGTTCTAGAGTCAATTTTAGGCGGTTTACAGATTTTACTTGACTACAAATTGTAGTGCAATATAAAATATTTTTCAATTTGTTTTAATGTTTTTAAAACCATTGTTTAAAAAATGTGCAAATTGGTCTCAAAATGTCTATTTTAAATTAGTTATATTAAACGTACGTTTCGTAATTTAGAAATAATGATTAAAAGTCTTTTAAAATTTATACACTTTAAATATAATTTTTATTTTGTTAATATACAATTTATAAAATTAAAAGATATACATAAAATTTTATATGTACTCCCTTTATAATAGTATGCTATTAAAATACAAAGTTATAAGAAATCACAAATAGGTTTAATTTCCAAACGATTTGGACAAACGAGGTGTAGTTGTTACATTTGGCTTAGTAACAAGAGTGTTTTGAAAAACTTATATGATAAATATATGCATACTATAGCGTCAAAAAAATGTTTTTCATACACCTTGAGGAACATTAAATTAAAGGAGATACATTTTGTGAACATGCGCATATGTTAATATTTTTATACCTATAGGTATAACATTAATTAATTCACTATGTCTATAGATAACACAAAACGTGGTCATGAATACAAAACCAAGTCTTATCACAAATTGTTTCTTTTTTTGTTTACTTCAATAAAATCGTATCACATTTCGTTTATATTTACATATAACTTTGTTGATAAAAATCTAACTAAAGTTTAGGGTTATTTTCGGAATTTAACTTGAATTTCTCACGAGTCTGCTTTTAAATTTCTTTTGTCATAAGAAGTGCACTTTTCGACGTCTTATTCCATCCATTTGCATAAGAATAGCTAATCAATTTAAGACAAGAGTTCTTGCTAGCAATGGAGCAACACTAACGCATTAAAGAAACATCGAAAAGCTCCTAATGAACTTTGATTGGTAAAGTACAAGTTCATTTTTTTTTATTTTTTTATTCTTTCTTGAACATTTCAAGTTTTTACACAAGAAAAAATTAGAAATTCTAAAAGAACTGCTGAAAGGCATTCTTATATAATCACGATGCGAATAAGGGGGGATTAACTCATGGAGGTGATCATAAAATACATCTCTTGATAAATGAAACACAAGCCAATGTCCGATTTGCGAATCTGCGAACGTTTAAATGTCTCAATATAAGATGAATTTGGTTACTATTTTCTAAAATCTGTAAATAATAAAAATTATATAATAAAAAAATTCAAAATCGAAGACAATTAGGTAATTGGGATGACGTGAATATGGACTACTATTCTAAAATTGTGAAAGGTATGAGTAAGCGATTTGCATATTGACTAAGTATACGACTAAAATAATAAAATAAAAACTGCAAATTTAGAATTTTGACTATCATTCTCAGCTAGAGCAGCCCACGTATTCCTGTTCTTTATAATTTTGCGGATCTTGCGTGCAGACTTGTGAATTTCATGGTTAGAAAATAGTAGAAATGCTAGGGTTAACTTAAAAAAGTACATACTTACAAAATAAACGATTCCCCTTAATATTAATTTAAAACTTTACATAAAATACAATAATTTTTTTATATTATATTTATTTTTATAGAATTCATTCGCTTTTTTTAACAATGCCTTTGCATACTTTTTCCAGTTTCTTAATTTTTCTGAGTAAAATCTCTTTTATGTATTTTTGAATTTAAACAAATTAAGATTGTTTCAGAACATGACTTACATTTCCTAGTACTTCAAAAGCAAAAAGCATTCGCGGGCTTATGACTACGCCATTCTAAAACTGAAGCCTTAATGACTGTGAGACCTTGTAAGGTTTTATCTAATTGCGATGTAAATAAGATATCAATTTTTTATTACCGCCTATAATAAAAATTGTCATAAACCTTTTGTTAGATAAAAAAACAGACAGGATTTCCGTATAAACTATTAAATTGTCTAAATTAATTGACACATTGACTAATTAGTATTGGAAAAATTTGTCTCTTGTACTATCATAAATATTCATAGGCATATAAACTTTAAAGTTAATCGAACATCAATACATCAGCAGAACCAATAAACGTAAAATTCCAAAAGGAATTCCAAACAAAATTCTTGAAATTTACACCAGTTGTAACGATTTTAAAGTCTTAAAAGAAAAGCATCAAATCACACTTTTTAGTGATTTATACTTCGGTTGTAGAGAAAATGTGGTTATAAATTTGTCCAAACTATCTCCATATTGTACATTAAAATTTATGTACAAAAAACGAAATTTATTCTACGAATTATAAATTTAATAAATAAAAGTTCATGAATAATTTTTTACCTAATGACCTAGTCACGAATAAACATAATAGAATTATGATATATAATTAATTGTATTTTTATTTTTTATTTTTTGTTTTTGCAAACTATTTATTTTCTTTGACCCAGTGTCCATCGGGCCAATTCGATTTGATTTCACTGAGCTTACAAACTTTCTTTACATATTATTGTATTACATCGACCGTGAAATTTGGCCTGAGGCCTAAAATCACTAAAGCACTATATCACAATTTATCGCATCTATTAAGCAACTTAATTTAGGCATTGCCTCGTGAATGCAAATTAGATCTGCGACAACATAAGAAATGTGAAAAATTCAGAACATCGGAGCTATTTTAATGGAAACGCAAAGCACGATCAAAATGCCAAAGAACGGGTTATGGCTTAAATGCGTCTACTGTTGGCTTGACAGGTTTAAGGGATTACTAACATCAATTTTTCTAAAGCTATTCATTAATTCTAAGTCCTTAGATCAGCGACTAGAGGAAGGGGGTGAAAGCAGTGATTTAAATATTATAGACAACATCTTTTGATGGCATTCTACTACGGTTGAGAATTTTTTTTTTTTTTTAGCTGACCATTAGCTCGTGCCATTCCTTAACCCCAGACCTAATTGGCTATCATTTTCGGTCTCGGTTTTGGGTATGACGTAAACCGGCTTGGTGGGCCTAACAGGTGGATTCGATATTAGTCCGGGTGCACGCACTTTCGGCACATGGGTCTATTACCACCAACTGGTCCAGCGGCCAGAATAAGCTTCGCGCCCGCTGAATAATTCATGATCCCATTTTTATTGAGGATTTAATTTTTGACCATTCTTGCTAATGAGGTCCGCCTAATGACTTTGTCTAGCTCCGCCTCAGTTTTTTTTTTTTTTTTAAAATGGCACCATAATTTCAACAAAGTAGAATTATTTCAATAATAAAAGGATTTTTGTTACTTTACCGATTTGTGAAGTGATTCCCTAATGAGGTGGTCCTGAGTAAATCACACGGGTAATGGCCTAATACAATTTGCATGTCGCAATAAAGTACGTTGAATGCGATACCCCACAGTCCTCGTGTCTTAGAAGAAGTAGACAAGTAGGTACTGCCCACTGGCGGGTCAACAGTCTCAGACGTTTCTGCACGGAGCGCAATGCCGCAGTCTTTTGAGACCACTGGACAATCCAATAGTCTTAACACACACACAAAAAAAAAAACAAAAAACGTTGTATCTGATTGTAACTTTCCTGCTAATTCTGAGACATATCATGCAAAAAAGTCGCATAAACTGACTTAAGAGTGGATTATTGGCGGGAAAGCCATTTTTTTGGAAGGAATATATATATATATATATATTTTTTTAAGAACAGTTTCGAGGAAACTGCTCCTGGTGTGCACAGGTAAATTGCCATTAACGCGGCTATAATTGTTCCTACAATTACCGGTTGTATAAAACATGTAATGCAAGACTGTCCGAAAGACAACGATGACGATGCCTTGGGCGAGTGAGAATTGTCTGAAGCGTGCCGTCACCAGGCTGGCAAATTTCGGCGGTATTAATGCGGTTGATGAACTGCAGTATGCCTCCTTGCATTCTTTTTCTAGTTAAAATTACCGGCGGTCTATTTCACGGTATTCAAATTGCAAATAAAGACTTTTAAAGCCCTTAATATAAAGTCAATACTTGTCTAGGATATTTAGTTAGGCATTGCATAAAAATGTTAGATTTTATTTCACTTTATTCAAACTTCGTTATATTTAACAAAGTTTTTAGGTATTTGCTAATATTCTAGTGATTTTGGTGTGTTAAAAATCATTAAAGTTAATTACTAAATTCTCTACTCAATATTCGATTTATTGGTGATTTTATTAATTATATGAAAACTGGTTAGATTCTAAAAATAGTGTGTAATAGATAAATTTTTGATCTGACTGTATTTATTTATTTATTATAATTATTAATTGTTGTTATAAAAAAAAATATTGAGCAGAAAATTTATCTCCCATCTTTGTATATTGCCGATTTTTTGTTTTCAATATTTTCGGATAGTTAAAAAGTACAAATATTCGAATTACATCTTGTTTAGTCTAATTTTTAAATTAGCTGCTTTAAGAAAAAATATTTAATTTATGTTTTGTAACATAAGGAAGCTGGGCTACAATTTCACAGACTTACAAAAGCTGTATTTCAAAAAAACAATCGACTTATTCAAAAACAGGTTTTATTAAACCATGAAATATGAAATATGAAATATGAAATTAAAATGAGCTGATGTGTTTTTTATTTGTTGTTTTCGATACTTGTAAACCTTACAACTTTATTCTTAAAGCCTAGTTTTTGGCAATTTGGCAAGCGGCAAATTATATGAAAATCTATAGCGTATAAAGTCAACATTATTATTTCTCACAAACAGCAATTCAATTGTATAAATTGGATGTAATAGAATTAATAATTCCAAAGTGCATTAAGCAGGGACCTATTACACAAATAGTTGTAAAATTGCAAACTAAGTGTTTTAAAACGTGTACGTCTGTTTTTTTTTTTAATTTCAGCAGAAAGCAAAGTGCAAAGTCAAAAGTAAACTTCGCGGAATGAACCCCAGAAGTCTTTTGCCCATCAGCAATTTTTTTTTAGAATGCCCTGTACCTACCTTCGTTACATAATCCGGCCAAGCCAAGTGGCGCAGACTGTAAAATATTCCCAAGCAATTTTATTACCTTCGAGTGCAAGTGCCGAATCAAAGGTCACCTCTAATGGCGCTTCGTTGACGATTATGTCCAGAACGTGCTAGGTAATTAGAATTCATCTAGAAGCACGCAGACAGGTTGATCGTACCGTCGTCGTGAGGTAGAGCCTCAATAATCGACGGTAAATTTTTCACGTTTACATTTTCTACGTGATTTTTCCAATTTGTTTAAACAGCTAACTTGGCCAGGTGAGTAAATAGACAGGTAGTGAGGAGAGTAGGTAGGTAGAGCAGGGTGCGTGCATTGAATTATTATGCAATTTACGCATAATTCGTACGTTTCTCAATTCTTCAGGTTGAATTGTGCGTGCGCTAACTAGGACTACTGACTATTTGGCTATGGTTACCCATTTTCTATGAGAGCTTCAAACGCACTATTTACCGCAAATGAGCTAAGCTAGTGTTGGGAAATATTTAACATTTCGATCGATATTCTGTACGCATTTCACGCACAATTTCCTTGAAATTTCGCGTACTGGAATTAATTGCAACTAGGCAACGTCGACTACTTATTTTTGTGTACAACTTTCTGTTTACCTCTCACTAATGCGACTCGTAGTCTCTATTTTTGCTCAAAGTGATTTTGCTGCTAGGCAGCTCCCGTATCACATAAGATAAGCATTTGATATGCAAATCAATTTTGCCGCATTTGGGGATACTTTCACTGTCACCTGTAACGAGGGTTGCTCTGCGCTGTTTAAAGAGCGGTGTTTCTCTGTTATCAAAATTATCAGTGGCTTATTGGAAAACATTATTGAATATATTTTCTGAACAAATATGCATTCCGAACACTGATAAAAATGGAATGAGCTGAACTGATAAGAAAACATATTTCTTAAGAAAGCTATGAACAACCATTTCGCAGCATGTGAAATGTAAACAAGATGTGCCTATACGTGAATAATAAGGAAATCCAAGTGCTTTTTCTTATAAACTTAGGCAGGCGTACAAACAGGTGGGCGTGTCTCTGTAAATATACTTTTAACAGATAAGAAAACTGGGGCATACTTTGATACTAAGTTTTATCGAAAAAATTGGCTTTGAATGGTTTCTTGATTAAATAATTCTTAGCTTGTTATGTTCTGTATAATGCTTATATTATAAAAAAAAAAAAATAAAAAAGAACTGGAAAGTGGTTCCCAAAGTGACTCATGATGGGCGTGCAGAAAAAATCTAAACATGTTTTTAGTAGAAAAAAATACGATATATGTAATACCAATTTGTGCGGGAGATAAAATAAGGTTTTTGGTCAGGATTATACTTTATTTTAGTAATTGTTAGTTCTTTCTTCTATCACGAATTGATAATTATCATAATTTTTATCGGACTTAGAAATAAAGCAGAACTTTAAATTGTTTAAAAAGACATGCGTTCGATTATTTGCAATTTTTAAATATTATTGAAAAATGCTAAACCTATTTACACCATCTAAGCATTTGAAAAAAGTGTTTTTCTTATTATCTGATCGGATTTGTTAATCGGAAGATCAAGGTACCACCACGTTTTAAAAAAAAATTTATTAATTCTTTATTATGCAAGCTTTACCTTCATGCTCATTATGTAATATGGTAAAGGTAAGATAAACCAGACATTTTATTAAATTGTAAATAGGAATTCGTTTTAAGACCAAACCTCTATTTGTACAAAAATTTCATTTACACAAAAATGTCTTTTATTTATCTGCAAATGTCCAAGTGATAGCCACAATCTCCAGACAGAAAACGGTCAATTAAAGGTAGATAAACCCAATGGACAGGAAGTGAGCGAAAGTTCTCGCCACTTAAAGCCGGAAGTATGGTCGAGTATTCTGAATCACAACAGCCAATTGGCGTAGCCCCTAGAATCTAATTACGATACTTGTGATAATCGAAAGGTAGTCTGAAGGTAATTAGCATTGTATTCCTTTTTAAGATGTCGTGCTGTGAAGCTAATTTGACTGTTCAGTTGTCGTTAACGATCCCTTAACTGACCCATCGTCGGAAGGTTCAATAACCCTCTCTCATTGCCGGATCTAAAGATGCATGCGCCAATCAGATGAAGATCGTATTCATGCATAATCTGCATCAGTGGCGATGCACTTCAGGGATCATTGGGCGACAATCGAATCTCAACTAAGTTGAATTATATTCAATTTAATCTGAACGACTATAAAAGTAAATTCCCATTGCGACATCGTGGTATATTATGCTGAATTAGCACCCACTGGAACCGAACCGACCATATCAAATCGCTCTGTACTGCACTTATCGAATTTCGACACTTTTCTTGAAAATTTCGACTTTATATAGCGACCTCGATTTAATTATAGTAAAAACCAGGAAGAATTAGAGAACGGGGGAAATGCTTTTGAAATGCAGCAGAAAGGTTATCATTACTTGACCGTAGCTTTAGCGATTAAATAAGGCATTGAGTGCTATTATGAACGAAATTTGTCTGATAACGAAATTGGCATTGAAAGTCGACTGAGTCAAGTTGCATTTAAGTTTTAAAATAAACGCCATGATGCGGATGTTTATCCTACCAATGAGCTAATAACCCATATATCAATTTCTTGATAATTCTATGTACGCCAGTGGGTCGGTCAATTGATAATTTCGCAAATTGAATTTTAATTAATAACCATCTTTATTACTGCAACTCTTCGTAGTCTTGCGATGATGGGAAAAGAGCAAAGGCCATAAAACAGACCCTTGAGACATACGGTCAAATAAATGACGAGATAGTTAGAAAGGTGTAGAGAGAGATGTTAAATGCCGGTAAAAGTCATCATAAATAGTTTAGTTTAGCATTAGAATAGGTGAGTCTATCACGTAACACAATAATTTAAATCCTATGTAGATGAATTCGCAAATAAATTATCTAATGCAAAATGAATAAAACGAAAATTTTCAATAAAATGAAAATTTTCATTCCTCATTCGATTATAATACAAATAAAACTTGAAAGCCATGGCACAAAATGCAAGAATCACGGAAAAAATGGTGTTAGTCACGTTGCTGGTGAGAAGCGTGTTCGATCATGTTCTTGAGGGAAGTTTAATGTACCGCACCGCCTACTTGCTTACCTCGTTTTACCTGCTAGAAATGATTGGCTAAAACGTTTTCACCAACTTTCTTAGGTGATGGCAACGGTGAAAACACGTAAAACCAGATTGATCATTAATTATGCGTTAAAAAGGATTTCTAGCTGCCACTTGGCAAGAGGCAGTACACGGTAACTTAACAATAGCTTCATTTCCAATTAACCAAACACGAATTACTGAAATTACTTATGCATGGGATTAATAAATCTGAAAACCGACGAGTCACGCGCTTCATCTTGTGTAGGTTGATTTTCAACGACAGGGAGAAGCTTAAATTTTATTTGATTTGCTTAAGCCCCTTCATTGAGTGGTTTAAATTTTAGTGGTAATGTAAATATTTAGCAAATAATGCACTTAAATACACAAATGTTATTTTTGAGGATACTTCAATACATTTTTTTTTTATGTAGATACATCAAAAGAAGAATACTAGATGTGGTTAAAAAAAGTTAGCCTTCTTCAAGTTATAAATAAAATTAGATAGGTGTTTAATCTATTCAAAAAAGAAATAAAACAGCTTAAAGGAAACGAAAGGAAGATGGGACCAACCACTAAAATTCTGACAAATTTCTCTTGTAGCTGATATTGGCATATTCCCTCGTGCAGATTAAATGTAAATGACTTCTAACAAAAGTCATAAATTTCTCGAATGAAATTTAGCACGTAAAATTTCTTTATCCATTCTATGGACTTGTACGGTTTAAACATGGTTAATTTGGTAAAGCGCTTAAGCTAATCGTCTTCGACTATTCTTATTTAAATTCAGTATTTCTTTTGGCAATTGATGAAGGAAATTAATAGGCAGATTTCGGTGTCAGCTGCGACTAGTTGGATGCCTAGTGAGATAAATTTTAATATTTTTTTTAATACAAAAAATAAAACATCTTTTTAAAAACGTTGAACCTGTCAGTAAGTTCATAAATATTTCTACAGTGTATTTTTATCCTGTTTAGAAGACATATATCGAATTATTCAAATAAATTTTGGAATTTTTGTGACTTTTTAAATTAATTTTTTATTTCTCCCTAATATTTTGAACTCATATTATATAAGAGGAGAATTTTTTAATTGACATATTCTACATTCTATTTTTTTTTAAATACAACTGTGAAGTTTCAATTAAATCTTTAGGCAGACGAATCAATCTTGTCTAAGAATTTGATAAACATCTCTTTATTAGATTTCTTTTATGTTCTAAGCAATGAGTTTCTGAAGTTTTTGTGTAAAGGGAGTTCATAGAAGATAATACATCATTGTAATTCGCAAGCACACATAGACACATGGCGCTTTGATATCTAAACACAAATTTAATTTAAAAGCTAATCAGAAGAACAAGATTTTTTTTAATCTTCAGAAGATGGTCATGGGGTTAAAAAATCTCCATCCTTAACTTTAAAACTGGTTTACAAATTCGAATATGAATTTGCGTTTTGTACACTATAAAAGTATTTTAGGTTTAACAACTTAAGAAAATTAAGTTCCTACAACAAGATGATCTGAAGTTGTCCAAACGCTGTAAAAAAGTGGTCAAGTCAAGAAAAGAAAGATAATAATTTATTTAAGAACTTTTTTGCCTTATATTATATGACTGCCACTTATTTATTATACCACTGGGGGGAATAAATTTTAATCTGGTTTATTTAAATCGGTTAAATAGACAGAGTCCTTTTGGCATAATCAGGTAATTAGAGTGAAATAAAACACATTGCTAATTATGTTTATAAATTTATAACAAATCTATAGAAATAAGTTCAAGATACGGGTTTATTATTTTCAAACTACTAAACTTACTATTCGTTAATACCAATGAATACAAAATTTTGTAGGTCATCAAAAGCATTACTTACTTGTTTTGTCGGTGAATGATATTTGAAGAGACTCCGTTTCGCACTGGGCATGTAATTATTCTCGTTTCGATCATCACTGACCGATTTAACATCTTCGATTGCAGTACCGAGTAGCTCATTTTTGAGCAGGCACGAATAGGCTAAACTGTCCCGGACAGATTCCCCACAGTCCCGCTGTTTCTTATTCACCTGCGGCGAATTCTCATTTGATTTGCTTATAGAGGCAAAGTTTGTCTGCCAATTGTTGTTCGCTCTGAAATGATAAAAAGCAAATGTGGCTTAAGTTAGCGCCAAAAAAAAAAAAAGCTCAACAAGTGATTCGTTTTATTTTATTTCTATACGAATAAAGCTAGGAAATGAACAAGCTGTACGCGATTTGATAGCGTGAAAACTTTACGCCTGCATGACTCCGGATGGTGGTGGAAAAAATAAGTACACACAATTTGAATAAATGAATATTGATGAATGAAGGTAATTCCGGTGTGCTGACGGTGCCCGCGTTACATTTATGGGCATGAAACCTATGGATGGAGCCTTTAATCGAAGTCTATTCGACATTATATAAAAGGTAACAAGGCGATAGGCATTGATGTATTCTATCTTTTGGAAATATTTAAGGGGGCTGTTGGCCAACTGTTGAATATATTCAAAGCAGAGAACAATAAAATTTGTATGAAAAACATAAGCACTCAGAAGGAACCCTGTCTATATATAAAAAAAAAAACAATCAATAAATATTTCAAATTCGAAAATGAAAGTTAAGAGAGAATTTTAAATATCACATGTGTATATTTTATCCTTGAGTTGTCCAACGGAAAGTTATCACATCGCATTTAAGTGGATAGGAAAGGATTGTAATTAAAAATAAATAAAATGAAATTAGCTAAAGTTGCTATCTAACAATACAAATTTCCTTTCACTAGTGGACTTAGATTAAAATAATTTATACCAGCTCCTTTTAAAAACTGTATTATATTATAAATATTATTCTAAATATTAATAAAAGCAGTCTTAATTTAGATCGGGGAAGTTAAATTATTTTTTCCTGAATTTTTTGGATAAAAATGCCAATCAAATTTTAAAAAATTGTAAATATAATCTTTTGAACTGTGTAAAAATTTTTAAAACATTTTTTTAGAATGTCTTAGGTGTAATAAAATCTAAAATACGGCCTTATTTGCTATAAGTCGAGCGTACCAACAAACCTTTAATGTATTTTTTTAAAACTATATTTTTTAAATTAGTCAATGCCCTAATTACTTACGACTGAAATGAACTACTACTACTAATTTGTTTTTACTTAGCGCGTATATTAGTAATAATATATTTTCGTGATTAATAAAAAATAAATTAAATAAAATGAGCAGTTTAATAAACAAATTTTAATTTTTAATTAAAATAAGAACTTTGTAGAATAATCTCTCCAACGTAGTTTATTTAATAGTGAACTAGAAGCATACTTGAAATAATCCATATCTACTATTATTTTAATTAATACGACATGATACCTTATACGGGTTAACAGAGTTATAACTAAAAATAGAAGCCTACATCACTTACCTGCAGGGTATAAACCGATCTAGTGACGTTGATGTGCTAGCACTGTCGAAAGTGTTGTAAAGATTCCTTGCTACTGGGCTACAGTGCTTTAGAATTCTCTTTTCATAATCGGGGCTGAACATCTTCGCCGATTAACCACGAAGTGATTTCCCCCGTGCTCTGATACCTTTTCTAAGTCTTAACACAAGCCTTTACCAAGTCTAGTGTCGAATGAGATGTAGTTTAATGCAACCTTGCCCAAGAAACAGTCCATAAACTTTTTAGCGCGAAAATTTAAACAACTTAAGATCGCGTGTGGGCTTAACTCATAAGATTTCCGGCGATCTTGAGAGCATTACCCCACGCCACCAAAAATGTTCACTAAATCCGAGACGATTCTATTTCCTTAAAAAATTCTTTATTGCTACGAATAAGGCAAGAGGTCGAACTGAGCGGGTGTAAAAATCATTTATAATGATAATCAGTGCTAGACAGAGTAATACACACTCCCGGATTTATTACACAAAAATTGTAGAAAATAAAATTGGCCACTTGTTGATTTCTTTCGTCGGTGATCTAGAAACAGTCCGAAGTTTTGATCTTCCAAGTGATGTGGCTCTGTAATAAACAAAAAATTATTTGTTCAGTATTTCACACGTTCTTAGTAAAAGGTCTAAGAAAATAAGCTGGCAATTAAATTCTGTGGAAAAAAGAGATTGTGTCAGGCAATAGGCTACTGTGATTTCCTCACTTTCCCATTGAGCAACTTGAATAGAAAAAATTAGCAAAAAAAAAAAAAAATGAAAAAGGTCTGTTGAAACTTTCCCACAACTCATGGAGTCCCAACAAATGGCTGGTTTAAGCCAGTAAAAATAATTAGCAATTGTTTCACTCTAGGATTTATCTAATTTTCTATTTTTGCATGAATTCCTTTGTGGGATGTCTTTTGTTGGAGCTCACGAAACCACCACACTCTTTTTCAATTTAGATGCCCGTACCCCCTGTGTGTTAACAGTAGCGGAACCCCATCATCTTAGAGCTTGCTAGTTTCAGCTAGGTTATAGATCTTCGAACTTAAGACACCGTCGTCATGGACTAGAAGTTTTGTTTCATAAAATGCAAATGTAATTGCTGTTCACAAAGAAATACGATCGCATGCTGTAAACCTGAGAAGCAGGGAAGTTACCTCTGAGTTCTGATTCACCTGGGAGTGTCTTATGAGTCTCTGATTGCATTTTCTTAATCTCTCGAATATTTCCGGCACCAATGAACTCCACCACGAACCCACTAACTAGGTTCGCGTGGTGCTCTTTATATTATTATTTTTGTTAGCGTCTGAATTTTGATGCCAAGAACATTTTTTAACTTCTCATAATGGCATCCAAGCGTGATTCCTGTCGGTTGGGACGAAAAAAATATATAATAACAAAAATTCCCTGACCGCAGTGATTGTCTAAGAAGTTTCTCAGGTGTGAAATTTGTTCTCGCATTTTTCTCTCATCCTCACGGAATTCCCGGTTTGAGAGATCTATAGAATTTTAGAATCGGCAAAATTAGGATAGGCTTAGAATTAAAAAAAAATTGTAAACAGGGAAGGTATATGTTTTGAAATGTGCAATTGTATAAATTGCAATTTAAATTTATATATTACTTAATAAAAATAGTTTTGGGCCTTCAGGGTTATTATAAAGCAAGAAAAACGTAGTTTCCTTTTAAAACTCACATAATGAAATATTAAAGCAAAAATAAATATTCCATTCACTTTTAGCATTTTCATTTAGTGTAAATACTTGTATTAATTTTTTATGACTATAGTGCCGATAAACGAGGTTAGTACATGTTTCTTTTTTTAAACATGAAACTAAAAAAATACCCTCCCTAAAGTAAACAGGAGCGGTTCCACTGATGATTAAATACATATATGACTAAAGATAATACTTCAATTCGACAATATTTCTGGATATCAGTAGTAGATAAACAACTAAATAATTCCGGCGATAGTTACATAAGCAATATTTACGGAGAGATAAAGAAAATCATTTATGGATTTTAAAAGATACGAAATATTTCATTTACAAAGTACTCTAACTAAATTTTAAATAAGGACTAATCTGCTTTCTTTAATTTTGGTGAATTAATAATGAATTTTTATTTTTTAAATAAATAAATTGTATAGATTATTAACAGATTTATAATGCTGCTAATTGGGGAGGTGCAATGTTCGCTTCTCTTTTAAGCTTCAATGTGACTAGATTCAAAATTCGGCCACAAATTTATTATAAAATTCTAAATACTGATTATTTAGACGTTCCAATGGTATTATTTTTGCCCATAGTTTTAATATATTTTAAAAGTAAATCAATATCTCCAATTTTTCGAAGAGTTCCAAACAAACTGCACTTTCCTATTATTTTAGGAAATTTTCCTCCTTTATATTTACGCTTTATCACTTTTCAATCATCATTAATTTACCATTACCATTAATTTATGTTTCGCATTTTTCTATTAAAGTCATCTATATTCGGAAAATCTTATAGGATACTACATTTAATACATATGATACTTTACACCTTTTTCGGAAGATAATATTTTTAAAGGTAACACTTTTAAAAGACGTTGGATGAAATTCATCCCATCTGTAGTTTCAAATTTGAGGTCGGAATGCACAGCATTAGTATTAAAATCAAGAGATATGTGTACGCATGCATCTTGAATTATGCCACTGAAATCCGACTAAGTTGGCAGGAAAACCTAAAAATACTTTTTTGCACAAATTGTATTCACAATCTCAGCCCTCCTTACTCATTCTATAAAGCCTGTCCATAGAAACCAAATCCTTTGGAATTATTAATAAAATTTTAATATGAACTTCGTTACAGAATATTCTTGATCTTGTCGTAGCCGATGGAAACTGGACAAGTAGTTTCTCTTTAGCAACTATGCCGAATAGCTAAAAGAAAATTGCAATATGCAAAATCTGTAATTCGAAGAAGTTCTATAATTCCTACAATTTATTCTCCCCTTCCAAAACAGCTGAAGTATATCCTTCGTGGCTTAACTGAAAGTAGGACAACATTTGGTCCAATTTTGAGGTTATGTGCATTATTTACGAAGTGCAGTATCGATTTTTCCTGATTGCCCCCGATATCATTGAAAACTATTTGCTTCTAGAATTAATAGAATTCTGATTCGTAGGAAAATTCACAGTATTTGCGAAAAATACGTTCGTAGCCTGCAATCCACAACTTTTCGAAAACAGTTACGCACTATCTACCTTTATGAAATCGCACAGTTTAATTACTTCATTTGTCTGGTGAAGCACACACGAACCGCCGACATCCAATTATAGATTAGTTCCCCGACGATAAATCTTTGGTAAAACTCACGAAAAATATCTCAAAACAACGAAAATGTTTAGCTCAATTGACATTTAACTGACAGTTCTTGGCTATGGATGTCAGGAGGGCATACAAATAAAAAAAAACCAAAACACTGAACTGCTCCGAAAACGAATCTTCCCTTTTGAATTATTATTTTTTAAATCGCACACCGCGCACCAGTTCGCTTGCTCCACAAATACCAGATTAATGCACTCGCCGCGAATTCACAACGAGAAGTGTTTATTAGCAAAAATCCTCGATGTGATCCAAAACGCGTCTCTAAACGAAACGAAGCAGTTGCAACTACGAACTGCGTTTGAAAATCGTCGGACGGTAAGCTGAACTGGAAATTTTTCCCCTACAATGTTTGACGTTTACCTTACAGACTTTGCAGAAGTGCCTATGGTAATCTTTTGTGGGGGATTCAAAGCTTGCAAGGTTGACATACAGAGGGGCGATGAGCGCGTTTTTTAAATTAAAAATAACCGTTGCTTTACGTAGTATTATTTATTTTGGTGTAGTCCTATTTATTTTTTCTTTTCTAATATACGCAGCAACATGTGCATGCGTTACAATTGATTTACAGAGCAAATCTTCGTTTAAATTACTGAACGAAAGCAGATAATGAAACGAGGTAAAGCAATTTACAATTTATTATTTAAAAACAAAAAAAATACTTGCGTAAAATATCGCTTATTTTAAAAATTTGTGTAAATAATGATTATTTAGACGTTATGAGATAAAATTAAACTCAGTATTTTATTTATAGCCAATATTACAACTATTTAAATGAAATTATTTGACCTGTAGATTTGTTCTTAAATTTTTTTACTACTTTTATTTCTTTTATAGAGAATTTCGTTTCCAAAGTTCTAGAGGAATTAGTTGTAATATTTATACTGTAAATACCTCGTAATTAAAAACCGGTGATCTCAATTTTTCACGTGGAAAAACAAAATAGTGTATTTTTAATTTTTATACAAATTCTAGTTCTAAATAAAACTAAAAGAATAATACAAAAGTTTGAAAATTTCCCTAGTTTAAATATGAATATTAAACTTGTAATTTATTTTGTATTTTATTGAATTTTCCATCTATTTAAAAATTATTTGATAGTAATTCTTATTGCTATTAGTACTGTTTTCACATACGCGCATTTTAAAAAGTAATGTAAAGTACTCGAATTAATTATTTTTAATAGTTTTACTCTGCAATAAAAGAATAAAATAAAACGGTTTCTAGTTCATATATTTTTGCTGTTTTTGTATATCTCTTTTGAGGATATAAGGGAAAAAATAGGCTGAATCACAGCCCTTTAACAATAGTAGTAAATTGGCAGCTCCGTAGTGTGACTTGGTCCTAATTGTTCTCGGTGTTTTCGTGAATTTTGTAAACAAATCGTAAAAGGGCCATAAAGCCAGCTCATCGCCTCGGGCTGTTTTATCAGCGACGACGGGCCTCCGTAGGTTTAGAAAGGGTCGTTAACTGCTTTGTGTTTAGGGACTGGCAAAGGAGGAACATAAATTCGCCTCCCAGTCGCTGGCGTGACGCGATTCGTCTTATCTCGAACTGCAGCGATAAAAGACCGACTAGAAATTGACTAGAAAATAAACGATTCCGGCCAGGCCTAATAAGACTTTAATGACTGTGGCTTTGCAAGGACGCAACGAGTTATTTGAGTTCTTTAAGCACTAATCGATTGGTAATTACCATCCGTTATTAAACTATTTCTATTGTTTCGCTTATATCTTATGTTGTTCTTATTTTGTTTTTAACTAAATTTTGTTTTTCCATTATTCAAGGAATTTATATTAATAACAATATTTGTACATTTCCTTTATCTAATTTTATATTTTTTAAATAATTAAAAATTTTATTCTTGGAATTTGTACCACTGCGTGTTTTTTCAGGCGCTTCCCTTTTTGCTTGTATTTTTGGCTGTGGATCTAAAACACAAGAAGTTGCTTTCTTTTAAGAACGAAAAGGATCAAGAAATCAGGTATTAAAACAGAAAAAAAAGGAACCACAATTAGTTTTTACATGCAAATATATAAAAATTTGTAAAAACAAAATGAAATTTCTGAGTAAGAATTAAAGGTCCGACTCGAACTGATATACAAGCAAGAAGTATGCTTTCAGGCGTTTTAAAATAGTACAGTTTTGAAATAGCTTTTGGAAGGGTTAAATCTTGGAAGAGCTTAAATATAACAAATTTCCATAGTTACAAACCAGATAAAGCTTTAGTAGGTTTACCGAAATTTGGGCTTTCTAAATTAGGAGTTTTTATTTACGGTTCGTGTATTAGGTATTTTAATAATCTTTAAATGGAGGGGTTGAAGATGCTGCGGCCATTTTGTAATCGATTGAAATGTCCGACATAGTTGTCAGTTTGTAGACGAATTTGTCGTTTTATTCAGTTATTTCATCCAGAGCATTGCAGGATGTTTGAAGACTTTTATATTTTGCGCTTCTGGTAATTGCCGAAATCAATGAATAAGTAAGAGAATGATCGAGATGGATTTCCAGCGTTGGAAATGTTAACGATGGGGCAACCGCAACAGCAACAGTACGGCGTCCAATTTTCGGTGTATTTTACGCACAATTAGCTTCTATTAATATTTCATAGTGATAAAAAAATTAACCGAGTGTTGAAAGAACAAAAATTGGTGTTAAGCTTACTACCGTACCTCTTATTTTAGGTACTACGATTTTTCTACGAGTATGGCGAGAGGAATTGCCAAAGTTGCCCTTTAAGAGGATTTGCACCCGTCAGAGAATTGCTTACAATAAAAGGAGATAATTCATTTCTTGGAGATGCTCCAAATAAATCTCATAGGCCATAAGATGAAATAGCTAAGTGAGTAGTAGGAACTGAACACGTGGATCGGAAACTTGTTTTCGACCGTAAGAAGTCACCAAGAAGCAGGGATATCGAAATTCAGTTCCCTCTAGAAATTCAGTCACCTCTAGTCATTTCTAAAGGTACAGAAGTTGTCATGCGGTTCGAAATAGTTTTATATATTTTGCACTTTAGGCATACAATTCTGAGGAGAGCTTCAGACGCTGAGGGTATTTATGGTTAGTTCTACACAACATCCGACGTTCTCTCGGTGTATGGACTCCAAATTTCTCTGCAATAATTTAGTATTTGTAAAACAAGGCAAAAGAAAATGGAAAACGTGGAAATAGGTGGAAATGCTAAGACAGCCGTGCAAATGCCCGTTATCTAGAAAACAAAAACACAGTGCCTTTCCATCCTTTTTTCGGAGAGTATGAATGGATGGATATCAACCAAATATCACTGCGTTAAGAAAAATTTCTTAAATTTAATAGGCTCAATTATGACGGTAATTTGGGAGATTCTGCTGCAGCGCAGTGCTTCGAAAATGTCTAGTCTTATAAACGGATCAACGAAAAAGTTGTTTTTACATGGAAGAGTGGATAAATTATGCTGCCAAGCAGTCTAGAGAAGGTTTTCTGTTTTATTTCCTTTTACATTATTTGTTTTCATAGTATATGAGCCATCTCATGTTATTTTAAGTAATATTTTTGACTTGAAGTGATGCCATTTGGAGTTATAGTTAGTCTTTTCCTAAAGTAGCCACAATTCAGTACTTCGTCTATGATCAATTGATGCACTTATTAATCTTCATTTAAATTTACTCCTATATTGCGTTTTTAAATATATTTTATTTTTTTACAGTGAATTTTCTGAAGACTGGGACTTTATAACTTCAAGTTGAGGTTATAGATCTCTAGTTTTCGGTAAAATATAATAATTTAATTTAAATTACATATGTAATTGCCATTAATATTATTCCTTAGTTTGTGTTTCAAGTTTAGACTATGTGGTTGTCATTTTAAATATATTTATACATTTTTTGGGCTGCAATTATCAAAGACGGGATTTATAACTTAGTACTTTATGGAAAAAATGTAATAATTTGAGGATTAGTTTATTTCATGTGTAGTAACTGAAATGTCCTAGTTTGTATTCTCAACTGTGAATAAAGTTTGTTGAGTTTTAATTGATTTGGTTTCATTTTTCTCATTTTCCCGCAAATTTCTTACCATTTCCCGAAATATTTACATCTTCAAGTGACATTTGTCAATTGTCATACACCTAGGATCCGAACCAGGCTGTGAGCATATACACAATCTATCTATCCGGGGCTCGAACCATCTTCGTCTAAGACGCGACCCGCTTCGACCTTACTATGGGTTCATGGTGGCCTGGTGTAAATCGGCTTTTTCGAGAAAATCGCCAAAACCAGGAAAAGTACCAGGCAACCATAAACGAAAATCGGGCCGGCCGCCTCCCCGCGTGACGTCACGGCCCGTGACGCTCTTTGTTTACGCCCGGCGCGGTGACAGCCGGTCGCCGGATTAGAGTTGCCGCGCTGAACTTTCCGTAGGAAAAGTGTGACCTTTTATTATGTAATTGCATTTCTGTGCTATTTCTAATTTTAAAGTAATAATGTTGTACTTGCACCCAGCGATATTTTAACTTTTTTATGATGAGGAAAATTATTTCTACGGGCATTCTAATGCTTTTAGATAACCAGGATCCATATTAGTTAAATTTTCTAATATTAATTATTTCTTCGTAATTTCTGTCTGTACTTACCCAAACTAAATCCAATTCAGTTATTTGCTTAATATAATTGAAAAACAAAACAAATTGTATGATTATTCTAATATTCTAAACGTTCTGAATAATTCTTAAGAAATTCCGGGTTAGAAAAATCTATAGTATAAATATTTAAATTCCTTCGCTTTCGTTTTAATTCATATTTACCTTTATGTCCATATACCTTCTGATTTACTGTAAAAAAATAGGTTTTAGCACAAAGGAAAGAGTAAAAAGTCTTCAAGATGTAGTTTGAAAATAGTTTTATTTAAAAAATAATATATATATTATTACATATAACTAAACTTCAGTTTTGGATAACTTAGTTTTAAATAATACAAAAATAATAAAACATGATATAAATAATAATTTAGTACTTGTAAATAAATGATTTAATCATATTAAAATATATGTCACATACTTCACATTCTTTTCATTTTTAATTGGATGAAATAAATAACTAATAAACTAACTATATAAAATAAAAAAAATTACATATGTACAGTAATAGAACAAATAAGAAAAATTTATTGATATGAAAGCATACTAATTTGGATTAAAAATAAATAAAATGATAGACATAAAACAGCAAAAATTAACTATAAAATGAATGTATTCGTGAAGCTGAGAATTGTAATTAAAAAGGATTTTATTTCAAACAGACGACACCCACCCGACTCAAAGTAGTATATTTAATTCTTTTGGGAGGTTTTGGCTTTACAAGAAATTAGTTTAGAAATTAGAAATTATTTATTTAAAGACCAGCTATAACGTATGAAGTATCGCAATTAAATTAAGTTAATTAAAAATTTAATAATTTCAATAAAAACTTGTTTATTTGTTCGTCTTCACCGAATGTCCTCATTTTTTTAATGTTTCCAGTATAATAGATTTGACAACAACATTTCAATGGCAACAAATCTCACTGATATACAACAAACAAAAGAGTCCTTTGAACATTTAGGGTCATTTTACGGTTACGAGCAGCAGCTGTAGTAGTAATTGTTGTAGGATGCCGCAATACCTTCATAGTCACCTGGATAAACTGGTTAACTAGTATACTATGATAATATGACTAAACACAAAAGATTTTCGAGGGTGTCGAATATAACAGATGTTTAGAAGGCGCAATCATCTGCGATCTCTGTAACTCTATATAACATTTAATTAGTTTGATATAGGAGTATCTTGCAACACGAACTGATAACATTTAGTTTACATAATCATTTTCTTATTCTTCTCTTTAGTTTCCAGTTTCTGATATGGCTGGAGAGCAGTAAGGTGGGCTAAAGTGGGTAACAACACAACAACACAAATTTTACTTAATTATCCTTATATACATACATATTTATAGCCGCATTTCTGGATCAGCGGTCGGAGGTAAATAAGCGGGATATGTGTTATAACAACATTATGGTCTTTGATTTATAATAAAGCCTGAAAACGCAGTACACTATAGAATTTGGCGGCCCTCGGAACGTACAAATAGTCGCTTATTATCAAATTAGAGTTTTCTAGGTTTGTCTCTAGTCAGTATCAAAACGGTTTAACTTTAATATCCATATCTATTTTTGTTCCAATAGTAAATTGGCTTAGAATAGTAAAATCTTTTTTTTCTTCGCTTAATACTAGAACTGGGCCCTTGGGGAGGGGGTGTTCTTAACTTACGTGTTCTCCAAAATAGGGTTTTCTTTTTTGTATTATTTTCTCTGTAACAAATCTCCTGAGTCTCAAATCGGATCAGGACTGACTGTTTTTTTATTTACACAAAGTGGTAACGATGCAAAAAACAGTAGTATTCATCTGGACCTTAGTTCAGGCCAACTGTTCACAAAAGCTACCCTGGATCGAAGTAATGTAGAAGTTTTATGTACTATTTTGAACTTGCGATGGTAATGACACTGGATACTTTTGTTCATTTTTAGCTTAATAACAATTTACTTTATTAGACATGGCCAAGCATTTTTTAAATAAAAATATTTTTTAGGCGTGTAATTAATTTAAATTAAAATACTTTATTTTTTATTTTTAATTGAAAATAACTCCTATTAGCAAAGACGAATTTAATTAGTACTGCAATAATTAAAAAACTTAATACTATATAACTTGCTTTTTGTTTGATACCTATTTTATTGTTTGATTAAGTAATTTTAAGTAATGTTAAGCAATGCATAGTAATACTAAATATTCCCGAGTACCTCTATGTATGTAATTTGCAAAAACTGCAGGTTAATTGCTTGTAGTAAAAATTTATTGCAGTATCATTACCAATACAAGCAAATATGAGAATAGAGGATTACAAGTCTGACTGGGTTTTGAACTTTAATCCATTTTCGAAACGGGTACCTGCAGGTGGTTTCATATAAGAAGGGCATCTTTGTAATATTCAATGCAACGAAAAATTAACCACCACGGTGTACGGTGACGCTTCCTTCGCTACATTTTGAATCCTGGCTCTTAAGTTTACTCTTGTACTCATCTAATTCCTGCATCCTGTACATACCGAGATGGGCTTGTACCATTAAGGTTTCCATGATCCTCTCGTTCCTTAATGATTTGGATGGAAGAACCACAGAAATTAGCTCATTTGGCGAAATCCTGCATAAATCTAAGTCTCTGGTCAGACGTTCCATAATACACCGGAACTCCAGTTGGGTGTCTGTGTTCGGGGAGACTTTCATTTTTTCAACCTTATTCTGGGCCCAAGCGAGCATAGCTTCGAATTTTCGAATCTCTGGCATCTGGAGGTCACGGCACATTATCATCTGAACCATACTTTCGCTCAAGCTCAGGAAGTCTTGCAGTTTAAAGAGAGCGTGCGCCTTGTTTTCGACGAACGTTAAGATCATGTTAACCAATTCTGAAGCGGACGTGTACCGCCAGTAATAGTTCTCAAGAGATATCAGCATCGGACAGACAACATCGATCCGGAGGAACTGTTTGCAGTGGTGGAAGCAAGCTTGTAGTAGTTCTGGTAGGTCATAGTGTTCTGCAGCGCATAAGAGACCTTAAAAATAAATTCCAATTTTATTTTAATAACTTAGATAGATTAAAACCAGCAAAAATGTATTTCTGATAATTCCAAACTCACCAGGTATTGAGACACACGTCAAAGGGCATGTTCCTGTATGCAAGTAATCCAGGAGAACTCTGAAGGTCTCAGGATCAAATTCGATTATATTAAATTCAGTCTGCGCCAGTTTGGCGCGATCAACTTTTTGCGCATCAGCGCATACTGAAAGACGAGGCACAGCCAATTGACTCCCACTGGGCTTATCCTTGCCATCCTTGTCCTTTCCATCTTTATCTACAATGGGATTGGATTCAGTTTAAACTGAGTATGACAAATAGAAATATTTTCTACTTGAACAATCCTGCGAAGACGCCCACTTTTTCTTATCTTCGGCATTTAGCTGCGTGTTCTGCTTCCTAATAGACCGTCCCCAGCCTGCCGTTATCGTCCCTAGTCTGGAGAAGGCTCGCTTTACCATTGGCGAGGATGGAACGCTCTTGGGACGAGCTGATTCAATATCAGGCACCGTGAGATAATTACTTTTGGGTTTCTGGTTTTGAGGCGATACTAGAGATGGTGCTGGCCGGGCAAATATTTCAGCAACTGGGACCTGTGGTGAACCGAAACCTGTTTGGATGCCATAAAGCATTTCCTGCAAAATTATAGGATTTTATTTTTTGTCCATGACTATATAAGATCAATAAAATCTGAAAGAGATAAGATAAAAGCGATTCTAGTTTTTATTTTCCAATATCTTCATCTTAAACATAGTGTCATTTTTTGAGTCATTACCTGAAAAACCCGGCTGCGAACACCTAAAATGGCTCGGACTCCAATAAAACGTGCCTTCTGTTTGGATTGGCCGACCAGAAACACAACATCGAAAAGCTGAGCATTTTGTAATACTGAGGGTTCCTGATTCAAAAATACTCGGGTAAAATCCTTTGCTAGCTGATCGTAATCTTCGAATTGATCGCGTACTGAATCTAGTAGAGGTGATGAGGGTCGCATATGACCTATATTTCGGGACGAAACGGAATGAGAAAAAATCCGGGGCATAACCACCGGGAGTTTATTTCAGGATTTTCTACTCTGAGCTCACTTCTTATAATCTTATATACATGTAGATAAATCGAATTAAAAGCGAGCTCAGAACATTTTGGGTAACAAAACTTCGAATCTCTTTTTATCTACCATTGCATAAGACAATAAAATGCGGCAGTATTATGATCGCGATTTTTTGACAATAGGAATATTTATAATTTATATTAGTAAAGAAATTCAAACAACCAAACAATCAAACAAACAAACGAACAAACAGGTCTATACGTACAGAAACCATGAACTAAGCATAAAGCTGACTGAAATGAAACTTGTTATATTGTTAATATTTATAAAGTAGGTGGCTCATGTGGATGAATGACGATGCAACAGCGTGATATACGCACTAGCAGTGTAGCGGGTGCAGGATGAGAAAAATATGTTTTAAGCATTTTATTTATAAGATGCAAAAGCAAGAAATCCTCCGGAGTGGGGAAGATCTCGATAGAAGATGAAGAAGAAAAGATGGCTATGGTAACTTTGTGATCCAATGAATGGCACAAAGCACATTACGTTCAAACAGGAAATGAAAATAGCTAACGAGAGAAGATAGTAGTTCACAAAACTATACTTGAACATGATTTTATATATAAAAAAAAAGATTTCCCTTGGCCACTATTCTGTTGTAAGTTCTTAAGCGCCGGGAAATTTTTCATAGGGTGGACAAGTAGTAGTAGCAAGTAGTTGATGCATCGCAAGTTCTTACTTACTTCGTTCACTTTTAATTGTGTTTAAATAAACTTCTTGAGTAACTAAAGGATAAAAATTTAGACTAGAACAGAAAAGTAAATCTGGTTTTTGAGTAATATGTACACGTGTGTTTTGGGCCGAGAGCTCACAAATAGTCCGAAATAGCTGAGTAGTTTTTAGTTTTTAAATTTGTAGAAATATTATAGTAAAAAGAAGCCGTTGCGGAGAGGGAGCCGAATATGGATTTTGCTAGCATTACAATACCATAATTATAATAATGACGATAAAAATACTAACAAATTATTTTTAGAGTATTATTTAAATTTCAAATTGTTTTTCTGTAAAGAATCAGTAAATTTTTTATGCTAGATATTTTTTGTATCGGGCCAGGTTTTCCAAATTAATAAATTTTCGAGGGAGGAATGAGAATTTCCGCGTATCATAGAATAAAGAAAAAATTCCTGGCAAACTGAAATAAAGTGGAATTATGGTGAAGGCAATTCTCAAAACGATTTCATCCCATTCTTATAAAATTGACTGTCTACATCTGTTCGCAATTCACATCTAAACAAGCCCACACAAAACCACAGGGAATCCACCTGGTTTTTGGAACCTGGAAGACGTAGGGATGCTTCCCGTTAATTACTCAGCAGGGGACGGATCGGTAGTGAAAGTGCTCGTCATAAAATTGCATTTAATATGCCCGTTTTACCTTCCAACCCAATGTTATAGAAGACATCTCTCATTTGATGGCAGGTGATTTCCTGATTGGGAGATTTTCGCGACGCTTAAGGGAGCCCGTAAAATTATAGCTAGGTGGTGTATAAGAACATTTTGGGTACTGCTGGGGCATAAAAACCAGAATTGCCAAGTGCCTGTGTTCATTAAATTTTTCAATAAAACTGAATCACATAGGCCGGAGGACTATAAACAGGCCCAGCCGGACGTAGACTTCTATTGTAGGCAAGGCAGGGCTGGTTGGGACTGGAGCTCCGGCACTTAATTTAGGCGATTTGTGTGTCGAATTCGTTCGTGTTGACTTTGTACAAAAAAAAACGATTTAAGCATAATTCCGAGGGAATATAACTCAATGGGAGGCAGAGCATTGTTCAAAAGAAGACTGGGAATAGAATGAAACATTTGAGGGTGGTGATTTAGCGTTAGCACCTTATTTGGTCTTTTAATATTTACCCAGGGTAATGTATCAAGATCTATTATATCATGGTTATAAATTTTGGTATAATTTAATTTAATCGTTTAAAGCTTTAGGGAACTTAATGTACTATTATTAAATTTTGAATCATTATATAAAAATTTTAATTGGTGGTGTACTTTTTTGAAAACAAGGACTAGAAACAATTGGACGGAAAATCAACGTTCGCAATTCTACCTAGCCCTATGTTTTTCAAAGTGTGGAGTAAAATTTCATAGGATTAAATTGTATGTAGTGTATAAAAATTGTTTAAGACCAATTTAAATTATATTTATACCAAAATTTTTAACCGTAATAGAAAAAAAAATGTGCTCCTTAGCATAGAATAACCCACCACCGTCAATAGGATAAGAATAAGAAGAAACTGAGAATGTTAGCAAAATGGGGGCATGTAGACGATAGAGAAGAAGAGATTTTTCATGTTCAAGTACATACTATACGGCACATAGAGTCGCATACAGCAACTAACTGTATTTCGCAACATGCATAGATCCTCACCGATGGGTCTCCATGAACCCCTTCGGTATGGTTTAGGGATTTGTCCGGTTTCCGCATGATTCGATAAATTCATCACAAGATCTTCAAGCATTTGGGAACGTGTACGCTCTTGCATACGTGCAAATTTCGGCGCCGAATATGAGGCACGTTCACCGTTTACGATCTTTGTTAGCAACCATTCTCTATTGAATTGAGAAAAGAAAATGTTAGTGATAAAATAAAAAATAATTGTTAGTTTTATTGGTATTCGACTCGATGTGAGTTACCTGAACATGGGTCCTTTCTCAAACACAGATTGTTCCCATAAATAAGGCTTGTAGGCACCAACTTCATCCCTTGTTACTACGGACACTTCGTATCTTGTGGGTTTTCTTTTAATCCGCGCAGACACCCGGACCTGAATGAGATGAACAGAAAATGTGATGAAATAATAGAAGTAAATGACTTTTTTAAGAGCTCTGGTACTGGCACTTCAAAGAAATAAAGACAACAAACAGCACTAAACGTAAAAGAAAATCTGGACAGGGATTTACTTTCCTTCCACCTTTAATTCGCTTAAGCTTGTTTTATTTGTCTTTCTTATTACAAGCTTCTATTTAACTTTTATCTGTAAAGTTCCACCCCCTATTACGTTAACTTTCGGCACACTGGTAGATTTTAGATAATTATATTTATAATTCAAGATTATGGCCTTTTGGGGAATGAATTTTTAAGTACATAAATATAAAAACTGTTTGGGAAGTTCATCAGAAATTTAATTTACAGCACATGATATTTTTTAAGCATACTACTTAAAATCCATAATTATCCTGCCATCTTAGCAATAGATGCGATTCTTTTAAGATTAATTTCAGGCAGAAAGGTTAATTGTGGGTAGAAAGCCCTGCATTAATCTAAGCAGAGGCGGTGTACTTCTTATGGTATAATATTTTTCGCTTTTTTTAGAAATCAATCAAATACTTACCAATATAAAGGTGTGGAGAAAATGGCTTTTTATACATGCGGGACTGAATGGTGTATTGTCGGCTTCTAGAAAAACAACACACACAATATCGTTCCCGATGTGTCGCTTACGTTGCAGCTTTTGAGGATCATGTTTCTCGTATGGCAACAGTGTGGAGACATGAAACATAATTTCAATATTTCGCCAGTTTGTATAAACTGAATAAAGTCCTGTGGGAGAGAGAATGATTCATTGAATTCTGAAATTAACTTTTTGGTAGGCGGATAAGGAGAAAATACCTGTTAAATCATGGACAGTATCAAGGCCACCTTTGTACTTATCGAAACCGCGAAGTCTAACTCTATCGCCTAAGAGCTGTAGGAATTCCTCGAACAGCGGTGAATTCTCATTATTGTCTAAGATCTGCTCTTCTGTATATTGGTTTTCTTTAACGTAAATAACGCCTACTTTGAGTTCGGATTTTATAAAAACCTGGAAATTCTTAAGAGTTATTTTATAGGAATCAATATATTTCGGCACATGTGGGTGAAATCATTGTAGCTGATTTTTTCTAAATTTAGAAAGATTTTAGCCAATTTATAATCACGGGCTTGGAAACCCAAAAAAAAAACGGCGAAAAATCAGCTATAATGAAAATTTAGCGAACCAGCATAATATTACTTGATCTAATTTTAAAAGTTCCTCCGGGGTGTCTGGCAATTGTCCTAAAGTTAATGGCGGATTTAAGTTAACTTCTTTACCTAAGGATCTAACTACTTCTTCTCGGTTGTATCTAAAAGGAAAAGAGTAAAAGCCATCAAAGTACTATGACTCCAGGAGTATGTTTATCATAGAAGAAATTCATTTTTAGACTAACTTCTTTCTTCGGAATTTATGTAATATGGAATATTCTTTTAATCAAGCAGATTATTTTTTTTTAAGTATTGTGTTCTGAAATCCCCATAGGTCTTAAAATTCGTAGAGAAATAATTACTAGGCACTCACTCCTCTTTGGAATATTTCTTGTAAGTTTCTTCTTAACTGATTTCATAAAAATGTCGTTGATTGCAGGTAAAGCTTGGAATTTGTAAGAAAATTTTTGAAGAGTAGGTTTTCAAAATTGATTATTGTTTTATTGTTTTTGATTTTTTCGATAATTCTATAACCGTAATATGCCAGAAAGTTATATTTACCTGTCAGCAAAAACGCACGATGCTGGTATCAGTCCATGTACTGTGTACGAGATAGCCCTAACTAATATTCTAAATTGATCTCGGCCATTGAGCGTCTCCTGTTTGATAGAGAGTATAACTGGGCCGAGATCCTCATCGGTCGTAAAGTAATTCCAATGTTCAGTGCCATAGAAGTACTTTTCGTAGGTTTCTTGTTCGACAGACGTTAACTCGAATCCTGATTGCTGTTCCCATTGTTCCTCGATAGCTGTTTTTTTCCTAGGACTTAAAAATTCGTATAAAATCGTTTTGGGTAAATTGTGTACGAACAACGCAACAATTGTGCGCCCCCATTGCGATATTAAACCTGGCACGGTAAAGTGTAATCGCCGTACCTGGTTTGGGGTGTTAATTGAAGTAAACCGCACTCACCTTGGTACTGCTTCCGAATCCTCATCGTCTTCATACAGATCACTGCATCCACGTTCCAAGTATGCGTCTGAGGAGCTTGCGGCACGTAACTCTTCGTGCTCTGAATCGCTATCATCCCAAATCGTGTGCGCATTTGGCATAGAGATTTTTTGTCTTGAGCATTCGATCCAGTACCCAGGTGTTGGAATAAGATTATGGGGATATTCCTCGCAGAATTCATCTGAAAAGAAATACAGGCAGACCAGAAGAAAGGTATTACTTTTTGTCGGTGTTCAATGTCCGTTCGTGTCGATTGCTCAGGAGATAGGGGCATGATATCGAAAGAAGTTAATTAAGATTGTTTGATTTAAGGATACGAAAGTTTAAGAGGGTTTTTGGGCAATGCATAGATACGAGGTATATTGTATTTCTTGTGTCTTAGAATCCTAGAATATACCATTTTAGTAGGAAATCCAAAGATTTACAGAAAATGCTTTATTATCGTAGACTGACAATTATACTTTAATACTTCATTAATTAATAATATAAGTCAATTGCACAAATACAATCCTTGTACTTTTGAAAAATAGATAAATTTTATATGTTTGAACTACTTTTGGAAGTTTTTCATATTTCGTTACTAACCTAACACCTATTTATTTATTAATATTCAACCATTTTATTTTAAAAACACTTGGTTGAAAAGTTAAATACTGTATAAACTCGACTTTTTAATTAAAACACCTTTTCTAGATTCTCGATTTGAGAAGAAAAGAGTTTTAAACCGAAATCCTATTTTCAGACCATCGCACAGAACATCTCGACAATATGAGCCCGGTTGGCTTGGATACGTCCTTGTACATTCGTTCCTCAGGGAACATACTCGCTGAGTCCCCCACCATCAGACATATTTAACTGGCCCTTAGCGAGATTTCTGCATGACAGAAAATCAGGTTAGGTCAATGGAGCGAAAGTATACAATTCTATTACCACTCGAGCGTCGAGACACTACTTTTTTCCTGCAGTGGAGTAACAGAAATAGCGCGATTGATAGAATTGCTGAAAGCAATTTTCAGTTCCGTCTTATGGCACTTATTGCTCGGAAAAACCGGGAATTCATTAAAAATATCCATGAGAATGAAAATTGGAATAAGAAGGATGACATGGTGGAGGAGGAATACTATACGCTTGATTTCTTTGACTTTGCGCCTGAATGAAGTTGGCAAACTCGAATCTTGCTGGCGGGCACTTGAACTGGACATCTCTTTGTCCGATGATCTGACTTTCCTTTTTTTTTTTTTTGTTCATTTTTTATTCATTTTTTAGAAATCGTTTTCGTTGTAATAAAATCCTTGTAACAATCACTACAAGTGGAACTTTGAACCTTTATCAGCTCTTTTTGGACGAGGGCGAACGAGAAATTGGTTGAAATGATTTGCGAAAATGAAAAACAATATTCCCACTTGCAAAATTCAAATGAATAAAGGTGGATTAAGTGAATAAAATTTACGTATACTATTTAAAAACGTTTACCATTTAACAGGGTCATAAGATTTAAGAAAAATTATTTAAATATATCAATCAATAAAAATATTTTATTTAAAAAGGTAATGGACAATACTTACAAGCCTTTAAGATTAGATAGAAAAATATTACAAACTCTGTTTGACCACTTAAGTAAATCTTACGATTTTTTCAAATTTTGAAAATCAGAAAGTTTACTTTGGTCAATTACGCTAGTTGATAAATATTTATTTCAATTTAAATTATATTTGCAAAATGTATTAAAATGTTAATTATAAATAAATTTTTTAACCACTGCTGAGTTCCTTTAGTTTATTATTTTCTACAGAACATATTTGTTTTATATAGAGAAGTTATTAATGTAAATAATATAAATAAACCTTTAGAATAACAAAACACATCTCGTCGATTTTTGTGATCGGAATTTTCTTTTTTTTGCTTCTACCTTTAATTTTTACACCATAATAGAATTTTCGTTTTATTTCTACGTCATTAAGTTAATTTAAATTGAAGAGAAATTTGTGGGTCGATGTTTATTCGGTTTACGTGGAAAGAAAAAGTTTTCTTTTATTTCCTTTAAAGAAAATGTGTACAAAAATGTGCGTATCTATTTACAATCTTTTTTTTTTTTTTTGAGCAATTATATATAAATGGAATCTTGTTGATTGCGTTAAAGAATAATCAAGATGAATTATACTCCTAGTCTAGTTTAGAATATATTTATTTTATTTTTGTAATATGTACATTATGACTTTAATTATTCTGCGTGTTTTTATTGATTTCAATTAATTTTGTAGATCTGAGCAGACTCTTTCTCGACTAGGAAGTGGTTTTTCGAATTGGAAACTAGAAATTTTGGGTTTGAACAGCGATTTTCATGAGGCACTACGTTATTAAAAAAGCTTTTAATGTTTGTTCCAATTTAGCAAACGAAGAATATCACATTTCTGACAGAAAAGAGCGCATCGATTATTTAATTGTATTTAATTGTGCTGATTCATCCTTACTTACAATGTACAACAGTAGAAAATCTAGCGGGTGTTTTTCCGTAAAAAAACCCTACCACTTACATACATCCGATTTTCTGCTGGTTGTGCTAAAGTAGCAAAAATAACAAGAAAATGGGACCGACTGAATGCTGGCAACTTACGATGATGAATGAGTTGCGTTTTCCGGTTGGTCAATGCTACGGACCGGCAGAAGTACCACCAATAACATTGACCAATCTTCCAATGGCCGAAAAGTTGCTCACTGCCAATTAATAAAAAAAAGATAAGTAATTGCTCGTCATCTTCCAGCAGCAACACTTTGGAGGTTTTTAGGGGTTAACAGAGAAGTTTTATGGAACGCCTTCCGGTATGCATTCCATTTCTTTGGTCCGATATCTCTGGTAGTACTCGATGTTATGTCTTCCACCGTTCTACATGAAATTTGTCAATTTTCAGGTCCTTATTGTCCTCCCACCGCTTATAAAATTTCATTAACCATCGGAAACCAGCATCGGCCTTACACCCACCCTAGGAACACCTCACTACTGGCCGAGTGTTTGTTGTTTATTCATTTTCAAGACGACAAAGGGAAAAATATTTCGTCGTCTGACGAAAACTTTGTCAGATTTCAAAGTGGCAGCCAGAGCTATTTACCGACACTTTTATCTTTCGCTGGGATGAGCTCCACGTGAATTCGAACCCGCAAAAACTTCGTCTAACCCCCTCAAACCCAGGATTTTGCCGGCTTTTGAGGAAGAAAGAAGGCGGAGAAAACCTGATAAAATGAATGAGGGGGTAGAGCAGTGGGATATACGCGAGACGTTAAATTTTCGTGGAAAGGCGCTAAATGGGGCTACAAGGACAAGACCTGAGAAGGAAAAAATCGACGATGATACCTCTCTCCATTTTATTTTACCCCACGCTATCTCTTCGCCCTGGCCGTGGGTGATTTATGTCCTTCCGAGTTTTAGTGTTTCTTATTTTGGCAGTTTCGCGCAAGCAACGACGCGGCGAACTGCACGATATCATCGGGATATTGCAACTTTTGACTTAATTTTATTGGTGGAACTTCAGGCTGTAAATAGGCGTAAATAAATTACCAAATGGGTTAAAGGTGGGTCGACAGTAATTACCGCTCCCCTCGGGGGAAAGGGTTCGCAGGATACCTTTGTCCTGTATTTAACATGAAACACGGACATAAGCTTCGCTATTTACGCGAGGACACGACGATACTGGACAATTTTGTATTTATTTTTTCTTTTTTCCTTTTTTCTTTGTTATTCACTTTTTTTTTGTTTCATTTTCAAGGCTTAATTAACTTTATCGGCCTCAGGTAAAAAAGAATTTTTTTGAACTAAAAGCTTTGGTATAATATTGCTCCGTCTGTTCGTGGAATACCTGCAGGTAAAATTGTAACACAGGGAGGTATACTTCGAAAAAAAAGAAATGGGAAACTGTTGCTATCTTAATAATTCACGTTTGTTGAGAATAACAAGATCAATAAATTCTTCGAATTATTTTGCCTGTAGAAAATGTTTTTTTTTATTTTATTTACAAAAATTAAAGCCTCATATTTTCACTAAAACAGAAAATCTGAAAGTCTCCTTATATTTACTGGGAGAGCATCTACTCAAGATAATCTATATTTTATTTTTCTGCTTACAATTTAACAAGCTTGACTTAGCAGAAAATTTTCCCAAAAGTGCCTGCAGTTGAATTCAGTAATTTTCCAAGAGGGAGAAACAAAGCATGAAATGTTTGCCTTTTATACGTTCTGATCCAAACTCTTCAATCCGTTCAATATGCTTGGAATATTTTTTTGGGGAACAAACATTTCTACATACTAATGAATACCATTGCCTTCGATTTGATTTTGTCATCCCTTTGTCATGGGATTCAGACCAAATTGTTTAACTGGTCCTAGTGGACGGAGAAAGCATGGGAGTCCTGAAAGTATTGTTACCTTGGTTATTGGGATGTTGAGAAGTTAAGATACTCTTAAGTCGAAATCGGCTGAAACATCTGAGGACTCAAACGCCTGCTTTGACTTCAGATAAATCTTTATTGAATTTCGGATTACTATACACTGGTTCATGTTTTATTTAGAACTCAAAGATCTTTAACTTGTGTTTACTAACATTAAATAACGAATAATTTGCTTTAGAGCTAGTAAAAGTTCTCCGAGCAGAGCATAGTGGGTCAGATTGCTAAACTTGTGATTATTTTTTTTTTTTTAAATAGAAAGTGTTAATAAAAGCCTAGTTCATACGCAAAGGTTATGTTCATTTCTCTCTGGAAGGGAAAAACGAAAATCGCTTATAAGGACAATAAAATTAAATTAGTCATAAAACAATTTTCCCCACATGTCTAAACTAATTTAAGGAGTTTATATCATCAATAAAAAAGAGTTATTCAGCAATCATCAGTTTCATGGGAATAAAAGGAAGTAGAATTTCCTAAATTTAGAAAAATGTAACTACCATCATTCACTTTTACTAACAAGTTAAAAAATTCTCTTTTGTAGGCAACTGAATATCTGAATTTTCCAAACTAAGCTATAAAATGGATTTGACTTTCTATATAAATTCTGGTAGTTGGAATAATTTTGTAAGACTATTAGGGATCATTTTATATCTTAGAATTGGTTTTCTTCCGATCACAATTACTTAGACTTGTATAGACAGTTGTTACCGGAATAAAACGTAGCGCATGATTTTTATCTGATGTACCTTATTTTGATGTCCTTATTGCTAATGTGTGATTAAAATTTAAGTGCTTAATTTCAATTACATTGATTGGAAGGTCAATCTTGTTGGACATAGATATTAAAATTTTAACAATGCCTCTCTATCTCAACAGTTTATCGATACTCTTTTTGATTCTGGGATAAATAAAAGTATCGATCCCTGATGCCATCTCTTTGTTCCTTACTGGTAAGCAAAGTGGTGGGCTTAAAGGTCTTACGTAAAACCCTAATCCCTGAGCCATTCGCGCTGTGGCACCCTTCTCCGTGGTTAAGTCCTAAATATTAAAAATCAATCCCTGCTGTGAAGGAGGTCTCTTTTATGTAATACTTCCGTTGGCGTCTCTGAATGCTTGAATTGATCAATAATTCCCGCAAGAACGGAAGGCCGAAACGAGTCCCAATCCCTGGGTTTCAGTCCCTGCGTCCCAGTCCCAGAAATGTGCGTGTCGTCCTGCCGTCTCTTTGCACCGCCCTAAATCATTGTAATGTATCCTCAGCCAGAAAATTGTCAAGCAACCTGTCAGCCGAGAAACAATGTTAGCAGCAATCAAAGGTCACGGGAATTTAAGCGACAGTCGGTTATTATTAGGAACCTCATGGAACAGTCCCAGGGTACTATGGTTCCTTATAAAGTGGAATTTTTGGTTTCCCTTCTGCACCACAACTTTGGTCTATGGAACCACTTCTGAATTTGTCGCACACCCAAACATGTAATTGATCCGCAGCAAGGATCCTTGTAATATGACAGGCTGCTAATGTCCTCGATCGATTTTCGTAATTATTTTCTGCTCGAAAATAATTTACTATTTATGCTGAGGTGGGAATGAATAGGGAGGATTCTCAGCGACGGTGCTTGATTTATTTTAAGTGAATTTCAGTCCATTCTTCTCGGCAGGGTGTTCTCTTAGGGAGTTTTTTCTTTGTTTTTCCTTTTTTTTTATATTTTTGTCAACAACATTAAGTCGTAAAAATTTGTTTTTATTTTTTCACTGACAATTTGACAGCACTTTTGAGGGATTTCGCTGAAGATTTTTTTCAAAAGACCCACAAAACGGGTATACGTAATTTTATTTTAATAACTAGACCTACATTTCAAGGAAGGGATTTTTTATTGGGAACCTTTTTCATTTCTAAAGGATGGAAAAATATGGACCATTTTCGAATTTATACAGGGATAGCCGTAGTGGACGAGTGCATGCCTCATAAAACATTTTATATTAATGATCACGATTACCTCATGCTTTGCCGGCAATTACATGGAAGGGGCTGATATTAAAATGGACATTGTTTGCCATCAACAGCAGACTATAAGTGGTAATTTACAGCAGATAAAAGCATCATACATACGCACGCATTTTCAGCTCTTTAAAAAAATTCTTATGCATAATATAATTTTAGGAAAAAGTTAAAAAATTTTATTCAAAATTCTGGAAAACCTACGTTTATAAAATTTGTCTTCTTAGCATAACCTCTGTTTTACAGAGTATCATTGTAATTTTATAATTCACAAATCTTTAGTTTTTATTTAAATCCTGGAACGGATTTGAGTAATTAATTAAAAATACTGAGTGTCTTTTATTTTATGTTCCCTTCAAAACTTTCGTGAACGGTTAGCTTATATTAAAAATGTTTGGAAACTGAATTAATTGCATTTTATTTGGAGTAATTTATTATTTTATATAAACTCTGATAGTTATGAACGATTGAACTTTAGAAACTATTAATTGATGTTTTATAGCAAGTTCAAACTAAAGGCTTAAAATAAATAAATAAAAATGAAAATTTGGTTAATTTGATTTATGGAGTTCAAGAGTAAAATTTTTACTTTTGTTTTTCTAAAACTTGGCCAGTTAAAGTAAGTATAAATAAAAAGTTCTTGTGAAAAAAAATGAATTTTTTCTTATGTAAAATAAAATAATTCAATATACGTTTAGAGTAATTTTGTAAAAAAAAAACCCCCTTAAGTTTTATTAAATTTAAATTTAAACGTATTTGAACTTTTATTAATCCAAACACAACTTTCAATAAGGAGGTTTATTGAAAACCGTGTAACATCACCTTACGCGCAGTTATCAAAAAATTGCAAATAATATTTTGGGGGGGTAAAAAAAACAAGAAAAAGAGCAATTTTAATTCCACAAGCGGAATTCCCAGAAAAGGGAAAAAAATTTCAAATTTCGTGGACATTATTCTTCAAAAGAATTCTCTTAAAGGCACGGCTGTCCCGGTCGTCCCCAGGGACGTCCTTTAGGGGGTCGCAAAAATTCTAATTATTATAAATCAGATCCAAGTTGATCGCTTGCTATGAATATGAGGTTAGCAACAGTCTTATCGTCAGAGCCGTTCTCTCCCTCGGGCGACATTAACATAGCTGGCAAGTTAGTTACATATGTATCTGCGTATGTAGTGTGTATTATGTCGATGTTTATGGAGCCCTTCGCCAGAAACCAAGGACAATTTAGCGTGGTCAATTTATACCTTTGCCGGTAGACCCGAATTTGTTGCCACTTTGAGGGAAATTCCTGTTTTTCGGGTGAAAATAATAAAAGAGCTTTAATTTATTCACTCTTCGAAATCTTCATAGCCAAGGAGAAACGTAACTGTGGGATCAGGTCAGCTCCCTGCTGAGAACTAATTAAAGCACAAGTTGATAAACCCTCTAACTGTGAGGTTAAAGGAGACTTGAAATGCTTTTAATTAAGTTCTTATTGAGAAAGCCGAAGCAAGGCGACCTTTGACTATTTAATGTACTTAAATTTCAGATAGATACGGATCTCTCTTACTCATCCAACAATGAACAGGTGCGAACCTGCTATTGCCGTCCTATTGTCCTACCGCACTGTACGTTGTATCACAATTGGTACAGACTCTAATGGCGAACTTTTTGCTGTAGAATTTTTCGGCATTTGTTGGGAATTTACATGGAATTAAACACCATGAAAAAGGTTACAAATTAAAAGTACGTTAATGTGAATGGTAACGGTGGTGTCCTCTTAGACATTCGGCAATTTTAGGCTAATGTGTAATTAGTGCCAACGATGCTTGCAGGTTATTTACAGGGTGTGCCATTAATGATATAGAACTAATCCTCAATGTATGTAGTCGTAATATCTAGATTATTTGAACTTGGGAAAATTCATGCAATTCATATTGCTCCCTGGATTTATGCATGCAAAACTATTTCTAAAATTCTAGTATTACTTGTTATTTGTAAATAGATATTCAACATTGCAAACAAAACTCTTGAGTATTTATTTACAATGCCAAAATGAATTTCATGCGTTTCATCTTATTAATAATAATGACGTGAATTCAGTAGAAATATAGTTGTTTTTAGTAATTACAAAGACCGGACACATTAATTTCCTTTTCCTATTGTTTTTTTTAAATATTTGAAGAATGTTTGTCCGGTCTTTTGATTACAATACAAAATTTCATAAACTCTATTGGATGCATGCAAAATTCATTTATCATTATATTTTATCAGTATATTTATACAATATCAAAATATCAACAGATGAAATGAACACATCGTAACTCACTGTAAGATATAACACCAAGCACTTTAAAATCAGCCTGTTGTGAATCTTACAGTTAGTAACAAAGTGATTTTCCTCCTGAGACTCTAATAAGACGTATGTATACACCTTTTCATGGGTCAAACTGTACTAGTTCTATTGAAAGGAGTTTTCCAATTAATATAGCCGAATTTTCTGCGGTTACTATTTTGAGGTTGTTGCGGTCGTTGGTGATGATGGTCGTTGTTGTGCTCTAGCCGCAGAGTACTGTAATCGCACAAAAGAGCGAACACTGTCAATTTTAATTACTTTTTTACAATGTTCGCGTTTTAATTAGTTAGTCTGGAAATTTCCACCTTAGCAAGTGGTGGCTGCTGTCTGAACGATACCTGTCCTCTGCCATAACCGAAGTTCCATTAATGCATTTGCTAGTTATTCCGCATGCCACGTTCGCGCCGACGTCAGTAATTGTATGCAAGTTATTTCGTTGCGGTGCGGATTCAACAGAGAGTTACAACTGCAGTAGGAGCTAAATTGTCCTGATATGTGGTATACCATCTATGTTTTTCCACTAGAATTCTTTCTAGGGTCTATCACTCACTTAGAGATATTTTTATCCTATTATGAGACAAACAGCGAATAGAATCCTTTAAAATCCTTTTGACTTTATAGAGTATGGATAAACTCTAATAATTTAGGGGTTGTACAGTTTTGTTTTGAGTTTAGAACATTAAACACTATTACAATAAATTTTATATTTTCATTATTTATAATATATAAAATTAAAATGAGCTAGTTATGTATAGTATAAAACAACTTTCGACTTGTAGATAGTATAAAATGTCAGTGTATAAACAAATTCAATTTTTAAAAAGAACAAAATTTACCTTTCATATATTTGAAATAATTTTTGTATTGATTTTCGATTGATTTGATTTTTGAATTAAATAACAGATTAGAATGGTTACAAATAAAATAATTTTGGAGCAATGAACTAAATTTGCCTTTTTTATGAACATACAACAAATCATAAATAATTCGTTGACTTCTATTAGTGTTGTTCTTTATTTATTTATAAACCGTGGATGGTTGAATATTAATTGTTGAAAAAATATATATAAATACAAATATACGAAATATACATACTAATATTATTTTATTCTTTACTACTACTACGTAATCAATTTTGCTGATCGTTTAAAAGTAGTACATAAAATTTGTCCATTAATAAAAAAGACGACAATTTTTATTAAGAATATTTATAATCAATTTTATATATATAATCCTGTCCTGTTATTCTAGCCTTTGCTAGTGGCTTCGATAAGGATAAAGAAATAAATAAAATAAAAATTATTACAAGAAATAATAATCTCGGATTAATGTGGTCCTCATTTTTTTCCTTTTGATTATATTTTAGTTGATTTTGTAAAATTTCAAAATTGAAAAACAAACAAACTAAATTTTTAAAGTGAACAAGAATTGTTATATTACAGAAAACAGTTTTATCTATTAACTTACATTAAGAATTGATTACCATACTTTGGTTTAAAAGATTGTGGTCGTAAATAAATTTAATTTTATAATTGTTTTCCTATGATACGAACACATAAAACACGAATGACATTTCCAAGAGCATTCCGTAAAAATAGTTCACTAGGAATGGCGGATTTTATTTACGAGCTTGAACTACTTCGAATGGTTGTCCAGAATGGTAGTCACTTTGTGACCAGAAGCAGTGGGTAGCTTTAAATATTCTGGGCCCTAAGTCTTATCAGTATTCATACTATTCCCGGAGAAGTTTTCTCCGCCAGTTACGGCGGTTGTCATCTGCTATCAATTTATGGGATGTGTATGTTACGTGCAGGAATACATCGTCAATAATCGATGAGGAAGGTATCGTAAATTTGGGTCACGTTCGGCACCGATGCTTTATAGTTTTCCACTATTACATTTGAGCGATGTTGTTTTCTGTTATTGGTACCTTTGAAGCCGTGGAACACTATCAGTAGCATCTTTGCATTACGATATGTGAGAAATCTGTGTTTTTAACAAATCGTACTTCATACAAAATACATAGAATATTTTCTTTTTGAACGGGGTAGGGTAAATAAATCAGGCGGAAAACATATTAACAGAGTCAGTCGTCAATATTGAATGCCGGTACCATTATCACCTTCGAATTTGAGCTGGATTTTCGTATGATTATAGCAGCTTATATAGTCAACAACTTCTATGTGGCTCAAAAGATGGCCCAGCTGACACATCAAGAAGGTATCATGATGCTAGAGAGAGTTTCCGGATAGCTAATACATAATTAATGGGATTGTACAAAAATAAACAATTTGCTCAGATGAGCGCCCTCTCACAGGAACTTGATCGGACCAGGGAATCACTTTATTTACAGCCTACATCCGCACACTTGACTGAAAGAGATGTGGCTCGTAATTTATTTAGACGTGCCAATATTCGAGCTTCATTCACAGAAGAGTAATAACGTAAATATGAAACGCTTCAAATTTGCTTCATTAAAGTTAAAAGAAGTTCACCCAGCTCAAATTACGATATACAAAACGTTTGGTAAAAGTATTTAATTTGCGATATTAATTGATGAATTTAAGATTTAAAACAAAATAAAATAAAAATAGATTGTCTGTAAAGAATTTTTAACTCGTAAAACGTATAAATTTGAGTATGTCCTTCTAAAGCTAATCGTAGCTAGAATGGCTAGACAACTGGTTCAATTGTTCACATTCCTGCGAGAAGGTCAAACCAACAGAACCAGGAAATTTTAATAAATGTCCTCGCGTCGGTGGCAATGAAAGGGCAACAAGGAAACTTTTCTAGCTCGGTCGTGACGACTTAAAGCAGCAGAAGTTTATTAATTGATCAAGAGAACGCGAACCATTTGCACCATCCTTGTGTTTCAATTATCGTTTGAATTGCGTAAGTTTGTCGTTTCCTCTTCTTAAAACTCCAATCATACTAAGAATGAGCGGGGAAGGGCAGTGTTTGGTGAACTTCATGGTAATTAATTTTTAATTAAATCCTAAGTTCTATAGAAGTTGAAGAAACAATTTTTCTTTGAATTTTTCATGAAGGTATTAGGGTGATTTTGTGAAGTGAAATTATTCTATAAAGATCAAGACACTAAAGAATATAAGAAATAAGCTTATATACAGTTAAAGAATAAATAATAAAAGCCAAAGTACTAAAAATAAATCAAGTTGATTTTATCCAGGATAGCCAAAGAATATTTTATAAACTGTAAGCAAGTTGAGCTATCAGTTTTCTAATAGTGAGAATTTATCGTGATATTGCAACAAATAAACAGACAAATAGATCAAAGTCTATATCTTATCAAATCAAATAGTAATCTTTAGTAAAAATAAAATCATAGACAAACAAAATCTTATATTTGCTAATTACATTCAATAACAGAATCAAAATTTATCCACTGGATTTTCTATAGGCAAACCAATCAGGGGACCTACTAAAAAAAAATCTTCAACCTCTTCAGCGGCTACTTGAAATTTTTAGAAGTGAAAATTACTCTTTTAGCATGCAGGGTATCTTGTAAAAAACGTTCTCCGGCAGTTTAGAAATTGTTAGATTTTTACTTTTTTTTGTTTTTATTTTCTCTAAACATAAAACTTATTTATATGTAACAATTGATGCTGGGTTTTTATTTTATTTATATTTGGATTAAAATTATATTTAAGTTTATATTGTATCTAAAGAAAAACACGCTCTTAATGAGTATTTCTTCTACATTTAGATTTATGTCTTTTGTTTTAAAATTGCTAGAATTTAAAAAAATCTAACGAAAAAAATCCTGTCTATATGCTCCGATAGAATGAAAATCAATTGGCATTGAATGATTATAAAGTTTAAATTTTCATTAAGCGTGTAATTCTATCTGAGAGTGACGGATTCATCACTGATTGAAATCTTCTGTGAATGAATATTTCACTAAACCCTCTGTCACATTGCCGCCACGATCCAGCACATGGGGGATATGAAAGTTGTAATAGTCGCAGAGACCTCGTCTATTTAGAGTTAAGCCACTGATGCCACACAAAAGTCACCCCAAATTGAAATGAGCCCCGAGATAGCATCACCAGTTTTATTGGGCTGCCACCCTGCGTCTGTCTGGTGGAACTTTCGAAAACTTTAAGTGACAAGTCGGGATTTACCCAATTGATTTTACTGAGCAAACATGGCTCTTGGCCCTAATCAACCATCAAAAGTGAAAATCCTTGTCGTCGTCGTCATCGTGCCGGCATCCGCAGGCGGATCTTGGACCCCAAACTCTTAACATTCCGGCACATTAATTCAGTCGCGGTGTAAGGGGAAGGGGATGTATCGGTAAGCAGAGTCTTAATAAATTTTTAAGTTGCTTTGGAGCGGCTTTCAAATTTAATTGGTGGAGCGGATTAATTTATGCACCGTCAGGAGGATAATTTAATTTATCCCGTAATGCGGTCACACTGAGGGCGTTCTTTGGATTAAGAAGCATCCTGGGGAACGGGTGCTACCAACCTCATTATAATAGGAATCTACATTGCAAAGGACATATTCTGCTCGGATAAGTTTTTTTTTCTCTATAAATTAATAAATAATGCTCCTAAAACAAAAAAAAGAAATAATTTATCCTGAAATCGATATTAAAGGTATCTCTCTCCGTCTTCTAGATGATTGAACATGCATTGTTTCGTCTAGCTAACAAATTTCACTTTAGGAAACATATTGCTTCAGTTTTAATTATGTTATTAAAATTACTGAAATGCATGTAGTGCTTATTTCTTTCAAAATCGTATTATCGTCATAATATCACATCAAGACGTAGTAAAAATATAAGTATTATAGTTTACGTCATCAACTAACTAGATCATTTACAGAGACTGAAAAATCGCCTACATACCCTTTTCGTAAACAAGGCTGATAACGATAAATAATAAACAAATTAATGAATAGAAAGGCGGTGTCGTGCATTTTAACGTGAATTCTTTGAATTTAATTTTCGAGATGGAATATTAAGATGATTAATATTTCCTTCAAATTTGCCGTGTTGTTATCGCTAGAGTTTTTGTGTCGATTTCAATTATTCATTGAGAATATTTTAACATACTTTCAAAATTTGTATTTATTTATTTATTTTCACGTTCTTCAATTTTATTTATAATTCACTTTTATTTAGTGTTGTCATTTAAAGGCATAGAAATTTTAGCCTGAAAAGCTATTCCTATAACTGGAAGAATTTACATCGCATTAAAATGTATATGCTTCCCCTTCCCCTTTTCGAGATTAAATAAATAAAATTAGATTACGGAAAGGAGATTGAATTGTAAATTTTTCTATTTCTGCATAAGCATACGATATTTTACATGTATTTTTCGGTAACGTATAAACGGAATAAATTTTAAACTGTTCTAAATCAATTTAAATAATAAAATAAGAAGACGTTTACAGGCGTTTACAGAAAAACATGAACATACCCATAATACAAATTGAATTGAGTCTTCTGTTTTGAAGGAAGAAAAAAATATAGTTCAATTAATTAAACAAAAATTAATTGAAACGTAAAAGCAAATATCATTTTCTTCACATTTAATTGACACATACAATTAAGAACACAAAAGAACAATCTTTAAATGAAATCGCTATTGAGGCACAAGAAATATCGTGGAAAATTAAAACCATATCTGATGGTTTAAACAATAAACTGAAGATTAATCAATTTTACGCATGTCATCAGTTACAATACTAGGGTACTGGAATAAAATAGGAAATATCAATTTCCATGAAGAAAAACAAAAAATAAAAATACATAAATCGATCTTCTGATATTTTTGTTCGAGATTATTTCAAAAGTATAATGGTATATTTAAAAAGTTTCTCCTTTTAGTTTTATGTTATATTTATTTTTAAAAAATCTTTCTTAAGCAGTTTCAATTTGCGAAAGTCCCAAACGACTTTTCCATGTAAAATTCATACTTTAAACAATTGTAGTCGATTTATAATGTTCCTATCGCCTACTCAAACTGTACCTAAAATTAGACCAATTTTTGTCATTTTCAAACGTGGGTGAATGCATTAAATTGCTATATCAACAACAATTTCATAATAATAACTCAAATTATTTATGATTGGGTCAGCTTTTGTTTGATTTTGATACTGAATAACGCATATACCCTAGGTAGCCATACCCACAACCTACACAACCCGTTTATAAGAAAGACCTGGAAGCCCTTGCAGACCGTTTGCAGGTCACCACCCAGGCCAGCACTTTAATGGGATCTCTTCAATATTTAGGGCTTTTTACAGACTCCCGAAGGTTTCCATTTAATTCGCTTTGCTAATAAGCGACCTCCGCAGTTCTAAAGCGAAAAGAAGTAAACCATCCCATCAAAAGATCGAGCCTTTTGTTTAGAGAAATATCTTCCTTTTGTCTTATAGGGAATATCGTTCATTTAGCTGCATGAACAAATCCCGCGCAGCGAGGCAACTGGGAGGTTGTAACAATAGAGCGAAAATTTCCTGATTGCCCTTTGATTGGACAGGACCGGAAAGGACTACCCATTTCTTGTTGTAAAATGACAGAAAATTTTAATATTTCCTTTATTATACGAAAGAACTGCCATAAGAATGGAATGTTAACAATACAAAGGAATGAAAATGACATGAAAAATAAGAAAATATTTCGAATATTTAAATTTAGATTTAAAGAATAAACACAAACTAATAATAACAATTTTTTTTGGTAAAAACAGAGACAATTTTTCAGCAATATTTCCTAATTTAATATAAAACTAAAATTCTCCGTTATTAAACTTGGAATTTTAGTTTTGAATTTGGTATTCAATTGATTACGGAAAAATGCGAAACTTTCGTTAGTGATTCTACAATTTTTCCTTTGGCTTTTTAGCGTGCTTACATCTTAAATTAGAGCATAGAAACTGTAGAATAAATATCTTAACTTCCAACTTAAGTATTTTAGTAATATTATTTTTAATTTTTCGTTATATAATCGTTATCGGACAGAACAGTTTATATTCAGATTTTTGTTTAGGTATAAGGACAGATCATTTGATACTCTCTTTAAACACCGTGTATTAAAAGTGATTTTTTTCTTCGATTTTGGACATTGAATTGTTATGTTATTATTATTTTTCATTAATCCTTCATTTTTTATAAAACACATTTGAAAACTGTATTCAATATAAGAAAGATTATCCTCGTAGGAAAATTTTTTCATTAGTTGAAGTATAAAATTTAATCAAAAGACAAGTATATCAACATAATAAAAAGTGCCTGTAAAACATTAATACGAGTTCGTGATGGTATATCATTTAATTAGTAAATTGGTATTTATATCGATCGACTTTGTACATATTTTGCAAAATAATCGAGTAATTTCCCGATATTTTATGCCACTAAAAACATCTACACATCAGATATGTGTTTGTAACTACTCTACTGCATGTTAATTATCTCAAAAAAGCAAAGCAAAATACATCGAGGCACAACTAACGAAAATATTAAACATGTTTGGATGGAAATAATTGGAATGACACCGTCCTTTATGATTTACTCTGAAAATTAGCTAAACTTATGTGTTATAGCTTGTATGGAAAAGTTGTTTAATTACTCTCCGGGATAGCTATCCGGCAAAGTTTATGGCATGTGTCGTAAACAATAGCAACCCTACAGATTTCTAGAAAACTGCGATCACCATCGGGCAAAATTGATTTAAAAACAATTGCTTTCGGTCCGTCAGTTGCTCTTTTATATTAATCAATTCAATTATTTTAATTGAATATTGATTAAAACATGACTTTAAGCCGTAGTTTTGAAAGCAATTTATTTAAACATTTAATTTTAAATCTTCAATTTTCTAACATTACTACCTTCCAAATATCATTATTATTAAATATTTTTTCTTTTCTAGTCAATTAAAAACAATCTGAAAATTGAAAGGAAAAGTTTGGCTCATGTAAAGTAGTTAATATTAGCATTAGGGATGTTACAATTAGATTTGTTTTATATTTGGTTGCAGTCTGATCTTCTCGTATTCATTCAACTTACATGAGAAAAGAACTATTTTAATAATTTATTATATATTTCTTAAAAAGGTAGCAAAATAGGAGTATTCTCTATTTTTTATTTTTTACGATACAGAACTAATAATTTTTGTTTATTATGATTTTCCATTTTATGTTTGAAATTTGTTTTTCATTTATAGTTATCGGTAGACATGTCGTATTTCCAAGAAAGTCCTTAGTTCGAAAATTAAAAATTGCAGCTTTAATGATGTACACTAATTTAGTTATTTTTGTTATTCATCTTTTATTAGACAAAACATCCCCAAAAAAAAACCCTTAGCTGGAAAATGTTCTTATCCAAATTTAATTTTTAAATTCACTTTGATTCGGTTTTGCTTTGACTGGGGTACATACCTGAACATGCCTGTGGCGGTAGAGGGAATATCAACGTCGTTGAGCTCTTTCGTCTTGCCACGGCACAACCCAATGATTGTGGCTTAAAGCTTCTCAGCTGTTGCATAAAATCGGAGCACTCCATTAGGGCAACGTCTGCGAAATGTAAGTCGCAGAGGATTTGGTTCTGTAATAAAATTAATAAAATTTAAGTAAACAGAAGCAATCTAACTAAAGGGCAGGTAGGTATTATTTGGAAGGAACAGGCTCTGAACAACTAGATTCTATTAAGTCGACCTGTTTTGCGGTCTTAAATGCAATTTTGTACTGTACCACCTACTCCTGCTCCTCTTCTATAAAACCTCTGAACGTACCTTGAACCTTCTTGCTCGCTTCTGATTTGGACCGGTTAAGTTTAAACCGCATGAGTTGCACCTTAGACATTCCTCGTGGTAGTGATTGTTATCGTACAGTGGCGATGGTTCTGAAATTAAAGGGAAACGTGAACAGAATGTAGACCAAGTTGAATTTACGTCTCTTTATAGTTTCTAGAGTTATATGGATAAGAACGGGGGGTGAAACCATTCGAAAGCAAGTTATTGATGAGAATTTCTATTCCCGAATGCAGCGAAAGTAATGAAAAAAAAAATGGGCAATGGAGTGCACCACAGGTGGGTACGTCAGGTGCAGAACTCTTGTTGCGGACAGATGAGAAAGGAATGAGTTTAGGATAGAATTAGATGCAAGTTAGGGCATAGGTATATATCTACGAATTTAAGCAATGGGGGAATTTGAGGCAAAGATGCAAGGTATTAAAAATGTACCGTGTGTTTTTGCACTTCATGTAGAAATATAGGCAATTACTGTAAAACGTGCCAGCTTATGTCTGAAATATTGTCCTTAAAATTAATTCTAACTTCGTAGATGACATGCAAAAGGGGCTATCAATTTTTCTGAACTTAATACATTTTGAAATCTTAAAAAGATCATCTTCCAAATTTTTTAAAGGACAATGATTTAAAAAAACAATTCCAGGATCCGTAGTTTCTTGTATACCCAAGAAATAAAGTAAATGATTAACATAGAATAAAATATCTTACATTAAAGTTTTTTTTTTTAAAGAAAGAGTTTCGTCGAAATTTTAATTGTTAATGAATTGTTATTTTATTTAAAAACTAATTAAAAATTGAATAACATTTTTTCATGCAAATCCTGGATAGAGCGTATATTCCGATTGACAAAAAAAAAACAAATTATACATATTCATTCAATCCTTAGCTTTACTAAAAACAAGCAATTTATGGAATTTTTTTAAAGTTACTTGAATATTTCTTTTGAGTGTGCTTAGACTGGACGTATAACATCTAAAGTAAACGCGACGGATGTACCTTTATTAATTAAATTAAGATGAGAAGGTATTTCGAAAAATAAGAAAATTTCTGCCTGAAATTTGGTATGAAGTGAATTTAGAAAATACAGCTGAGGGTAATTCTTTTAAAACGACGGATGTCTACCTCGAAGCCTTTAATTCTTAATGAGAATTTTCATTTTATTTATTTTTATTTCTTACATCCCCAATGGAGTATAAATTTCTGGAATTCTGTTGTTGCCACCCATTTTTGAGGCTGTGTGAAGGAAATTTTAGCCAGAAATAACATTTTCAAGATGACACACGATTCGCCTGAATAACTTATGACTGTCTTTCCCCTTCCCTTCGTAGAGAAAATTTGTGCGCCTTTTGCACAAATATCGCGAAATTGGCAGGTAACATGAAGCGGATTCTTGAATAGACGTCTTCAAGACTGAAATTTTCTTCGTTTGAAGAAAGAGAGTTTGAGAATTAGAAAATAATTTTCTCCAACTCTGCACGGCTGTAATTAGCCTGCAATGTAGGATTACTACCCAGAAAATCCAGGCTGAACTTCCTACATCGGAATATTCAATTCAATAACCCGTTTCCAAGCCTGAAATTAGCTTGAAACGTAATATTACTTTACTGAGAAGACTCCATTACAATTCTAGGGGTCAAAAAGTTCTCACCTTATCTTTATGCTCTCTAAGCAAGCTGTTTCTGTCCCAAGGATCTCTCAGGCTGTGAAAGCATTCACAAAGTACCCACAAAACACCCGCACCATATAACGCTTGAGACGAGACGAAGATTATGAGGACAAAATTTATCTGAGCAATGCTTTGCGTAATATACGAAACTACTCTGAAAATTTTTAAGACGCATTCTTTGTTATCTCCCAGCCTCCCCCAGCAGGAGGGTTAGAAACGGTTAGAGGGGTAAATTATTAAGAAATTCCAACTGCTTCAACTCTGTAATTTGCAGTAATTTCACGGCATATTCGTGTCTCAAATAACTTCTTACCCCATTCTATAGAATTACGACTCGATTCCTATGCAGGACGGAAATCCACTTACAAGTCAAGGCTGGTGCCACAGGGGGATATAACTTGTCATCAGATCGGCGACTGGGTTTCCCCTAATTTCTTCTTTAGTGAATTCGTGACTCATATTCACTTTGTTAAAGAAAAAGAAAATGAAAAGGAAAAAAATGCGAGAATAAAAAATAAGAAAAATCTTTCCACCCGGAGGGAAATAATAAAAAGGGGTAATAATTTTTGCATTTACAGCCACGTTACCCAACCTGCTTAGGGCTGGTTAGGGGGTGTAGACCACCAGCTGGATCTTTTACCCACTTTACCCGTCTCGTTCAATTGTACGGGGGGAACCCACACCCTTCGTGATGAATTCCATGCCCCAATTTACACGGATGGAGTCCACACATTTTAGCACGGACGGGAAGTATCGTAAAAACGGCGCAAAATTTATTACCGGAAAAGGAATCGCTCTAGCCCAAACTCTTTCTACCCCGCTAGCTAGAGCATTATTCAGCCATTGCGGTCTATTACTCTAACGACATCATCATTTCTTGACGATTACTTGCCCTGCGGATGGATGACATCTTCTCCTTGTGGTTGGTGGCGATTCCGAAGGCAGATCTCCCCTGAATGGCCTGATTAAGGCAATATGCTGTCATAAAGGGCACGCAATTGACTTGCATACGTCTCGAGGGCCGATTTCACTAGTTTCATAATGGCGGCAACAAAGGCGAAAGATCCCTTTTGTGAGTTCTCGATCACAGCCTTGCCGGGATGTTGCCGATTTGAACTGATTGAAGGGAAAATTCAAGCCTCTAGAGATTCATTAGTGTGTTAATATTTAAGAATCAGCTGAATTACAAGATACAACAAAAGCGATGAAGTCAGGAGTAGCTGAAAAGATCAATAATGCAGTACTATTAAATTGATAGTGAATTAATGTAGAATTTATTAAGTATATGAATATAATCGGGTACTTATGCTTAAAAGCGAGATTTCTATACCTCATCTAGAAGGTGCTTCGGTTCGCGAATTATATATATATATTTTTTCCAAATTAGATTATACTGAACAAAATTCCTATGCTTCCTACTAAAATTACTAATGGTGTTCAAATTTGAATGAGAATCCGCTAGTGCTGATGCCATCCCCAAATGTTGTTATGTACTCTGAGTTCTATAACTTCTTTAATTTTTAGTATATACTTAAAACTCTGCAGATAAAAAAAAATACAAAATTGAGTCCTTGAATTGAATACAATTATTAGAAATCTTCCTTTTCAAACATAAACACAATTATAGAAAAACAAAAATTGATTCTTAAGATTTAGGTCTTTGGTTTTGATGTCCATAATTTCATTTACTTCAAAGATAATTGATTGGGACAAACAAGAGAACTTTGTTTTTAGCCTGAAAAACATAATGAGTTTTTTCCCCTTATATATGGACCCTTGACGTTGTGAAGACTATAAGAGCCTAGGCTTCTGCAAGGTATTAGTCTTGAAGACTAGAGAGTCAAAACCAAAAAAGGATTGTACGACAGTTAAAAAGTGCTCTTCAATCATGTTACGTAAACAAAAGCGTCGGCAAGAAAAAGCCTACAGAAGTTTTTAAACCTTGTTCCGTTGGGGGTAGGAGATTTTCGGTTTGCATTTCCATATCTATCCGAACGTTACAACGCCCGGTCCCGAGAGCAGCAGCAACACGACACATGAGAGGGAAGCGAAAGGATTCGAATCAGTTTCCCTGACGAAAGCCTAACTAAATATTTGCGTGCGTGCAGGGAAAAACAATTTTCTGGAAATGATCTGCGATAGCTTTCACCGCGTAAGAAACGTGATAAAGCTATTAGCGCAGCAGGATGTGAAATGTGAGCTTCTTCAGGCGCGAGTCTCCTCCACGAGGAGTCCCAAGGGGAGCACTCCCTCGGGGGGGACAAGATAGGAACTGGCAGAAATTCGATTTGCTGAGATACGTTCCCTGCGGTTTTTTTTTCTTCTTTTCTTCTTTTTGTGGGTATAATTTCTTTTTCGGCCGCATCTTTCGGAGAAAGATGAAAACCCTTTTCTTGCTTTCCTTGCAAGGATGTTATTTATCCCATGCCCAACGCACTCATGTGTGTTTACGCAAATTCTGTATGACATCACTATTACTAAGAAAATGGATATTAGGCTCTGGGAAGAGCGGGTACAACCTGGTGGGATGTATACCCAGGATGGGAGTATAAACCGCTGGATTCGCGGTATGGGTGCAATTCGTGAGTGCAGGTGCTTCATGTGGGTTAAATTTAAAGAAGTGGGCGATAGGATGATGTAGGTGGTGCATACGTGTGTTGGGTTTATGTGGTAAATTAAATGAGACAGCTTATGTGCGTTTAGGTAGGCGTTTTTTTCAACAATTTTAGGGAAGTAGATGGTAGAACTTTCATGGGATTTGAGTCCGACTACGTCGGCAATATTTTGATAGCTCCGTTGGCAGCAACAGCTCCCCTACCGTCTCCAATGAAAACTTTTCATATTTGCAAAATCGGCTTAACAGGTGGCATGCGTGCGCGATTGAGACGTGTACCCTGAATGAAGCACACTGCCCCATCCCTTGCCCCCTGGTACCCTGTCCCAACACCTTTTATACACATTATTCACGCCATGAAAGAACAACGAGAAAGAAAAGCCAGTCAGCCATTCTTCACTTTATGCTAAAAAGGTAGTGGGTAAATTTTTAAGAAAATTACGAGTGCCAAGTCGAAGAAGACTCCATCGTTTTGGGGGTAGTACATTGCCTCGTAAGCGGATTTGTCTGCAATCGTTTTTAATATTAAAGCAACAGAGGAAAAAGCAAAAAAAATAAAAAATAAAAAATCTCCGACAACATGGATGGATATTAATTCCGAGCAAGGCCGTCATATTTTCAAAACCTGTGGGAGGAGATCGGGTGCTGCTTCGAGCCGCTATGTAAAGGATTTGTTAAAATTATTACCCATAAAAAAAGCTTGATAAGAACTGCTTTCAGAGTTTACTTAAAAATACAAACTACACGCAGGGGAGATGAACCCTTAACACTGGAACAGGCCTTGTAGAGAGGGCGTGGCATGCAAGCGACTAAAAAACAGGTAATTCTGATCCTTTTCCGGGAGCTTTTAGGGAATTTTTTTCGAATCCCATGAGTGCTTCTCAAAATTAGGGGAACTGATGGATCCCCTTGAATGGTCTGAAGCTACCCGAATGTAATTAGAGTGATGACCGGGGGAATATTGGCAATTAGATTAGTCATGGTCTTTGCCCTCGGTCGAACACTCTCAAGTCGACTGCAATTTGCGTAAATTCGTTGAAGATTAAGAGCTCATGACCGGCAGGTTTGGATACTTATGAAATTCCTTTTGTATTCTAGGACAAATCAAATGGAATAGCACTTGACCGAATCGATTTCTACCGAGGCTATCACTGAAGTTGTGGGTGTGATTAGACAAATTGATTTAAACTACTTTCAGAAGTTTGTCGATTGTTTTCTTCTTTGCTATAGCGAATTTATTGTTCGGCCACATAAAGCAATCTACTTGGATAAAATTCGAAGACTTATTCAATTAATACTATTAAGAGTTTCTATAAGTTTTTGAGATTGGAAGTTCGGAATAATAGTGCTTATAATATATCGCTTAAGAAAAATAAATCTTTCATAATCTTTTAACACAAGTCTTCCCCATCTCCAAATTTGACCTTTCATTATCTAAGGTATAAAGAGGTTATTTTATTATTTGAGACAAGTGAAGTTCAAGTTTTATTTGACAAGGAAGTCCAAGGTCTAGAGGAGGTTTGATCTACAGGCCAAAAGTAAAATCTTTTAAGAGTAACTATACTAATATTTCAAAAGTTCATTCATATTTTAAGATTAAGATTGAGAAAATCGTTGGTGTGGTTGTAAACACCGGGTTTCGGAATTTGTTTTTTTTTTTTGGACTCTGAGTAATATTTAAAAAAATGAGACTTGTTAATATAATTCTACGTTCCTTACGCTGACTATCCCTATCCAAATATTAGGGATATTAGGTCACATAAATTCCATTTATTTAGATTTTGAACGTACAAAAAAAACACCTATCAGATACCGATCCGATGTAGTCAGGAGTCAAATAACCTCGCACAAAAATGAGTGAGTATTAAATCTAAATTGAAAAAGGGGTAAAGCGTTGCACGCGAGCCACTTATCCAGCGTCAGAAAAGCAAACAATATTCGTTTACTCCATTTGTGGTCCGGGGTGCTGGAAGAGAGTTCTCTGCACGAGGAGTTACACTTTAAACCCTTCAGACGTTTTCGAAGCATAAACGCATAATCCTTCCGACTTTTCGTTCGTTCTTCGTGCTTTATGAACCACAAAGCAAAACTTCCCTATTCTCTCTGTTGTTCAACTTTGTAAACAGAAAAACAATCAAAAGTTGACTCACAGTCGCCTTGGAGTGGGATTAAATGGAAAATTCCAGTGAAACGAGAAAATAACAAGTCCAAGTTGCCTCCCACTAGACAAGTTTTATCCTCAAACCCTGATTCCCGTCGCATCAACATCAACCTCTTATAGTGAGAATCGGAATAAAGAAGTTTCCTTCGAGCCCTATGGCAACCGATATAAGAGTGGCACAAAACTTCTCCTGTAATATATGTTTAATAGGAGAAGGGGGATAGAAGAAGGTGCCAGAGAACCATCAATACACAGAAATTTATTAACTCACCGGATCTGATTGATATACAAACATACACGAAAAGCCGAACTAATCAATTTCAGACATATACGACAAACATGCATAACATACAAGGCCAATCAATTTCCGGCTCACAAAATCATTTGCTGACACTAATGAAACTCGAAGTGAAATCAAACGCCTAGTATAAAATTATTTAATGTTTTTTTTTTTTTTTATTTTTATATTTTTCTTCTTTTACAATCGAGCAGCAGGTATTGTGAAGGTCGTTGGTATGGCGCCTCTTACATTCGACAGTTTACATAACGCCAAAAACGTTTTGAAAGAGGATATAAAATAATTTTGCTGGTTTATGTAAACCAACATTCTCTTGAAACATTTCTCAAATCCGCCATTATGCCGGCAGAGCGGGTGTTAATGGTGATGGTGGTGGAGGGTTTAGGTTAGGTCACCTAATACCCTTCGGAGTCCTATGAAGTAATTCTTGAAATTACAAAAATTAGCTTTGGCCACTGTGAATTTTTGGAGGGAAAATTCGAACTTTAGCAAGGAGATAGGGAGGGGAGTATCGATTCAAAAATACATCGTCATGCCAGTCGTGTTGTGGTAACAAAAGACGGTATGTGGCCGCAGGATATATATTGAATTTCCCCGAAGCATTTGGCAACAAATTGTGTTGAAAGTTGATAGCTTCGTCCTTCAATTTAATTGTGGGAGCGGAGATATTGCAAATGGAAAATAACTTTAAAAAAGGAGCAGGCTGTTTGTTTGTTTTTCTTTTCTTTTTTTTTAAAGGTACAAGAAATTATTCCAACTTTATTACAATAACGACATCATAGATGAAGCTAAAATTTCCACATAAATTGGTATTTTGTAGATTAATTTATTTACTTTATTGAGAATTCCGAGAAAATACGAAAAAATTTACATTACTTTACCATATCAAATAGAGCTAAACCTTGTTTAAAGCGATAGCTATGTTTCTAAAAAATACGCGTAAAAGAAATTAGAGACTCCATCCATTTCTATTCATAAAAAAATTATGTTTCATATTTCAATTCGCGTAACTCTAAATTCCTATAAAAATGTTCACTAGATATTTCATGAAATTCTCAGGATTGGCCCCCGTTAAAAACTATTATTACTTGTGCAGAGCACGACATGTACTTTTATGTTTTTTTTGTTTTCCATTAACCCATTAACAAAACAAGACCAGGTCACCATAATACCTGCATATACCGAAAACAAATCTTCTACAAAAATGTAATGAAATTATTTTTATTAGAATTATGAGCCTTAGTCAAAATATCATTTATGAGGTGATTATCAAGGGATCTGTATTTGTTGACAAAACATGCAAATATTGATCTGTACGCTAATTAAATTTTTATAGAAGTATTGTCATGTTACGCCTGTTGAATGTCGATAATCCAGAATATATCCAATTTAATTTATATTGACCGTAAGTAATATGATATTATTATAAATCTATAACGGTTAAATCCCTAATATTAAAACTTTAATAGTAAACTTGGACATTTTTGTTTTTTGAAATAATGATATATTTCAGACAAAATTAATTATGTATAGACTCTTCATAGAAGGCAATAAATTCTTATGTGTACAAAAATTGCAGTATACTTTCCTTATTAAAAATTTTAAGGATATTTATTAGTTTCTTTCCCGGAAGGGATACACGTGTTTTTCAGGAAAAAGGGAAAAAGTCTCGTTATTCACCGCAGGCCCATCTTTTATATAGCACGCGACTATTACACGTTTCTGAATGGCACATCTATCAATCATTCCCTAATGTTAAGGATAATAAAATAAAATTTTGTCTTCCGCTAGTCGTGCAGTATTATCTTCATCGTTTTCATCTTCGTCGTCTTGGTAGTCATCGCTATATTCGCCAGTGTCAATTTGTGCCCATTGATAGATGCCAAAGGAATCTAACCCGACACCTGGGAGCGCTATTAATATTATTAAAAAGGGCAAGAGTGGAAATATGATTTTTTTTTAAAGAAGGAAGAAAAAAATATATTTATATTGAAATATCTTTCTCTGTCGCCGGATATTTTGGAGCCCTTTGTAAATGGACCTTTTGTGGTGGCGTCGGAAAATATCCATTCGTCGACTTCAAGGAGACAACGTGGAATGCATGAAGGTTCCTTCCCAACACCATCCGCATTTTTTGTCTTCTTCTTTTACTGCTTTTCTTTTGCAAATATTGTCGAAACCGGATAAGAGAAGATTGTTGGGCTCCCCATGCCCTAGACATTGTTAAGGTGCTGATATTCCTATTCAAGAGCGGATATAGCCTTCAGGAAACATGCTCATAATGAGATGGAAAAGAAACGCCGTCCGGAATGTTTGTGCACAAATAATGCCTTTGTGCCTTAATCAGACCTGGATGAGGGGCTCGAAACGTTTAGGGGTTTTTCTCCTTCAGTTGTCGGTTGAAGGCGGTACACGTACTGCTCATAACCGAACACAAAATTTGCTACGCTTAAAAGTGTTGTGCTAGGTATAGACAGACGGAAGCGGTATGGTTGCATTTCATTTTAATTAAGTCTATATTTTGTCTATTTTATTAACATATGGATTATTTGCGTTCGGTACAAAATTAAAACCTTAATGTTTGTATAAAAGTACCAAGGATCTGGGCCTTAAATTAACTAATTACTCAGGTGAAGGTAATTAAACATATGGAAGCGAATAACATGTGCAAGGTAAAACTGGTAAGGTATAGCTATTTATTTTGTAGCTATTTACTATCTCTAGGTATTGCATGTATGTCTTCGTTAGACAACCTACTAGAATTCCTCTTGGGTATTTCCCTCTACTGTAATTTTGTATGAGATTCACTACGTGTATGCGTCTTTCTGACCCACATAGTTTCATGCTATGCCAGCCACAAGGGGATTTCAAGGAACCAAATTAAATTATGGATATCTGAAGAAAAAAAGAAGGCTTTATTGCTAAGTATATTTTTTTGGCACATAATTTCGAAAATTGGTAAAAGTGCTTTTAGCGGAAAGGGGAAAAATTATCGTACGTGAACATCATCTGCACGTACTTTGTACAGAAAATGCTTTAAGAGTTTACCTATGATTTTTTCCTGCTATCTTTTTCGAACAGGAAATTGAAAAAATAAGATTGTGAGACGATTAAGGGATGGAACAGATACAGTCTACCGTTTAACTTTAATATTTTTTCCTTGAGAATGTTTTCAGTTTATTTTTTGTTGCAATCAATAAAAATTAAATACCATAAAGAATAATATTAAATTTTAAAATAAATTTAAACATATAACGTTTAAGTAAGAATAGTACGATTTATAAACTACATTTTTTAAGATTTTAAAACCAAAAAGTAGTCGTAACTATAATTAAGAATTTTTTCGTGCTTTTTGTTTTTTTATAAATAGAATTTTTTTAGACTTGTCCACGTAAACATATTTTATTATATTCTTGTGAAAACTTAATACTTGATTTTGTGGTGACATTTTTGAAATAAAAATACGACTGTGACTGTATCATTTTGTTATTTGTTTACAACAACGTATTTTGAGGCAAGAAATTTTATTACTAGAAACTATGCCAAAAGTTTTTCTATTAGAAATTAATCTAATAAATTTATATATAAAAGCTGACAAACTTTTCTTCTTCGTTTTCCTTTAGAGTTACTCTTTTTCCTTTCCAAGGAAAAAATATCAAATTGTCTTTCAATCTTTCTAAAGGATCTTGAAGTAACTTTTATAAAATCTAAGGTTAATGTTACGGAAATTGTGAAGCGGAAAATATCAAATTTACAAGTTAAACCCTCAAGTATCTACCTTCCGATCTTTTGAAAGAAAGAGTAGCCAACTTATTAAATGGCGAGGAAAACAATTATTAAGTCTAAAGGATAATTTACAAAGTCCATTGAGCTGTAACCGACAGGGCAAAGAGTTTTGCCCGTCTTAAAGACTACGATCTAAAATATGTATACATATAGGGCTCTTTACGTACAGCTAATGCAAATCCCTTTTGTAGAAATATGATTAAAGCGATATTCTGATTGTTAAAAGTCAGTTAAGTCTGTCTAGATGCAGAACAGAGTGATACCTACCCGAGGGTGATGGTGTAGAAGACCCAAGACGGGAGAAGTGAATTATGGCATCGCTAATTAAAGGTGTGTAGCTGCTAGCAACAAATTACACCCTCCGGGTCTGCAGTTCTAGAATTGTGCTAATTCTATCTTATTTTCACTTCTCCCCCATAATGCGGTGCAGTTTTCAGCGTTCTAAGTGCAAAGGGTTTTATCGCAGCGTAATAAATGTACCCCGGGTTACTATAATTCAGTGGATTCTCACAGTATGAGCTCCATTTGCAGCCCGGGTCCCAAACTAGTGTTTCATTTTGCGAGTGCTTATCTCCTTAAGAGCACATCCCATATCTGCTGAAGTAAATTGCGTGAACATGACCCTTAAAAATTCTAGTCATGCATACGATAGCACCCACGCGGTTTCATCTCAAAAACAGAACTCGCCGGGAGTGCTTCATTCGACGGGACAATGGTTGAAGTTTCTGAGTCCTGAAGTAATTAGGGCAACTGGACCGAATTTCTAAGCTACCCAACAAAAACTGGAGTATATTATAATAGTGGTCATAGAGCAGGGTGCTGCTTTGCCCGTTCTTATGTTCATTTAACCAAGGGCGATCATAAGCGTCCATTATTCGTAAAAGCCTCTGCGTCAGCCGCAATTGAGATGGCGTTTAATGGTGTAGTCTTTTTATATTTTCCTATATCCCAACTTGCATAGTATAGAGCATGCACGGGAATATACAAGGTTCAGTCCTGTGCTCAAGTTCGTATCGAGTCAAAAACATGAAACGTATACAGATACACGTTTTGAAAACATACATAAAAACATTTTCGCCGGCGGCTGGGATTTCGACCCAACGTCTGTTCCTTGGACCCTCTTTCGCTATAGGGTGAAATTCATTGTTTTCATAATTGTTCTCCATTCCATGCCCAATGCAGCCGGGTGGGTTCAAAGGGTGGCCATTCGGGTTGCTCCTGTGAATGTTCTATCCGACCAAACCAAGGAGTACAAAGTTGACAAAGTAACAATTCGGAGAAAAAAAGACGTACCCTAAAAGGAGATGGGCAAATCACTCGTTTAGTAAGGTCCTTAGTGCTGCATGCTCGCCTCGGCTGGCCTCGGAATCGAGAGGAACTTTCAACAGGTTTTCCCTCTTTGTTTGGAGGACGCATTTTTGTAATGCTTTTTTTGCAATGTTTTTCTGTTCTCTAGGGTGTTTACATATATCCTGAGTTTTCCTGGCACACGCCCTGTTCCACCCTGTTGTACACTATTGTATCCAGCTATACGCTACGTGTCCCTTTTGCCAGTTTCGCCTGTGCAAATTTAATAAATGAAAAGCGACTGGCCTTTTTTTGTGCTGATAGTACAGAATATGTCGAGGTTTTTATCTAAAGTTTTACTAGATTCGCAGCTATAACCCGGTAGCGGGATGGATCCTCCTTTTTCGTAACGGGTACTTGACATCGCTCTTTGGAATTGCAAAAAAGTTTCTGCAGAAAATGTACTCGTTTTTTATACATTCGAGTGGCATACACTGGAAATTGGAATGAGCTTTATAATTTTTTCGTGTTTGATGGTCATTAGAAAATTTTAACAAGCATGTAAATTCATTAAAATATGCTCTATTTTTATGCAGAAAGGGAAAACACCAGTATTACACACGGAACAAAACTGGTCAAGTGTGAGTTGGACTCGCATATAAAGAATTCTGTACATTCGTTTACTGTTTAATGTAGCATTAATGAACTGAAAATTGGTAAAATTTGTTAGAATTCGAAAGATATTATTTCTAGAAGTTGACGTTAATTTGTAATAATATAAACTTTATTCAAAACACGAGTCTTTTCAGTTTAGAAATTCCTATTTGACGAATGTTTATAAAAATTTTCAAGGATATTTTTTTCAGAAATAAAATTAGCTAAGTACAGGTCAAAATTTTGCAATTTACGTATAAGGTTTTTTAATTATATCTCAAGAATATTTTAATGCAATCTACTCCTATTTTTTTAGTAATTTACTCCTATTTTTAGCAATTTACTCCTATTTTTTAGTAAGTAAATAATAAGAAATAAAAGAATCACATTGCTACTCGTATGTCTGTTGAAATAGATAAATCAAAAAATATTTTTTTTTAATTTTATTTTTAATACAGTTCTGACTCTTCCAAGGTGAGTTATTGTTATCTTTACATGATCCTTCTTTGTAAGGTCGAACCTTGAAGTAATGTACTACAGATTTAAAATATTAATTAAATTCAATGAAAGAGATTGCATTCTTTTTCTTTTAATCGATTATTTTTGGGGAAAAAATTTTTTTCAAAAACCATAACCAATTTGCCGTAACCCGTGATCAAAGTTGAAATTATAACTTGGCAGATTTCATATGAATAACGAAACATTCAAGGTACAAAAGGTATAAAGTGTAATTGCTGTAACTATTTTTGATTTCAAAATGCCAACAATGATGCAGCACCAGCTCGTTCGTGGTACGTAATTGCCAAATAAACAGCCAATTAAATTGCGCTCATGGTTGAAACGTGCGAACTTTATAACTAACATTTACCATAAACAGTTATGATTACTACTAGGTTAATTCATCTGTAGGAAGGTCCAAAACTATGTATACTACTTCAAACAGTCACTAGTATGAGTCACAAATGTCCGACACCATGTCGGGCTCCTTCGAGTACTCTTATAGCCCACGAGGCCGGGAGTATCGTCTTAAGTGGCTCGTGATAACTTGTTCAGGAAATGGATTCCATCAAGAGGTGGTATGATACGATGGTTTTTTTCATATAAATTCTTCTTAGAGCCATTCAAAGCAGTAAAGATGATGGTGGAGGTTATGTGACTTGCACTTAGGATAATCATGACAGGGACATGCACTTAAAATGATCAGGATGTGCATAGAAAATTAGATGGATATTTCTTTTACTTTAAAATAATATACATATATAACTGAAAAAAAAGTGAAAAAATAATCCACTAAGTACAAGTTCAAATTGTTGTACCGAACGAAAAACTCAATCCAAACTGATTTTGAAGCTATTTTATACATATAAATAAATGTGTAATCACTTTTTCTTTAAAACAGATGGATGTTTTTCTTATAAGAAAAAAAAATTTTAAAAATATTTATATAAATAAAATACATTAAATTTCACTTTCTAATTTTAAATTTATATTTTTTTCATAGCTTCTGAAGCAAAATGAACTAGAGAAGAAAATTGATTCTATTTTTCTTTTAAATATTTAATTTTAAAAAATTTCTAAAAGTTTGGTAAATAATGAAATCAATTATGAGACTTTAAGCAGGGTAATTGAAATCCGATCAATCAAAATACCGTACATAGTATCGTTTTCCAATGTTCATAGTTAAGCCTGGTTAGTATAATAACAAGGATATTGATTAAATTAATGTGTTATTAATTACTATTTAATTAATTTAAGAGGCATAAGTGTCAAATTATAACGTACATGATTTGAGTTGAACTAGTAGATCCCTTCTTTCAGCCGGGCATATAATTTAACCTCTTTTTATCACATTATCCCAAATTGTAGTTGAATGAATAATGCATTATCAATTTGTCAGTATATATCATGATTCAAGTCATTTTGCCTTATACATTTGTTTTTTTTTTACTTTTAGCTTGAGTTAATTTACCCAACCCTAGAGCTATTAGCCTGAAAAGGTAATTAAGGATAGAGAAAAGGGTGAGGTGGACTCGAACGAAAAATTGGTATGCACTTTTTCAAAGGCAAATCCCTGCTAGACGAGTACTCAATTAGTTTAACCGCCCCCAATTGACTGCATTACCATCATCAATATTCCATACCATGACTAGTGACTGAGTGCGCTAAAACACGTTCGCAGAAAAACTTTGCTATCCAAAAGCCTAAAAATACAACAAGGTCCTTTATTTTGTGTGTCGAAAAGTTTCCCTAACCAATGAATGGAGGTTCGCTTGGTTCTTCAAAGTCCTATATTTTATCTGGATGTTTTTTCTCCCTGAAAATTGACTGCGGAGCACGTGACAAAAGGACTTAATTGAGATTGCCAAAGATGGGTGGTGTTGAGAAAACAAAAACCGATCCCCAGCTATGGTATGTGATACTCGACGACCAAATAACCATACAGCAGTCTTTTTTTTATTGTACCGGTGATGATTGCTTGATTGATTTTCCGATAGTCGTCTATAAGATACGTTTGCTATTAAGTGCGTATTGAATTGCTCTGGTGACTATTCAAAGGCTATCAAATATTGAAAGCCAACGACATCGACGTTCAACGTAAAACGAAATCCTTAAATCAAATTAGCTTCGGACGAATTCTCATGGGTCAGCCTTAATGACTGCACTCCCTTACAGCTTTTTGGTACTAAGAGGGTAATTAAATTAACAAATCTGTCGATTAGTCTGACTTTTTGCTTGCTTAATTCATGTGGACGTACCCAACAGCAGGTTTGGTCTATCGATATCGACTAGAATCGCGACGATGACCACAGCCAAGTCGATTCGACGAGTACTATTTGAGCAATTAATTCGTGGACCCTGCCTTGTTGACACATTCCTCATTAGTGCTGTTGATTCCCACTTCTGTTCATTCCTTTTCGATGTGGTTTTGTTCAGAATAATGGCATACCAATTTCCGTCACAGAAGGAGTTTCAGCATGAAATTAAAGGAGACAGAAAGGGGGACAGTATCACAGAAAATTTATTGATCATAAAACTGTTTTTGGTAGTTATATACGTACATATAAATAAAATGGAACTTAAAATTTCTGTATTATAATGCAAAAATAAATTCGATATTCTTTTAATTTTTAATACAAGTAGAAGAAATAAAATTAAGTTATAACATGGAAAACCAACTAATCAATCAAATAATTCTTAATAGTCGCCTTAATAAACCCTATAATTTAAAATTAAATACAACAATATATTTTTTTTTAGATATCTTTCACGAGCGATTAATAAAACAAAAATTATTAGCGGTTCAGTCGAAAAAAATAAGTAAAAACATTACACGTTATTAACACAACATGGGTAAGAGTACGAATAATGAGCATTAACTTGCAAATGAAATATTTCATTTGCTAGTCATTGCCAAAACTAATCAATTGAATTCAAAATCCAATTTCCGGGAAAACTTGAGGTCAATATTCATATTTAATGCAAATAAAATGCGTTCTCTTCTATCTGGATAATTTGGATTGAATTACTCATATACAAGTTTATTAATTGCTTCAGTAATTTCAATTCAAACTACATTTTTTGTACATATGATTAAGTTTTTGATAAACATTTAAAATTATTAAATAAACATGTTGGAATTTTTTTTGCATTAATGTTTGGCTCAATTTACTACTTTATGAGATTACCTTGAACAAACCTCTTTTCTTTTGATAGTTTAGTATCGAGTTATTATTGAAAATTATATATTTGTATATAAAAAAAATTAATGAAATTTATAACATTTAAAAAGTTATTACTTTTTTAATTATCGGTAACGCAAGTGTTTGCAGGAATAAAATTTATTACTAGGGATAAAATCTAAGTTATCTCTAGCTATAGGTCCCATTTGTTTGAGGATTTTATTTTTTGAAATGTTTTATACAAAACATGAGGAAAATTTTGTACAGAATTGAATAAACTTTTGAGAAACTATTTCTCCCAATTCCTAGCACAAGTTTTACAAACAATACGAAAACCTTGTCTATCTAGAGTTACACTTTGAAAGTCATTTTGTCGCAAGTTTGATATAGTTCTATCCGAGCAGTTTGGCAAATTTCATTGAATCTTAATTGCCCAGAAAATTTGGAAATTGTACGACTGTGTCTGGGTGGCAACTGACTAGCTCCTTTTCTAGGTCTAGTGAATTCTCAGAAGCCTCCAAAATGGAAGCAGAAAAAATATATATGATCCCCCCTTCTTCTGGCTTGTGTGCAAGAGGCGGCAGTCAATTATTGCTACCGACCCAATTCTACATGTCACTTGGAAGAGCCAAAAGACATAAGAAATACAAGGAGCAGAAGAGGCACAAGTTAGGATTATCCACGACACTGGATGGAGCGGTGAGGGTGGAATTTCAACAAGTTACTCGGTTAAGTGATTTACATATATTGAAAAACTTCCTCCTGGCCCCTGGTTGGGAATATAGGGTTTTTGGCGCGTCAGTCTCTTATTCCGCCAGTATAAGTACCTCCTTTACTGAACAAAGTTCCGAAACAAACTTCTGGGCCAGTTTTTGTACCATCACTCGAGTTTCAAATTGCTGCCTTCATTTTCCATATCCATTTTCGTCTTAGAGGTGTGCCCTCTCTAGGTCTCTCTGTTTTGGGATATAAAAAAGAACTGCAACTACTTAATGGCCCAGGATATTAAAGGCACTAAGGAATTTAAAGGTCATCAACTTTACTAGAATATTCCTATCGAAAAGAAAATCTTTTTTTCAAATACATTTTGCAATTTTAACTGCGTAACCTACGTGCAGATTCAGTAGCCAGTCGGTGGAATCAATTAAAATTCATGAAATCGATTAGGCGACTTAGCTCGGAGGGAGGCCGAAAAACTGCGAAGCAGTTTTTACGTGCAGCCTGGAGGTTGATTCGAAATTCATAACGAAAGACTTCAAAATTGCAAATTAATTGGAGTACAGTCTGGTATGAATGGCTTTAGGGTTTCTATCGTCGAGCAGATTTTCGATTATTTTATAAACGAGTCTTTTAAAGATTTCTGCTATTCTATCTAAAGTATACACCCTAGAGGATTTTCGTAGAAAGAATTGCCCTTGTTACACGTCTAACATCAAATTTTCCTCCTCATACTCTCTAACAGTACATTATTCATCAATATTTCAAGACTGAAGTCAAAATACAATAAATTTAGACATTCCGTCTGATGGATGGAGTTTCAATACGAATAAAAACGTGAGAATTACTCTCTCAAGGGATGTCTCCATTACAATATCTACAAATGGTCACAGAATATGATATATTTGTTCACATGTCACCGACCCCGGGTGCGGGTATGGATGAAGATTTATTTAAGCGATTTTTGTGGCTGGTATGTGTTACATGCGAAAAGCGTGACCGGAACGCAATAGTTTTCATACATTCAAAAAAGCGAACATATCTTTCAGAATATTGTGGGACGTTTGTCTCCAGGGCAGACATCTCATTTGTAGTAGCTCGTGTCCTCATTAACAATTTTCACGGCTCACGGGAGCTCCAAATAAAATTAACGTCGCATCTGAATTTAATGAGGTATCCTTCTCGGTGGATAGTGTCGCGACAATCCAAGGGTTAGTTGTGATAGGAGTTGGTACGGTTAGCTGCAGTAATTCTTCAATGTGTAAATGACCGACTGAGAAAATGAAAGTATAGACTATGCTATTATTGTCCACGAACCGGTTTCAATAGGGGACAGTGTATAATGAATGTCTCAGGAAGTTCCTTGAGAAGTATAGAATAGAGGCAATTAAATTAAGCAACACCTACATGTATCCGGAGGGTCTGAACTACATCCTTCCGTCTGGAACGCGTGTTACCTTTAAGGTATATCGGGGTGCGGTGGGTCTCCTTCTCCAAAGTAGGTCTTTGCTAGTCGGGGGCATATATACCTACAGGCCGCGTGCACCTATTTTGTAGACCTGTATTCGTGTAACTACACCAATAAATTGCATAAAATCACATTTGCAACAACTTGCACACGAACACAATCACACTCCTTGTGGTTAGGTCTTTTTGGGCTGCTCTAGGAGCGACTGTAGAATATAAGGAACATGGGACGTGGTGTGTCTTCCAAGAGATTTGCTTCCTAAGGCAAACTGTTGAATACACCAACAACAGAGGGGAACTTCACATTTTTACGTGGCTGGCCTAGTCAAATCCGTTTATATTTATATCGCGACAAAGGTGCATTTATGAATGCACACTCAATTTAACATTCACTTCTGTTGTTGCATTTCGATTTCGATGATACGACTTTGGGATTGGTACCTGGAAACCATCTGCAAATTCCAGGTTGAGGTAACTTGTATACAACAAAATTAAAAAAAAAGAACGGCAATCGACAACAAAACAATTTTTTTTTGCTATTAAATTTTTTATTCGTATACCACTAAGAAGAACTATCCAAGTCTGGGACTTTCACTACTATTCAAAGGGATATCTTGAAACCACAGGGACCTAGAATTTAACCACGATGGACGAGCCTTCGTCCGTTATTACGATTCAGTGGGAACTGAAGGGATTTGTTTTCGGGGGAGACTTGCGAAATTTTTGTGTACGAAAACTTTTACATATTTTGACAATTTAGTATAAAAGCTATGCTATGCTATACACAAGAAGCTTTCACGCATCCTCCAGCCGTAGCGGGCAGGTGCGCTACTCCATGTTGAGACTCTTTGTCCTTTTCCGGCATAAGGGGTGTCCTTTAAGGGTATATAATCTAAACGATAGGGGATCTCCCAGAGAGACCTGTACGAAGCTTTTCTCAGGAAAAAAAAAACGCTTTTGCGTCTCAAATAGTATAAGGTAAATATAAAAATATTCGGACTCGCGCGAGTGGGTGGTGGTCCGCTTTAATGGACGTAACGGCATGGTATCTCAACCTAGATGAATGAAGGAATTGGGGTCATGAGAGCGTTTAGTTGTAACATCACCTGGACTGGGGTTTCCAGATGTAAACGAACTCTGGTTCGGGTATATGTCCCCTAATTTGCTAAGTATGCCCCGGCTTTATTAGCACTGATTCATAAGCAAACGGGGATATAGCTCAAGCACCAGTAGCAACATTTATAGTGGAATTTCTTGTAAGATCCCATCCGTTGATTACAAGCCGTTACGGTACGATGAACGATTTCGAATAATATGATACGTTTTAGGTGCAGAGATGGACTATTCTTTTCGAAATACGCGATGGTTAAAAAGATAACGTAGCTCTACAAAGTTTTACTTTTTGTTTTTTTAGTGTCAGGGTAAAATTAGGGGATTATACATAATTTATGTGTCCTAAATCCTAATGTGAAAAAATTTTATTGCACTACGAAGACTCTAATATTATAACATGTTTTTTTTGTAAAGAAGAGCTATCAAATTTCCAATGCGATCGATATACTAAATCCTACCTTTAATAAAACTTATGTGTTTCTTTACTTATAGTAAACTTACACTTATTTCTTATATTTTGGAGATAGTTGTAGTCAAAGATCGAAAAATAAACTCTCTAAATATTTATAATACGTCTTATTTACAAAAATTTACCACACATTAGGCCATATTTTGGAATAACGAAAATTTAAAGAATGTTAAAAGACTTAAACAAAAGCCCTGCTTTTACTTTATGCGAATTTTCTTTTGTTTGCTCTATTATGAGTTCAGCGGTTCGGTCGTGACCGAATATTTTTCGAATATTAATTCTATTCTCTAATAAACGTTTTTTTTTCAATATAATAGGTATATAAAATACAATTAAACATATGCGCATATATATATGAAATATATGATCTTATTTTTATATATATATTTTTTTATTAATAAAAACCTTATTTTGGTTATCACTGACCCGAACGGTAACCCAGTTTTAGGGTTAAATAGGTTTTTAAAGATATAACATACTTTTTTATAGAATTTCCTCGTTGCAGTCTTTTTTAAGAAACTTTTAACCCTATTATTTTGTTTACTAAAAGAACTAGTTAAGGAAGTGAAGCATTAAAAAAAGCATGAAAAAGTAGCACTAACTATTCAGCGACACATCGGAATTTATTAAGCAAAAAGGTTTCTACAACAGATACACGATTTAATTCGGGTGGAGTTACGGTAATCTAGCAAAGGTGTGTTTTACTACAAAAAGCTAAACTCTTAGCGATTAAGCTTCGTTCTGCACGTACTTAAGCTTGAAAGCTTCCTTAAGGACATAATAAAACCAAGGATGGAATCGAAACTTACCGGTTTGTGTACTTGAATCGAAGAAGGTGCTCGTAGTCTCCACCGTCATTGTCCCTATTGTGCCGTCGATGATTTGTGCACAGGAATCCCTGCGACCGCGGTACCTAGGACAAAGTTCTCTTTTTCACTTGTGCTTTCTGGAATCGACTTCTTACAAGAAGGAACTAGGACTCACCTACAGACATCGTCACTCTGGGAGCTTTGCCGGCGAAAGTTACGACACCGAATCATCTCCTCGGTGGTAGATTGTCGTCGGAATCCTCGTGCTATGAGAATTTCCTCTGTTGTAGATTGTCTTCGGATTGCTGGTCGTACGTTACTTTCAGTTGTAGGTGGGGGTCGAGCGCAAGGACTGGCATCCCTCGAGGAGCAACAGCTGCTCGATTCAGGAGACCGGGATGTTCGGGCTGCTGATGATGATTGCCGTCTTAAACGTGTTCTTCTTCTTGGACTGCCTTCGCGCTCATGACTACGATCTGGGGAGAGATGAGACCGGGAATCGCGACGACCTCGTGATGCACTATCTGGACTAAGGCTGTCCCTTCTGGCGCGTCTTTCGGGATCATCTGGAGCATCCGGACTCAGAGCTGGCTGGGACCCTCGCCGATTATTCCCACCAGGCGGCAGACAAGATTCGTCATAGGCTGTAGCCTGTCTTTGTAGTCGCTGAAGTCGTGGGGCTCTTTCAGGACTTACTTTGGAGTCTCTACGATTGACTCTGCCGCATTGGGTGGTCGAGTCCCGGCGCCCCTTTGGGGCTGTAGGACTTGTTGCTGGCGGTGTCACAGAGCTAGTGATTATTGTCGGAGGTGGTAGCGCTTGGCAAGCGCTGTCTACTTGACTCCCAGTGTAGACTAAAGGAGCTGAATCAGATGCAGTTGAACTGGTCGACGGTCTTTGATCCTGTCGAAAATTCGGAAATTCGGGTGCTACTAGGGAGTCACGGCGTTTTTTGGTCGCACCTACAACTTTTGGTGGTGGAGGTGTTGTTGAACGACCAACAATTGAGTCACGTCGGTCACGTCCTGATCGATAACTCTCACCTGAGCCTCGACGAGATTCCTAAGCCGAAAATAACCGAAATTCTCTTTGCTAATAATTTTTTTTTAAAATATATGACAAGAATTTTAATAGCGATTTTTTTAATAAAATAAAAATTGCTGCACGCAGAATTTTTAAAACAGATATGATTAAGAATAATCATACAAAATAAATTTTTCTCTTTCTATGTATTATATTTCCTCTTAATTTCCCTTACGCGAGAAAGATTAATTAAATGTTTACTTAGTGCAAGAATTAGTTATTAATTAATTGGTATTTATGTACTTACATTTCGATTGTATTCAATTCCTGTGGTGAAATCCTCTTTTTCTTTTTCTCCTGGGCTTTCACGTCGATTCCATGCTTTCACAAACTCTGAGGTATGTGACTCCCTACGGGATCTCATGCTTCTAATACCTGAATCTGCACTGGATTCTCTTCGTTTTCGTGGGGCAGAATAATTTTGCCCCGAATTAGTCCCTGTTCCAGCGTCTGTAGTCGCCTTAGCCCAAGGAAGACTTCTAGCTAGATCCGCTAAGGTTTCACGTCGATTAAGTGGTGGCTTCTGAGTTCGTTTTGAGCCACCTCCACTCCATTCCCGGAGAATATCGGTAAGTTGTGCCAAGGAGCTTCTTCGACGACGCTGTAGTCCTATAAAAAGAGAAAAAGTCGCATAAGGATCATGATACGAACTTTATACTTACCTGGGGGTGGAGATGTACTAGGAGGTGATGATATTTGTGCAGCTGAATCCCTGCGTCCGCCTAGCCTTTGTCTGATTGTCGATTCTTCTAGCTGTTTTTTTTTTTTTATTTTGGGAGGAAAGAAAACATACGTTTGAGTATGGTTTATATATTTTTTATTTAATTATTCCTTTGCTACCTGTTCTCGGACAAGATCATCCCAACCGTTGCCGCCTTGCCAAACCAGACCAACTTGGTGGGACATGATTGGCAAATTGCAAACAAAACATATTGCAGTCATAGTCCTGAAAATCATTCGCAATCAAGTTTCAAGCATTCAAAACATTTCAATAAGATAACAAAAGGGTTCTAATCAAAATAAATATTAGAAACGTGCGGGCAATACGCACAATACAAACGTATACCATTTAGGGAACATGATCATGCATATTCTACTACATAACTACTAAAGTTACAATTATAAGCTAGAGAAAATTAAGGCGTCCTTTCAGTAAATCGTGCGGCCACAACGCACGGGATTCAGTTACTTCTTAATCGCCAAGAAATTTTTATTATGTTTTCATGAAACAGGCACAAGCAAGTCGACAAATAAACTGAAAAATAAACGAAACACTTTTTGGTAGTATTTGAATGAAAATCACTATTTTTTTTTTTTTTTTTTTGAAATTGATACGAAAAGGAAAGTGAGGTTGTGGAGAATCATGGCCTAGTTTGGCCTAGGTAAAGCAAACTCACTAAAGCTGTGCTCCATACCAATACGAGCCTTTAGTCTTTTGTTTTTTTTTTTCTTTTCTTTTAGCGAAACTTGTAGTGCGCTTAGTGGCGACAATCGCCTGCAAACAAACGAAACGAGCAGAACAGAGGATAGAGGCGATAAGAGCATAGAAACAAGTTAAAAATAGCGAGCGTTGCAAGAAACGGTGCTAGAGACAGACACAGAGAGAGAGAGAGAGAAAGAGAGAAAGAAAATATAGTTCAATAAAGAGCGACTAAAACGGAAAGAAGGAGTGGCGCCGCATGCGCGCACATCCCAGCACAGATCATCAACGGCCAACTTAGCATTTCTTTTATCTCCTAACTTTTTTCTTATATTCGACAAACTCGTCGCCGACTGCTGTTCTATAGACCTGTAATGCCGAAGTTTTGCCATGGTACATATCGGGGCCTGCGGGTATCCTTGCTGCGGAGAGCCCGCCGAACCGCGGTTCCGTCCCTATTTTGCTGTAAACATTTATTATCATTTCAAAATGTCCAAAATACCAATAGTTATTATAACTAAAGTAACATAATTCAACTCAAATATAAATCAAATTAACTAAAAAAAAAAAATTAAGCATAAGATCGCTTCGTAAAGCGCTGCAGAATAAAAACAGTAAAAACTTTTCAATTCCGAGTTTTTGTAGAAAAAAAAAATGTAAACTGTATTACATATTTTCGATAACTAAAATTGAATAAACTTTTTTTGTATTACTGTAAAATATTCTTTTATTACAAATGTTACACCTTTTGCATAGATAGGAAAAAAATAAGTGATGTACGTCGTTGATAGTTTTTTGCCATGGATAAGTTACATCCAACAAAGTGCACTAAAGACAAAGATATTTGAGAGATTAAAAGATTCATTTACAAGAAAGTCTGGACACAAATTTAACTGCTAAGCTAATTTATAAAACACTTCATTGTTGAATTAACACAGTGTTATATTAAACTGAATAATTAATACGGATAAACTTAGAAAGATCCGTACAAAACTGCTAGGTTTTTTTTACCCTTAGGTGTGCCTCTTAAAGCGTCATAAGATAAATAATATAAAATTAAATAATAAATTTATCGTATTATTGAACTAATGTTAACAACGGCCAGTTCATGTAAAACATTTTAAGATTTCTGTTACGCTTTAACTGTGGATCGGCAGTTGCGTAATTTTTGCACCATCCCCGTTGTTGTGGATTCAATTCCCACCGTGACTTTGTTCTTATGCCGTATAATACAAGCACTAGGATGTCTGCGAAGTAATTTTCTAGGAAAAAGCAAATAACTTTTGTTACGTTTCAAGGTTTGATTGATGGCCTGTGAAAAAACAACAAAAATATTACGACATTTGTAGGTGTTGACTTATGTTAATTTTTCAAGTTGTATCTGAAAGGTGTAACACCTGTAGCGAAATAGCCTCTTTAGTAAACTTTAATTAAAACAGAAAAAAAAAATAAATAAATTTTAATTTGTTTCTTTTTATTTTTGTATTTTTATTCGGAAAAAAATATTTTAAACAATTTCAAATTTCCGAATAAATGAGCATTCCGAATTATCGAGCTTTTACTGTAATCGAAAGCTAAGGTAGCAAAACATCTTACAGTCATCATGCAAACAAACAAGGGCTGAAAAGGGATAGAGAGCGTTGGCGTCTGGTCTACACCTGGGACGCACCACCGACGATTTGCTACAATTTAAGTTGCCAATTTTCCCTGGGGAGCCGACAACAGGCAAAAGCAGCCCCCTGTGCTCCACGTGCCACGAATTTGAGTTGCGGTTCCCAGAGCAACGAATGAACTGTATTTAGACTTAGTCACTAGGTATCCAAAGCCGAGGAGCAGCCACTCGTGCGGTACCTCCGGTCGTCGTCTGTCTGAATCCAATTTAGCACCCACCTGTGATGATGGTGGCCGTTGATTTCACCTTCGAAAATTTCAGTCACCCGATCGAGGTTGGAAAAATCATGGTCCTTGTAGGATTGAATGGTTTTTTGGGGGTTTTAGGGAGTTAAAGTGGGTTTAGTAGGTGTTTAAGGATGAAAAAGAAACATAAGACTCCTATGCTACATAATTGAGGTGAACGAGCGAGATTTGTTCATATGTTCTATCGAAGATCATGAGAAAATTAAAACGAAATCCAAAAGAAGGAATCATCTAGAAACCATTTGTCACGTCACTGTGACGACTTCAGTCATCCTGCACGCAGCACAGGCTCTGAGTGATGGATTGGAAAATAGGAGTCTTTACTGTCGGGATCCCCCAAGAGGGTTTCCATATATTTACGCATGCATACATGACGTGCGATTTCGACAGATTCCTCTCCGGAGCTCGCGTTAAACGCGAAATAAATGGTGAACGTTAGAAGGGAAGGTGGTAGCAAGAAATGTCTCGTAACTTGACACATTTAGCACCTGTGAATGGATGGGTTCCCTCCGATGGGTGGTGTACTGGGACAATCATAATAACCCAGACATCCTCGAACCTTTCAATTTCCCTGATGAATTTCCCTAGATGGAATGCAATATCCTTCTTAGTCCTCGCACCCCTGGAGACCGATTCATCGCGTATAATCATCGAGCCATTCCCGAACAAAAAAATTGTCGGAGTGTGAAAATGTTTCTTGCTGCGGATCAATGATGTTACACAAATATAAGTCCTTCCACCTTTTCAGGTATGTGTTTATTGGAGGAAATATTCCGTAGACGATTTTTTTTCTTAGTAAGGGAGGTAGGAGTAAATTTTCCTTTTTGGGTTCAGGGAATTGTTGGAGCGGAAACGACAGTGGGTTAGAGCGGATTATCCAAAACCCTCTCTTAGCCGGAAAGGTACGGCTTTTAACACTTGATCTCGATTCCGGCTCATGGCAATTATTATTGTTTATTTATTTCTAATTGAAACTTCTTAATTAGATCGCTGTCGTCTAATGGTCTTCAGCTGCGGTAGAGGATGGGATGGGGGATGGGGATAGAGAAGAAAAGCCTCTGTTCTAATTGCTATTTAAAATGTATTAGGGCATTATGAGGCACTGGAACGTGACACCATTTGGACAGTTTGTCTTATCAATCACAATTTTATCAGGTCGTGATTACTCCAGTCCAAGGACCTTATGGACAGCAGTCGATTCTATCTAAGGAGCTAACCTTCATGGGGATATAGACTCAATGACGTAGTGAACCGTCCCCAAGGGAGTGATTAGTGTTACGCTTTGATTGATCTTCCCAGTTTTATGGAAATTTCGTATTTATTCAAGTTTCTCACGGACGAAAATAAGGGAATTATATTTAACGAAAAGGAGGTCTGCATATTGCTGCAGGAAATATCTACGTTATGGAAATTTATGATTGTTGAGTTTTGTTATGATATTAATTTCCATATTGCTTCTAATTTGATTATGCGCATTCTATCCATTACTTTAGAAGTGATGGAATTTTGAGAGCTCATTTTCTACTTGATATTCAATTAGAAATTGATTTACAAACTTGTTGAAATTATTAGAATAATGAAGTAAAATTTTATTTAGAAATTTAGAATTAATTTATAGGCAATTTTAGAAGAAATTAATTGGTTTTTATTTAAAGATCACACATATATTAGAAACAAACAAAGCTTTTGAATTCAATACTCTAAAAATTAAAGATAGAAATAACAATGTTTAAATTGATTTCGTAATTTTCATAAAAGTTTTATATATTATTTCGCAATTTTCGAACATTGTAAATAAAACAAACAAACAAAATAGTATGAAATTTCGTAATGATTACATTTACATTCAAATTCTGATATGAATACCAGAAAAATTAATTTACTGTATTAAATATAATAAAAAAATAGTATTTTTAATCTTACATTCTTTTACAAAATTGAAATAACTGAAAGTAAATGTAATTTGTTTTACAAAAGGTTTAATTCAATTCAAACAAACTCTTTTAGCAAAAATCACATTCAAATGGTAACATTTGAAAAACAAAAACATTTTATACCAAATCCAATATGAGAAAGTCTGTACTTTAAACTTTTAAACCTTTCGTCTTCATAACAATTTTTTTTCTTTCTGTTCCCTCGTACAAAACAAAAAAATACATACGTAGGTGTATTCTTAGGTCATGATTCAACCCATGCTATCGTACACTCGAATGCGTACTTATCTTTGAAAATTCACATTTATTTTACGCTCGACATAATGGGATCAAATTGATAAAGTCTAAATTTAGATTCATCTATAAATCCAACCAAACACAATTTTCCGCAATGTTGTTCTACACTGACTTTGTTTCAAAAATGTTTGTCTATCGTAACTTTTGTACTCTGTACTGTTGCGGATAAGCTCCTCTTTGCTTTCCTACTACCATGAAAAATTCTTATTTCGATACTTAAAAAATGATGATGCTGTAAACATCTTACACACCAGACAAATATTTTAGGGTCAAGTACATGGATTTAAAACTATGTTTTTTTTTTTTATATTCTCTAGAATATGGTGGCCATCAAAAAGCTCTAATTTGTTTCATTCTTGTTTTATTGCTGCTATTTTGGATTTGTTTGCTAATAAGATACATTTAATGGGACCGAAATGGTGACCTACTTTTATATAAAAACAAATTCGGATTGATTATTTCGAAGTTTACATAAATAATGTAGAAATGTTGGAAATTTATTTTGAAAATCAAAATAAAACATGGAAATGTACTTGTTTCTATTTTTGTTCTTTCAATTCCATTCTTTGAATTTACCATGAGATAGATAAAAGGAAATTCAAATCGATCCAAACCATATGTCAATTCAATTCTAGTGGCAGATCTTTTTTTTATATACTATCGATTATTGCTTCAAGCTACTAAATTTGAGAATGATAATTATTTTCAAGGGTATTTTTATTATTGAAAAAGGTTCATTACCTTTAGATATTAAATTAAAATATTCTTAAAAATAAAAAAAAGTATTCGATTAAAATTCAATTTAAATGAATTAAACCCTTACAAAATTTAAATACTTTTTCAATTTTATTTTTTTTTTTATAAAAAAATAAATTTTTGCAAAATAATTCGAATTAATTTTTCCTCGTGCCAAATTAAAACTTTTTACATCTCTATAAACAAATCGAGCAGTAAAGGTGCAAAACCTATTAAAAATTATTTTCTTGTAACAACCCACAAACACCTTTTTTTGTGGTTTCAGATAATTTCTTGTGGTTTTCAAAGTATATACCTTTATTTCGACACTTAAAAAAAATTTATGCTTACCCTTTCGTTAAAAATTCATCTCGTCTTTAAAGACAAAAAAAAAAAAAATCCTAAAGGGAACCGTAGACTAAAGATTTCTCACAAAAGTTAAATGAATATCAAGGCCCCATCCCAATGTATCAAATAGCCGAAGAGTAGATTGGGAGAAAAATTGACTTTAAACTAACTAGATGAGCTGAAATGGTGGCCCTTTGAAGTCGCCAGGGGTTTTTGCAGGCGAGGTTCGTCCACAAGAGCCAAATTAAAATGATGCAGGGCAAAGTTAAGCAGCTTTGAAAATTTGAGGCAATGAACCATCTCAACACGGTTTCATTTTTACAAAGTGTCTAAATGGGCGAAACGTCGCTAACAGGGTAGTTATCAGAACGCAAAGGCTCTGTTAAGCGGTCAGGCGAATTGAAAAGTGAAAGCGTTCAAAAGCGGGTACCAGGGTTTCCCAGGGTCTGGAATATTCCTCTAATACGAAGCGCTTTAAGATTCGAAAGACGCCGAGGGCAATGTTGTAGGATTACCATTCCCTTGAATGGGCTACAACATATAAAATCGTGATTTCAGAAGGGATAAGCGGCTCCTGCTCTCCTACTCAATGTAGATCAACGAAGGTTAGGGTTCGGTGAAATTGAATTTACTTTTGGGCTCCGTACATATTGACGATGGAGTTGGCGACGATGCTGAAAGTAATAGGGAAAAAGGAATTAGTAATCAAACTTTTCTGAAAATTATTTCCTTTAATACATTTTTTATACTTGAACTGTTAATGTTGATTCATTGTATATTTAGATTTTTAAGTCGAAAAATGATAAAGTTGTTAAAATCAATAAAATATTCAATTTGCTTTTTTATTTGGTTACTGAAAGGAGAATTAATTTACTTTTGTTTTGTATAATATCCGTCTACGTATAGACAAATTTGTTTTGTGTAAGCCTTAATGCCAAATTTAAGAATATCAAGTTGGTTTCATAGTTGCTAGAAAGGTTCTTTTAATATAAACAGGTATATCAATGGCTCCTTTTACCCTCAAATTAAAAGCTCCCCTAGATCATCATCTATTGATCTTAGAACTCTATAATTAACATCTGCAGTAATTTAAACAGTAATGATAATAACTAATTAATTATCAATACTTTTTAAACCAATTGTTTACTATTAGTTTAAACAAAATTTGTCTAACAAGATGATAACAAAACTGGATTAGATGAGCAAAATTAAATAATAGTCATTTATAGGTAGATATACTGATATAAACTATTTATACGATGTCCATTTTTTATTTCATCTAATTATTCAGAGAAAAATTCGTTCAGCTATCGACATTTTATATTATAATTACAAACTACTTGCTGAAATCCACGCTTATGGTTAATTAGGTGATATATATTTTCCTGACATAATGAGCAACAGGCAATTCATTTTCCACTTGAGGCTCACATTCCTATCATAGAAGCATAAATTGTAAAGCAGTGTACAAATGAAAAGGGATTTTCAAATAGAATGGCAGCCAGAAATTCCTAATTGCAACATCCATACGAACAGTACAATTCCGTTCTGGCTAGCTTAGTGCAATTCTATGGATGTATACAGGTGCACAAATTCTATAATTGTACTATACCAATAAATTTATACGTGAGTCCAGGTATGGAAGGGGTCTATAGTGATATTATTAAGAGAAGACTTAACTACGATGACTGGGATTATAAAGCACCTATAATGATTTCAAGTTGTTTGAAAGCATATAATCAGAATATGAAATGAATGTTCAATCCGGTATTTTATCATAATTAATTTCTCTAATTTTACATTCAAATAATACAAGATCAGAGATTTTTGAATGGGATTCTCTTTATGCTAGACTGAATTTATAAATTTCATAAATGAAAATTTTGTTTCTTATCTTCAAAAAAGGAAAACACTGCCAATTTTGTGCGAATTTAATTAATTTTGTTAAATTATAAAAGCGAAGTCGACCAGAACACCAAATTAAATTCATAAAAGCCTAAAAACAAGAAAACGCGACGCAGCGGCTCTATTGATTTTTCCAAACAATTTTCCATCTCATTATGAAAACAAAATTAAAAACGACAGAGGACTTTTTTTTTTTATAAATAGAAAAAGAGACGCGGACAGGATATCCAGAATGTCAGACTTAAAGAGAGCATCATCGTTGGTTATACTGTGGATGTCCTGCCAGGAGGAGTAGGGGCGCTGTCCCATCCTGTCCGAAGTTGAAGCCCCCATTCTGCCTGTCATACGGACCAAGAAAGTGTTTCTGGTGGAAAAGTGCCGCTGGGATGTAATCGAACGATCTGGGACCAGAAATATTTTCAGACATCTGCCAGAAAAAAAAGGTTATATCCTTCAATTAATTGACATGTTACAAAAGGTATGGATGCTATTCCTAGTAGGAAGGGAAAAACGATGTCAATTTCAAGCTATTTTCTTCACCGGTTTTATCCAATCTGATTAGGATACGTGATGTGTATGCCATCCTTTTTTCAATTGAAAATTCATGCATGCAAAATGATATTAACTTGGATCCCTCCTATTACTGTTTCTATCACCAATTACACTCATATCGTCGAAATTGCAAGTAGTATTACAATTTTTAAAGTTCTGAACAAAATATTTAATATTTCAATTTTATAAAGGGATAGAAAATGTTATTATTATTTCTTAAATAACCATTACCAGGATATAAAAAAATTTATTAGATAAAAGTATTGCCTTTACATTTCAGTTTCTCAAGAAAAGTAACGAAAATTTATGATAAAGTTGTCATTAAATTAGTAAATATTGTAAAACCAAGAACTTCATTTATGCACACAAAAAAACTATTTCGACTAGAGTAATTTTTAATATTTTCTTGAATAATTCCAAATGCAAATTATATGTTATATTTTATATATAAATAACAGTTTTAAATTAATACTACTTTTTCATCAAATTAGGGATAGATTAATGCGATAAGCCGTTTAATTCTCAAAATATCATCTCCAGTTATTTCCTTTTTTGTTCTACTCCATTTAACACTTGTTTTATAAGCCAATGAGTAAATTACAATAAGGGGCTGTCACCGGAATGAAATAAGGTATAAATTATAGATATAAAAATAGAAACACCTAACAAGAAATTTAAATAAATTGCAGAAAGTGGATTTGAAATCATTACGTTCTTAAGACCAAGTTATCAAGCAGGTGACGCGGTGAACTAATTAAGCTTTACCGGGAACTAAAGAAAAGCAATTTAACTTTCACTTTAGTCGTCCACCCCCGCCCTTGAAGTTATCTAGATTACTTTCTTCACTCGGTTTCTTTGGTTATCACGAAGAAAAAACTTATATCAGACGGTAGGCAACGCAGGTGCGGCACGGTGTCATTGGTATACCATCGGAAACTCTCATAGTTTTAATGTTCACGTGCCGTGGACGACATAATATCTAGAAACATCTAAATTGAACCCATTCCATAGCGGAAGGTCGACTTACTTTAACATGTTTAGAAAGTTGTACGGCAAATAGAAGAAAATATCCTTCGGCAAATAACTTTCACTTATCTCAAGTTCTCGGTGCAATTCATCCAATATTCACTGGCACCATCCCTAATTGAGAATATCTATTGGCACGCAGGGTAGAGTAAAGAGAATGGTTTAAAGTAGGTAAAATGGGTCGTCGTAGAAGGTTCGTAGTTTTATTTTTGCTCGACTCGGACTGTAGATTTCGTGGGCGGACAGTTGCAGAAACTTTCTATAAAGAGAGATGGTATAGAAGACAGCTATTCTAAGAAGAAAGTGGCGGCATCTTGTCTGGTGGAATCAATAAAAAGATAGAATGGATTACGTTTCACAAATATCTGACGGTTTACCAAACGAAACTGTACGCCTACATTTGTAGCAAAAAAAAACTATATCTGATACAGGGATAATAAGAAATATTTATCTGCAAACTCATAGATTTAGTTATTTGATTTTGTTTTAAATGCATACCTATATCAAAAAAATGGAAAAAAAGCTTTAGGTATTAAGATTATATTAAAAGGTACGTTATACGATATTCCAAATTCCGAATATGTCCAATTTATGAAGGATTTCTCAAAAGGAGTTGTGGTAAAGAGTAGGTATTATTTTGCATGTACTTATAACAATTTGCATGTTTTTGTTAACCTTCAGTTTCGCAGATGAAGTTTGCCCTTAAATATTTTTAATGGGAGGGGGGACAAGTAACACCTCATTTTAAACCTTATTAAAATCAATTTTTAATGGCAACCAGTTTGTTAAATATGGTTTATTAATCCTAGAAAAATCGTTCTTCAAACTTAAGAGAATATCCCTTAGTGTTTTGCAATGCTTCAAAGATTGTTATTTAATACATTTTCGAAGTATTTTATTGTTGATTGCAAGTACATTCGAAACGTATCATAGAAATACTTTTATTATTTTATTCATTGTCTTGATAAACGATATAATGCCATTCCATAATTAAAGAAGACAAATATAAATTGTTAAAGGTATAATAAATAATGCTTATTTACATTAATTTCTTTCTTTTTCTCCCAAATAAACCTCTGTTTTTGACATTTTTAAGGGAATCCAGGAGCATAACCGCTAACGTAAGGATTACTAACTTCGTTTTCATTTAATTGTTGCGCCAACATCGAACGCTTCCAAAATCTAAAGGTGGGTTTACTTAGGATGACGAAAATGCTTAACGGTGGTTCTTCCTGACGGACGGCGTGGTGTCGCTAATCCAGCCAAGTTTGGGGGTTAGCCGGAGCGCACATAATCCGTTTCGTCGAGTGCTTTTAATACGAATAAACCCCCAGGACAAATATTATGCCATTTCGGTTGCTCTTTCAAGTTTTTGAAGAGGGGCCCGACAGGTGCTCTTGGAAATTTCAATCAAGAAGGACTTAAGGATGTTTGGCAGCAGCAGAGGGAATGGATAGTATGCGGCAACAGACAGGTATGCTGTTGATTCTGCTAAATCTAGAGGTTCGGTATAACAGCGACTAATTTTTCAAGAGAATTTCACTTTATTACTTATTCATCATTGTGAGAGGTCACAGAAAGAGAACCATCCCCCGGAAACGATGGCGTGCTGTGTCAGCCTAATAGGCTCTAGATATGCTTTCCGAAGGGTTCTCCTGAGATGTAACCAGGGGAGATTTGAGAAAGTTTATCTAGAGCACGCGAAAAAAACGAAGAAGTTAACGATCAAATCTCTTTTTTAACTAGCCCATTAGCCGTGAATTGGATAAAAGATCATCCCCGGAATGACGGTAGTGCCGCGGCGGTAGGAGCCATAAAATATTTAGGCCCAGGGTGGTGAAATCCCATTACGGGGAGTGCTCTGACATTGTTTGCGACGAAAATTTATTTATTAGATCTGACACGGGCGCAGATTTTAGTAGGGTAAAGGTTTTGGGGATCTATAAAGGAAAAGTTTAAGAAGCTCACTGCTTACTGAAAAGTTACTTGTGTGAAAATCAATAAAGGAAGGATTGCAGGTGCTCCTTACAAAGATTTCAGTTTCGAATCACTTTGAATCGGTACGAGTCCCTTTTTTCGTGGTAAAAAACATGAACGCACTCCTTCAAGAGAATAGAACCGCATGGGCGGGATCACCATCCTTTTATCTAGTTGAAATAGAATTTAACCTCTCGGATTTTTCATATAAGGAACGGTTGCGATTTCTGTACCTAGAAGCGGTCGATTTTTCTTTTTTAAAAAAGGTGAAGGAGGCGAAAAAAAATATTCTTGGGAGTAATGTAACATTCTGAAAAGGCATTTGGCATGGGTTTGAGTAAATAATAAAATCGTTCGTTTCTGGAGTTCTGGAGGGATTTTTGCAACAGTGAAATTTTGTCGACCCTTTTGCCCTACTGGATTGTAGAGGGAACTGAACCCGCAAGTTCACCGGGATACATTGCTCTGGCTTACCTCTGACGCAGTGCAGAGATATGTATGTTTCCATCCAAACCTGCAGAACCTTTCAGACAGACCTTAACACACTTCTAGACAAGATTAAATAAAGACAATGTCACTGCTGTGTGACTTGGCCCTGTTATAATCAATCAACGAAATTGCTTTTATTGTATCAGTCGGCTACCCATGAAACTTCATTTGGACACCATCTTCGACCTTTGTACGTTTTCCAGCAAAAGAAAGCGAGTAATTCAAAAAAAAAAAATAATAATAATAAAATAAGATCTTTAAATGGTCGTCTTATTCACTTTCGTATATTATCCACTGTGCTGTTGTCATTGACGACTTATAAAGGACCAGCCAGGACCCGGACAGTTACCCAAGAGCCAATGCTCCCACTTAGCTCGAAAATCAATTACGAGAGCTCCTAATGGCATACACCGCAGTATCCTTGGGCAACGATATCGTTATCAGTAACAGGGTGGGACTCTTAAAAATTAATTTCCAATCGAAGGCCATCCGAAGTTGCAAGTCTTACAGGAAGTTTCTGAAACAGGCTGCCAACGATTGAATGTATCTTCCATCCTCTTTTGCTTTGATTCCCTTACAAATTCATCGTTCCCATCCCTTCTTTACCCCCTTTGAAAAGGATCAGAAAAATTAGAGTGCATACCTTATGTGGGGTCGGTGGCGGCTCTGTTTACCTTTGATTCAATCGGTAAATTATTTTGGTTCCCCATTAATGGAGTCAAAAATGATATCTCCGGAATAATTTTCTAAAATAGCCATAATTAAGGTTATTAAGGTTCCGAAGAATTCTGATGAAATCATAAGATGACGACATTCCGACTACTTCAGATATTCTTCGATTTATTTTTCCCTTTTGTAATAACTTTATGAAGAGGGGACGAAATGTATATTCAAATTCACCAGATGAAACCTTGAAGAACATGACTAACCTTATGTTCAAAGTTACTCCGAGGCTCCAAAAATTGACTTTCGGGTACCCCTGTCTCGTACAATTTGGATGCCGTCATCCTTGATCAGAATGTAATGATGGATTACCTAAATCATGCCCAAGGTGTTAGCACCTTTCTTAATCTTAGCACTCCCAAGACAACATCGAAAGACTTCTATGCTGTGTTGAGCATTTTGTTCGCTTCGTGTAATGGATCAAATTAGTTTATTCGAACTTTTGATAGAAAATAAACAAAATTTAACAGGATTTTCATAGAAATTTCGCGTAATTCTTGTCTTTCCCAAGCGGATTAAAGGTCCACATTTTGAGGATGTAAGTTAAAAATTTATGGTTGAAATTGTGAAATTTGTTGACGTTGGATAACGCACGTAGGCTGTGATTTTATTAAGACTACCTTTCTTTCAGTCATGCGTTCATCTACCACGTTGAAAAATGAATTGCTTGAATGGTTGTATTTGTCATGCGCCATTTATTGCAGTCATAATTTTAGTTTATGATGTACTTAAAAAAAAGGAAATATTTTGAGGGCATTTGAACAGATGTTAAGGCCTTAAATTTTATTACAATTAATTATTATAAATGCAAGATGTTAGATGCGCTTAACTCAACCATGAAATATTGAAATTTCGATTTCCTTATGAATTTCTACAAGTGATATCGTAGTCAATTCAAAAAATAAATAAATCAATAAATAAACAAACAAACACTAAAATCTGAAATTAGAACGTAATAGAAACATTGAAATTTTTCAAAATATAGTTTTATATTATAAGTTTTGATTTTAACTATACTACAACTATAAACAGGTGTGTCATGTTAACTGATTTTACAAAGTAACTTTAAGTACTAAGTTTATTTTATTAATTTACAATAGTATTACGTTAATACATACATTTATTAAAAATAATACATACATTTATTAAAATATTTCTTATTCATCATCGTCGATTAATTAAAACTATCTTAAATCTGAAAAATTTGTATTGTGTAAATTCTACCCTTTCCATAAAGAAGTTGATTATAATATCTTTTCATTTAATTATACTTAACTTTAAAAACTTTTTCTGAAAAGTTGATTTATTTCTTAAAAGGATTAGTCTAAAAAAAGGTACTTCTGTACGTTTTCTGGGGTTTGATAATCCAAGGGGTTATTTAATTAAAATTTGAGTTTTATTATTTTTGAAAGTTTTATAATTTAAAAAGAGTTTTTTTATTTTTTTGAAGACTAATGCAATTCGTTTAGATTTCTTTATATAATAGAGAACAACAAGCAGAAATACCACATAGAATCTTATAAAAAGATTTTATTTCTAATTCTAAGTTTGTCAAACTTCCCCTAATTATTATTATTATTATTCTTTTTTTTTTGCCAACAAAAAATGAATTGGTTTGTCCTACTGTATTCTATAATATACAATGTTACAATATAGTCTTTCTGACTACATAGAAAAGTCAACATAGATGGACAAAACATGGAGATCAAAAAGAGAAGCCAAGGTGCCTCACTGTCATCTCAATCCTGACATAGGAAATTCGCCTGAACGGACACAGAGGAATATTTCGAAGCTGTTTTCTGATATCTAGTGGAACGCAATTATCTGGCTGGCGGAACATCACAACGTCAAATACAATTCTCACATCCGTTATTATACTGGTGTAATGTCGCAGACCAGATCTTTTGTCGCACGCCTTGCTTTCTTATGGGAAAAAAAAGAAGAAATAAGAATGTCAACTGTGGTGAGATTTTTTTTCTTCTCGTATAATAGATCTGGGAAATCGTCTGACTCCTACCCAAAAATAAAAATAAAAGAAAAACAGCAACAAAAAAAAGAGAAAATAATTACGAGCCTCGTAGAAATCGCGTAGATTTCAAGGACCGTGTCTAAATAGAACTTGAGATGGGGGAGGGACTATCTAAGATGAAGTCGAAGTTTCCTCCATTTTTGATGTTCCTGAGGTGATCTAACGGAGATGATATTCTCATTCCATTTCCATTGCATGAATGGGGGAGTAGACTGGTAGAAAGGTTACTATAGAGTAGTGGGAGAAGGAATCAGGCATTCTTCGTTCGCACCACTTGTGGCAGTTAAGGAATCACCGCTTTGACGAAAGATTAACATCTTCCGACGTTCACAAACACCAGGACAAACCGCCAGATCCAATTTTCATTAACTTCCTTTCAGGTTTGCGTTGAATATTCAGATTTGATTGACGCGTCTCAACTGCAAGCGGCCTGGTACATTGTCTGGTAGTCGGAGGAGCGGCGAGGGGAGTCGGAAAGAGAGTAGGCGTCTGTTTATTCCAACGCCGAAAATAAACTTATTCCACTTTCTATAATCACATAATGATGATATCTTGTCTGGTTTAGGGTACTCTCCGCCTGGTCTCAGGCTGTACACAGGAAGGTTCTGTTTTTGTGGAGTTTCTTGGTCTATGGCAGGACGAAGGGAATTGCTTCACGATGGAGAAAGCATGAAATCTAATAAATCGTCGGGTTGCCAACTCTCCCCGGATGGGTGGAGGCAAGGGTCATGGGTTAATTAAAAACTCCAAACCGCGCTACGAAACTCCAAATGGGGGGAACTTCGTCAGGTTTACCACTGGGAATATGAGTTTTTGTTGCTAGCTCATGTAAATTCCATCAGGAGGCCGGAGCCTGGATGATTTCTTTACCCGCCTTATAGCCCTGATGAAACGGAAATCTTCAATTTTTGCCGTCGAAAAACCATAATTCCTCATGAAATGGAGAAACAATAAATTCAGCTGTTCCAACACGCAGCAAAGCACCCATCCGACATCCGTACCCTTGAGACCTCGACAAAAGGGATAAAACCCTATGGAAGGAAATCTTCATAAGTCTCTCCATCCCTCTAACCCTATTCCGGATGGTGCTGGCAATTTTGTGTTATTATAATCCGTTCGTCCCCCACGTTTTTCGCGACGTAAAATAGGATTTAAATCCTATTTAGAGTTTGAACCAAACACCAAAGTATTATTTATAAATTTGTGGAAAAACGAACGTACAAACATGTATATCCCGAAGTCAACAATATTGTGTAATTACAACACTGAACCCTGATGCACTCAATTATTTTTGGTGGGATTATTTTGCGTGTATCTTTTTCAGGTTTCGGATATTCATTTTATTTATTTACATTATTAATTATCGTGAATTCTTCCCATACTGTAATGGTATTGTAGCTTAACTACTGGCCAGGATTAGAGGGATGCGGGCATAGTGGTGACGAATGTTCCCGGCAAATTATGTTTAATTTCACCGCACAAATTGAGCTTATTCAGTGGCAGGAATCATCATCCTGATCCATCCCTCAATATTATGATATGGCATAATTACTACTCGTGACTGTAATTAAATTTTGATATAGTACCTCATCACGTTATATAGGAAAATTTTTGTTTAATTTATATTTTTAAATTCTATGATGAGCGTGTGTTTTTCAGGACAGGTCGGTTGCATTTGATACTTGGAAAATATGATTAAGACAAAAATATATATATATATTTACTTTATATACAAAATTTGCCTTAGATAAGGTATAGTATAGTATTAATTGTTGTCAATTGTTCCATTAGGTAATCCGATAATGTTTTTAATAGTCTAAAGGTTCTAGAAGCGTGGCCTGCACATAATCCTAATAGAATTTTTTAATGATTCGTCACATTTCCCGATACTCATTTGATGAATGATTTTTGCGATTTATATTCCATTGGGAATAATTCTAAAAAGAAAAATTATTAAGTAGCTTAAAAGAACACCAAACAACTCTTAAGTTTGTAAAAAAAGAATAAAAACATCTATGTAAAAGAAAGTAATACTCTTAATCGTATTATGAATAAGAAGATTGATTTAAAATCGCAAGACATTATATGAAAAAAAAAAAAAATACCCGAGAAATTTAAATAACTATAAAACCGAGTTCATTGTTTTATAATGACCGAAGGAAACCATTTTGATATGAAAAAAATTTTTAAAATTATGCATGAAATAAATTCTCGGTTGATTTAATTAAGTGCATATTAACCTCTCGTGCACAATGTGGTAAATGCAATTCAATGAACTGTTTAATACCTTAATATTTTAATACGTCCATAGGTGCACAGTGAATATTGTTAATATTTTATTTCAATTAATCAATTATTTAAAAATAACACAATCTGTACAATTAAGTTGTACGAGCTCATTTTACCACGAAATATAGTTGGAAATCATAGGGATAATGTCTACTATTTTTAATGTTTTACATTATTATTATTTTATAGATGACTTTTTCATAATTTAGAATTGTTTTAATGTTTGTTTTATATGAACCTTGAAAATATTCATCTGTTTTGTAATTGAAATAAAAAAACATGCATATAATATACTTTAAAGAAGTCGTGTGATATTGAAGATATGATATTTACTTTTATTTTCTTTAATTTCATACTCTGTTCTGTTATAAAAAGCAGTGATTTTAATATTTTTTCCAATTAAATAAACAAAAAAAAAACTGCTCGATACTATGTATATGTTGAGGAATTTAAATATTTAATTATAATGTGTGGAAAGATTTCAATAATTAATAATTAAAAACGAAAGAAGAAAAACCATCGAAGCCATTTTAAGTATTTAATATTCAGTCTAATTAAAAATTAATTTTATAATGATGAAAATCATTTGTGATTTTCGTTCGTTTAATTTTTTGCATGAATTTAAAATTATAATGCTTTTTTTGATGCTTTTAATTATTTTAAAATTGATCTATATGAATATATGTATTCGATATATCAGACGTTTTCGGCAATTTTCTGAAAAGGTAAAAACGTGCTCTGCTCTTTACAAGTAAATACTGTCGAAATTACTTAGGTAAAATGGCAAAGTAGAATTTAATGAAATATAAAAGCTATTTAATGTCACATCATAAACTAATTACTATGAACTTACTAGTGCATACATACAATAAATAATTAATTCTGCATGAGAATATTAAACTATAATTTAAAATGTTATTAAAAATAGTTTCGACTTTAATAACGTCGACTTTACAAGCAATTCATTAGTGTAAACTATTCTTTCTTTCATCGTAGTGCTATTGTTCTAATCGCAACATGTGAGACTGTTGGAAATCTAAAGTTATTAACACTATTCACGATTTTATTATAGAATTTTTATCGGAGCTCGTCTCAAAATAATTGCAAGTCTTTACTCTCTTATTCCATCTGAAAGTTTTACTAGTGGACAATACATTTGACTACTTGTTCCTGGTTTAGAGAGCTTTCTTGTAATCTTTTTATTTATCCCTCAAAGGAAGAAAATAAGAATTTTTCCCAAAGATAAATAAACATCTTTGTATTATTGTATACAGCTCTAAGCTGTGTCGATTGTTTCTAAGTAAAGTTCTTCATATGGTGTATTAATATTTGTAGAGATGTTAGTTTCGTTGGTTATGATTGCAAAAGATCCCCATTTCCCTCCTTTTTATGTCCAAGAGCAATTATTAAAGTTAGAAATTAGGAAAAAAAACTAGGCCAAGATTTCATATTCATTGAATGCACACATGTAATACAATATGGACCTTTTCTTGAAAAGGGTTCTTCAGTAGATGTTCAACATAAAATTATCAGAATTGGACTTTCATAGCATGATATCCCTCTAGTCCCGGCCAGGTATACATGAGCAAGAAGAGATTAGTGCTGTACTATATAATTATGCATATATATGTAGTCTTCTACAGGGTGTAGGAAACAGAAACCACAAAAGCCTTAAGCCCTCAGCAAAACTTCCTGTCCCAATATTACCAGTGGATGGCAGAAGTTTTGATGTTTTATTCGTTGCGACAACACGCTCCAAATTTTTCGGTACTTCCTCAAGAAATACAAAATTGCTTTTTTTTAATTGCGCGTCCAAAATCAAAGACTTTTACCATAGCAAACTTTCGACGAGGCCCAAAAGTAATTGGAAACTTTCTTGGCGGACTGTTCCTTTTCTGATGAATTGTTGCAGTGTTTGTGCTTCTTTGAAAATCTAGGCACGCGATGTTTTAATGCTATGTAGGTGGACAAAATCTTGGAGCAGAAATTAGTGTGCTAATACTCAGGTAACGCTGCATTAGAGCGTTGAATAAATAGAAGAGGTAGAAAACATCTTTAAAGTTCCATATTTAAAAAAAGGAATAAAGGTACTTAGATGCTTTTGACGAAAAAAAAAAAAGAACGCTTTAAATTTTTTGTGTGTTATTGATTTGGTTTCATTCAAGTGAATTTCGAGATTAAATATAAACAAAATAAAACAGATAGAAATATATTTATAGTTTTAGGTCAGAAGGGCTCAATAAATTATCTAACGACGAAAATTTGGAAAAGTTTACTTAACAATTTTGAAATAGAACTCAATTCGAGCTGACCAAAAGGAAAAAATATCTCCAAAATTCCTAGGTTTTAAAAAATGTCCTTTACAAACAATTTCCAATCAAATATTTAATATACAAATCTATATTTATATTCTAAACTTCTTTATCAATTATTTTCAAAATATATTTTTAAAACCTGACTGGCTGATTTATAAAAAAATTCGCAACATACAAAAATTTCAATCCCGAAGAAGAATATAAAATTTAATTCACAATAGTTTTCTTGCTCAATCAATTCCGATCCATTAAATTGTTGTTAATGTTGTCATGTTCTCACAGTAATTTTATCGGATTTGTACTATGCTCTTAATTTCATGCCTCGAAGGGAACATCGCAGTAGAACAGAATACACACAACAACAAAGAAAGATAGAAAGGAGTTATTATCTGTGATTACCAGCCGTACACACGAAAGGTTCTTTTCGCTTCATCATGCAGAAATCTTGAGGAGCTTATTGGAACGACGGCCTATAATCTGGGACCGAACGAAGAAAAGATTTACGGAAAATTGTCAATTACCAATTTCCTTAGCGCTAGCGCAGGTCTTGTTCAATTTCCATGAGTTAAACGACTATACAGAACTTTGCTATGTTCGATGGTCAGTCCAAATTTTCGGAGGTACATTCCCAGGTACAAAAAAATGTTTTTGCTTAGATCGCGAATTTTTATACCATAAAAAAGAGTCTTACATCTCTAAGAAGCAGGCGAAAAAAAGCAGGAAATTATGGAGGTGGCTAACATTAGTGAAAGAGTTATTTTTGTAGCACATCATTAGTGGAGTGTTCACGTGCGAAACTCCCTATTCCTTGGAGCTAGAGAACCTGTTCTGAACTTCTTGGTTCAGCGGATACTGCTTACTAGCAGCAAATATCTTGAAAATCATTCCATGGAAGTGCACAAGATGCTTCCTCCACCTCAATCCTTCGACGTCAGTGTAAAATGCAACAGGGCGGAATGCAGAATTCCCCCGGTTTTGTTTGAGGACAATATTCCTGCTCGTGCTGTGAACTTCATCTTCGGGATCTTGCTCCTTATCTAGTGCGAGTGTTTGTCGTCCGCCATGTTGTTCGTGTCAAGGTTTTAATAACTAGTGCTCTAGTTTCATTTTATTCCCTCCCATTATGTAAAGGGCCCCATTCATTAAGAGATATTAAGGAATAACTAAGAATGTTCACCTGCAATTTCATCGCCCTTCGAACGGTTTACAGACTTCTACAAGAGTTTGTGTCGCTAACTTACTTAGTTCATTTACAGGACAAATTTAATAAAGGTCAATTCTGTGGTTTACACGATTTTTGTATTAATAAAAAAATTCATTAAAATTTTTTTATTAGATTGAAAAATTCAATAAACCTAAAGCATCAAAGAAAATTTCTAAATATTGAAAAATATACCCAGATTCATATAAGGCATCTTTATAACGTCTTTATTTATGTTATCTAGTGCTTATTGTGTCTATTTTATATCAAATATAAAGAAATAATCCAAAATACTATTAACAGACCTAAAATTAAGATAGTAGTTTTTAATAGGAATTATGTATTGAAAAATTACAAATTTCAACAAAAAAACCAGGTATTTTTTAGGTTTACTTATAAATTTCTTAGAATTTTTAAAGACTAGAATTTCTAAATATATTCTAATCGATTTTCCTATAATTTTACAGGTGAAATTAAAGATGTTAGCAATTTAAAATCATGCTTTAACACACAAACCTCTTTTTCTTTCCGTCCAAATGTTAGCTGTGAAAAAATACTCCTCAAATTGGGCACATATGTAGTACATGAGGTCTATGACATTACGTTTAAGCACTTCATTTTCTTAACATGCTGTCGGTAATTCCCTTAAGGGGCTGCTGCTCGAAAAGTCAGCTCAGGCAGTGCCCAAAAGACATCATTATGTATACGACGTTGTGGTACACTACCATTTGACTAGCTCCTCCATAATGTAACACATTTTGGGGTTAGACTATTCGGGATAGAGTCTAAATTTTTATTCACTCAGATCGAGATGGGGGGTAGGTAACTCCTTTTGGTTGCTCAACTTATGTGTGAGCAAAGTGGATCCTAAACCTTATGACCTGATCGCCTTGTACCTTGTTTAGCAGATGGTCATAGTGTCTGGGTGCGGTGGGTTCGGAATTATATACCACCAGCCGGTTTTTCCGACTATCTCCAGTGGAAGAGAGGAGAGCCTAACGAAATTCAGTGTAGGTGCTGCTGGTATTTATCTTCGAGGGGCGTTAACAGAGATGAGATTCCCCCTAATCTGTGCGGCAGCGGTATGAAATAGCCCTAATGAGCAATTCGAAGTAATTGAGGAATTCGGGCATCGCCGTCTATAGACTGCTAGAGATGTCTGGGTGCTAGGTGGCCCGGCGTGAATTTGGCGGATTCCTTTTGGAATTTGTGTCATAATTTCAGTATGCTACTATTTCGTTGAACATTTCTTCGAGGGGTGCCGAAGGTTTCCTTAGCCTCCTGCTGTGTCCCTTTGGGGCCGGTCATTGTCAAAACTTGGCTTTAATAAGAAACAGATGACTCCTACTGATTACACGATGAGAGTACGGGGGTATTTTAGGGATTTTACAGGCACTTTCATGAAAACTGTGCTTAAATAATGCGCGAATTGTGGGTGTTTCTTTGTTTATTGCACATTCGAAAACGCTTGTAATTCAGTAAGAATTCTTTGACCGGCTAAAAGCAAATTGAATACAAACGAGCCAGGACTGTGTTTAAGCACCGTCATTTAAAATTCAACTATAATAATCAGGCACGGTAATTCAACTCTAATTATAAGCCGGTTACAAAAGACTATTTTACCAGAAAATGAAATAAAGTAACTCTTTTATTCTATAGAAAACAAGACCACGCTCAGACTCATACTCAATTAACTTGAAATAATAACTAAAGGGAAAACTACAAAATTTTTGTTTTATTCTATATAATTCCATAAATTAAGACATATCCAACCGATTTTTCTGATCCACAGTTCGGAATGTAAATTTTTATAAATGAGCTTTTATGCTTGAAGGTACAAGAAACCACTTAAAAAAAAACAACATTATAACGTATTTATTTGCGTTTTCCATTTTATATGTTATGTGCTATTAAAAAATATTAAGTATAAGAATAACTAAAAAATCCTTGTCAAGTATATCCCACGTTCAGTTTTTAAACAGGATCCTCTTTTGATTTCTTCGTTAACAAAGAAATTTAATTTTCACCAAAATAAACCTTTTATTAATGCAACGGTTTGAATATATCAAATTAATAAAACAGAAAATTCGTAGAAATATTGAAAGGTAAATTGTATCTATAGCTGCAGACTTCTACTTGCTAAAAGAGTAACACACTTTGTCCCCATTTTCGAAGGATAAGTTATCGCGTTTAGGTCAGTATGATGACCCAATTTATTTGATGAAGGTTCATCCCCAGGATATCATTAATTATCCACCATCGTAGCACTATCGGACTAAAGCATCTAAGAGTTTATCTGGAGCGTTTCAGGTTGAAAAATTTTCAGTATCCTTCCTAATGCACTTCCCACTTACCAATGAACCTGGTCTTCCTGTTGTCGTCCTTCTACAGGTGCTATAAACATTCAAGAGACCGAAGGACACAGCTATGATCGTAATGGAGAAATACGCGTTTGTGTCATAGCGTTCAGTCAACTGCTCTAACTCCGATTCACATTTAATTTCATTGCGAACATCTTCCTGTCTAGCTTTCCGGGGAAATGAATATAAATTCCTCTAAGGGCGTCCAGGAAATCGGCTATAAAACCGTCATCTGGGAGGAAAATCCCACAACTCGGTTACCTCGGTATGATGCAGAGTGCATTAGGAAGAAAATAAGTCGTTTATGCCGTAGCAGACAGAAAACATATACGATTGAAGTTCCGTAAGGGTTGGAACGTCTTTAAAGAGTGTCTTGGGTGACTTTAAAATTCGCCAAATGTTGCAGATAACGGTGTATACAGCTTAGCACTTTGCTGATTTGCGGCACACTTTCGTTAGCGTTACGAGTATCCTACTACCACTTTCGTGAGCTTAATTAAATACCCAGTTCCCACTGAGCTCTTTTATATTTTCCACCATTGTTCCACACGCCAGAAAGGAGCTTCGAGAGTTTTACGAGTGATAAGTGAAACCTGTTGACTAACCGAATCCTTGGAGGCTTACGAACTCTTTCTGGCTTTAAAACTATTTCAAACATTGTACATTGTATAAACTTTGTCTTTAGGGATTTTACCTAAGTAAGTATTTCAACTGCAAATGAAATGTTTTTAACGAAGTACTATTACGTACCTCGCTCAAGTGGTTTTCATTTTACAAATTGCATGCAGTAAAATTGGAAAATGGGTAGCAAAACCTCTAGAAATTAAGTTATAAGCACTTGGGTCCCTTTTTCAACTGATCCAACTTAACAATAATCGTGAACCTTTGATCCTTCGGATGAGGTAAATTGGCCATCATCTTCGTATATATTTCATAATATTACCTGACATTTTCGAGAGGGTACGGTGAGAGAGAAGAATTATGAAATATCCAAAATGTATGAAGAAATTGTATTTCACCGAACCAACCATCGACCTCTTGTTCAAATTACGATCTTTTGAATATTATGAGACCCTTATGTACATAGCTGCCGGGCATATTCTTGTTCTGTAAATGAAAAAGAATTTATTAATAACCCCCGTTGGGCATGACCAGCTATGGAAACTCTTAAGCTGAAATGAAATATGCATATTCAGAGTAGTTGGTGTGGACTTTACACATAGTGCTCCTATAGCACTATGTATCAATTTCCTTGTTTATTATTCCAAGGTACAGTCCTACATATGTCCACAACTAGTTCAATGGAAACTAAATATATACAAGCCATTTTGGCGTGTAACATGACTAATATATTTATAAATTGGTATTGATATGGAAGTTAATTCAAAGAGATTCCCATAAGAATTCTGGACACATTGTACTTAAAAAATAAAAAATAAATTAAAACCAAGTCAAATTTCCCTTCAATCAAAATTTAACACCGATAAACAATACTATCTGTACTGAATTTCAAGTTCTTATACAAAATTTCTTTCATTTTGTTTCGTTATATTTTTAAGATGAAAAAGAGAAAAATTATACGATAGTTAAAAGATCAATGGATCTTCTAATTATTTATTATTTAGTTGGTTTTATCAAAACATTAGCACTGAAAAATATTTAGACAAATAAATACCTTTGTAATACCGAACACCGTGGGTATATTTAATTAAATCATTGGAATATTTTATTACAACCGAAATATGCAACTTCAATTATAATTAATTCGTTGTATTTTTATATATTCTTAATTGTTAAATAATATCAATAGTGAATGCATAATAAAAGTTTTTTTTACAATATAATAATATTTAAATATATATAAACTTTTTTGTTAATAAAAACGAAAGAAAGAAACAACACGGAAGAAAAAAAAGGCAAATAAAACATTTATTTTGAAAATTATTACAGAAAAAAATTACGAGGGCGACTATAATTTTGTAATGTTTTGAATTTATATTAGGGGTTTAATATGTATTAAAAAATAGAATAAAATTTAAGAACAATTTAAAGAATATAAACATAATTTCTTAAATTGTTTCTCTCCTCTTTTTGTTTTGAATGCAAATCAAAATTCTACAAATTCTTAAGAGCTAAAAGAATCATCAACATGTAAATAATCACTCAAGTAATTGCCTTTTAAGTAAAGTAAATGTGTGTACATTCCGTGAATATGCTTAATTGAATTACTTCACCTTAGATAGCGTTAAAGAAAGTATTCTTATTTTACAAGTAATGCTCCATTGTTCATTATTCGAATTTGAGAAAAGACCTTGAGACGAACAAGACACAAAGCAATTATGCAAAAAAAAAAAAAGTTTATTTAATGACTTCTATCTGTAGATTTCTCCGAGTGTTACAAATACGAATAAGTTTTTATGACGAAATTTATCAAATGCTGATTGTCCCAGGAGTTAACAAGCTGACATTTTGGGAAGTCGCGGTCCAAACTTTTTTTTTGTTTTGTTTTATTCCTCTTCTTTTTTCTTTTTTTTTTTTTGCCCCTCACGGGCAAACAACATGCCATTTTTCATTAAACAATTTCCAAAAATGTTTGGTTTCCCTGCAGCGTTGAAGTTATTATAGGAATGTACGAAAATGCGAACATATTGGTCTGGTACCCCAATGGGTACTCTATTGGGATGAGGGCTAGAAATAAGTAAAAATAAAAGGAAAGAAAAAAAAAAACGAAGGACGAAGGTGGCCAGACTTTTCTCAAGTACTTTTCGTGAAAAATACATTAATTTTTCAGTAGTTGTTTACTTTTACGACACAAGGTGGTAAACCCATCCCTCTACTAAGTGTATGTTGACAAGACGACAACGACTAGAATGAAATAGAAGACGACTATCCAACTTTAAGTGGGAGTTAGAAGGATGTTGCGTAGCAGAGACCGGAAAAACGAAAGAGGATGAGTATGCTGACAAATCGTTTACAAGTGTCTCTGGGCAAAGTTGAAATTTGACGTGCAAACAGAAAACTCCATTCCATACACCAAAGTCCGCTTGTTCCTATCCTCGAAATATTTGATGAACACACTTTAATGTTTGTCTCCTGTCCAATGAACGTTTTGGAAAATGGTAAATCAAAGTTTATCGAGCTAAAGTTGAGTTGACGGCAGCTACGATGAGACATTGAAGATTTCTATTTTATGAAAGCAAATGTTTCTCAAGAGGCCGAGACCAAGTATAGTACTTCATGGACTCCACAAAAAAAAAAGAGGAAAATGAATTAAAAGATATATTTAAATATCCCATCCTAAAATGAATGTTAATACTTTTACTGTACGGCACGCAGTGCGTCGGTGGAAAAGCAGACACAGCTAATAAAACTCCAAAGCACTTTCGAGTGGAAAAATATGTAAAAGAAAAGGTCTGCCTCAAGGTATCTGCTTTTGAAATTAGCATTTTTTTAATGCTCATTTCGAGAAGTAATCCCACTCTTGGCCCAAATTATTAAGCTTTTAAAAGGTAGACACGGTGCTGCTGATCATCACCAATTTCCCGAAAGTTTACCGGATCCACAGATGCAAATTAGAAAAGTTTCCCATAGAGATGCTCCTGGGAAGCGCATTCTGCGGTTTGTGTACTGCCCATCATCAAAAACCTATAGAGTATGACTCAGCTGGTGGTAAGCAGCCGAGTTGCTTTAATTCAATGAAATTGATTCAACCGCTAACAGCAACCGGTTTCAGATTGTTGTTTTTATTTCCTTTTAAAAGCTCCATTTAACGATCCGATTAAAACTAAAAGGATTTTGTGCGTACCTAACGATTTAACGGGTATAAAAGTCAAATTGACACCCCACTTAAAAAAATAAATATCAATATCAGTGTTTTAGTTCTAAATAATTTATGAGTAGAATGAAAAAAAAACAATCCTAAAATATGTCTTCAATTTTGATTAGTTTAAAAGTTGGAGCTATTGTATTAAATCCCCTCCGCAAGAAATGCACATTTTCATATAAAATCAACTACGGAAATTTTTTCTGTTTTTACTTCCTTATTTTTTAATTTTTCTCTGTTAACATTGTAAAATTCGATATGTATAAAAAGTAACTTGTCTAAAGAACTTTTACATTTTATAGGTAAAAGAGCTCTAAAGAAAACTCGTAGGTATTCGGTTTTTATGCGTCTGGACCGAGAATGTAATATCAATAAATTGTAAGTTCACAAAACCACCTCAAAAAAAAAAACAACAAAACAAAAAGACTTTACGCCGTTCACCGTCAAAAGCGACGATCCATAAATAAAATTACCATTTAATGGATCCACCTGGAATTCAGGCATCCGAAAAGATATAAAAACCTCGACGAATCGCCGAGGCGTAAATGGCGGGGATGACGGAACGAATCACGGCACTCAAATTATACTCACTTTCGTTTTTATTGCTCATCTCCATATAATAACAGGTTTTTCAAAAACTTCTTGATACCATCGTAAAACACTAATAAACACCTTGAAGTCTGCTAGCCTCCTGACTTTAGTCCCGAAACCAGTCTCTATACAACGTCCTTTCCCTTAAGCATCGACACTCCATCCACTACCACCCTGTAGCTCATGGAGCTCATGAAAATTTATGGAACAGGGGAATTGAATTAGTGCAAAGTTTGAGGAAGTTTTTCTTAATTCCCTTGCATGAATTTTTAAGCATAATCGATGAATTCAGACGGAGACGTCCTCAACACTCCAGATTAGAGCCCTCGTCAGATTAGAGGCTTCTTTTGAAGGATTTACTAAGAGCTACACGCTACTGAGTAATTTAGATATATGCTGTTAGCTTTTTGTCGTAGATCGGGCTTAAATGGGACTAAAATATATCCAGGTAAGGTTTCAAATATCTTACCACCATCAATTAACTCACTGTAAAATATATTAACGATCTACGTGACATAAAAAGTGGGGAGTTTTAGAAATTGTGATTTTTTGAAGAACATTCTTTTAAAAGTCTTAAAAATATCATTAATTAGCAAAATAAATAAAATACAAAAAAATTATATATAAATATAGTTAGTTCTATAGTTTAGAATTATAGATACGGGAAAAGCTGGCGTCTAGTTTGGTTTGTAAATAATACCACTAATGTACTTTTTAAACCACTTATTTGATTTTGAAAATATAGCTACATTTTTGGGTTATTTTTGGACCACTTCGCAGACTTTTAATTATTTATTGCCTTCATTTTAAAAAACAATTCAAACTTTTATGTTTTAAGTGCTGTGAAATTAGAAAAACCAAAGTTGCAAGCCTAGGTTTAAATTTGATATAAAATGATGCACAAAAGAAAATAAAATGTTAGGACTTTGAGGCAATTTTCAATTATTTGTCTAAAAAAAAATATATTCTTAGTGTGTCTTTTAATCACTGTTACTTCTTGACTTTTTGGAATAAAAATAAAAAAAATCTTAGAAGACACATCAAACACGCCAGACTGGCGTAATCGGTGGATAAAACCGTCATTGAATCGATAAAACAATTTGCTATCGTCGCACGATATCTGAATCTCAATTGAGACCCCTTGTCGAGTTTCTTGTTACCTTGTGTCTGTTTGGCTAAACATCCCACTGATTTTTACACTATTCAGTATTCTGTTCATGGCATCACCCTAGACTTCGGTAGCGTTCACTTTCTCCTTCTAAGAACTTCTAAGAAGAAATTTTTCTTCGAACTCTCAAGTTTAGAGACAACAGTGAAAATTCTTTACATATTTTTTTTTCTTTTTCTTCTTCTCTTTCTACTCGAGAACTCAAAAGTTTTTCACGAAATATGAAAAAGGGTGGCGAGTTTACTTTTGTAAATCTTCTAGAGGGGTAGTTATTTAAATTAGGTTGTACTATATAAAAGATATCACAAAATGAACTGTTGAAAGTGTGGCTAAATCTACATTCCTAGGGAAAATCGTTTCATCTTGCCTACATAATTAGGAGTTGATGTGTGTCCTAAGCAGCTCAAGAATTCTTAAACAACCGCCTCGAGCAGGTTATACTGGGACTGCAATAAAGAGAGAACATTTTGAATTTACTAGAACTTGTAAGGGCAGGATAGAGGTACAGGTGATATCCTTTTTGCCTGAAGCCGGAGCACTTAATTTGCTCAAAACATCCTTTTCGAAAAATGTACATACAAAATGGAAGCTCTGGGTTGAACTTCAACTTCTTTAAATAGAACAAAAAAAAAAAAAAGGACTTGGACTAAAAATTTTTCCCTCGGGGACCCCACGGAAGGACATATCAAAGAGAAAGAATGTCTTCTGTTTTCATCAATTCCAGTTTATATAGATAATACTACATTATTCCAAAATTGGTATAACCGCTTTAGAAATAAAATTGAAAAATCTGCTATAATTTGATTCAGACAATCAATCACCGCCGGCTAGTTTAAAAAATCTGGGAGTCGTTGGTGGAAAAACTCCAAGACATCTTCACTTCAAAAGAGAACGAATTAAATTCCTTCTAATATTCGTTTCCATGAAGAAAAAGAAATGTTTTCTTTTTTGCCTTATTGCCTACGCGCCTTTATTAAATTTCCTTCCTATGGTTGCGTCTTAATTTCTGAAGCCGCTGAAACCTGTGGCAACTTAAATACTTTGCGTAAGAGGCCCTAGATTTCCACAATACTTGAAGGGTAACTAGGCAACTGACAGATGAATTATACCTTGTTCCTTAAGTTTGATTTTGATCTCTCCACAATATCTCCTCCTTTTCGTTTCCTCCGAAAGACCTTAGACCTTGTCTACCATTCCCAATATTAATTGGAGTCATTCAAACGGATTTTGTAAATGTAAAATTTGTGCTGTTTACAAGACGAGAAAATATTGCATATTGCTTTACAAAGTTCAAAGTCAACATTTACGTTTAACCTTAAAAGCATTTGATCCTTGTAGGCGGAGTTTGTAAAAGAGAGTACTATTAGGATCCAACATTGCTAAAACCTCTAAAATGGACCGTAAAATATTGGCTGAATACGGTTTCTGCTTTGCTCCATCGACCAACCCAATAATGCTTTGAAGTTATGCAAAATTTCATAAACTTAATCTGAAAGTTCAACCAAATATTTGGTCTGGGACGTTTTTAACTTTTATGCTTATTTCAATAAATTGTGCATACGCTCGAACGCATTTTGATCTAACTATTTTATGGTAATGTAGATTTACTATGTATATTTATGGATATGTGTGTAACAATTATACAATTATATTAGTATTACAGTATTCATTAATTTTGTCCACTTGTATTTATTCCAATGTATCGATATTACATTTTATTTGTTTATTAAGATGAAAGAGTGGGACTCATGTTGTATAATTTAAAGAATTTAATATGAAATTTTCATGCTTGATGATTAACAAAGTGTACTTATAAAGTAATGGCGCTATATAGACTTAGCGTTAATGGCTTGGAAATGGTATAATTAATTAATTCAGGCGATTATTATTACGTTAAATTTGAATAATAAAACCATTCCAGTTATTATTACACTTGTGGTATTCTTAATATATTTCTTGTACATTTCACTTACTGCCTTTTCAAAATGTTTCAAATTTCGTTATGCTACCATTTTTTTAATATTGTTGTTTTATCGTTAATATCACAGCTTGCTGGGTCTGGGATTGTCTTTAATAAATATGTACCCTTCTACGTTAGACTCTGAAATTGGATGTATAAAAATATTAAGGATAAATTTTTTAAAAATTTTCCTTTCCTAATTTGAATACAAAATTCTTTAGTGATTACTTTTAAAACCTGCCAAAAAGCTTTATTTATTTCAAATTTATTATTTATTATATAATCTTAATATTCTTTAAAAAAGAAAATAATTTTCTTAGATCTTACAAAAATTCTAAATATCATTTTCAATATAATTAAGGAAAAAGAGACCCACTAAATTTGAGATAAATTGAACATTAAATAACTAAATTAGATCAAGAAACTTTCAATGATATTCTTTCAAAATAACGCCTTTTGTAAGATAAATATAAAAAATTAGACTATGTTTACATTATTACTAAATATAATTAATCTTTTCAACGTTTTTGTAAATGAATGAATGTGTGCATCAAATGTGTTTACTTTGGCAAAGATATCTTCTTTTAATGAAGTCATACCTTAATAGACTTTGAATCATTATATCTATTCGATCCGTATAAGAATTCTGAACACAACTGACCTGCTGAAGATGCCGGTCCCATTCGGATAATTGCCTAATCTGTGTAATTGCTTGCAACAAGTGAACACGTACAAGTCCTGAATGTAAATCAATATAATTACAAATACATTACATAATCGTTAATATGAAACGTTTGTCTGTTTGTTTACAGGGCGTAGACTTAAACTGAATATGAACGGAAAGCAAGTATATAGTCACAGCATAGTCCCTCTAGAATCTGCTGTTTCGTCCTTACTCCACACATTCCTATTACTATGTCCTGAAGAACATAAATTATATTAGCGTAAGAGAATCAATAACCACCGATTGGGGAATTTGTTGTCCGACAATTTGTTTGAAATGTACGAGGGGTAAACTGTTTCCGGGAGGTTCCCGGCCGGCGCCATCCAAGAGAAAAAGGAAGTGAAACTGAAGGAATTTATGGGAAAAGGTCGGTTGCAAAACATTTTAATGGGTTTACGACGATGACGGTATTTTATAGGGGTATCTTAAAAATATGCGATTGCGTGTAAATTTTCATCCAACTCACGTTCACATTTTCAGTCCTAAGTTGCTCCAAAAACCTCCTAAAAAAACTCATCCACAAAGAAACGATAACAAATTAACTTTCGTTTTTCATTAAAAAAATAAAATGTGTTTCAGGTGTAGGTAAAAAAGGTATAACAAATAATATACTCTCGCGTCATTTCTTAACGTAAACGAATCCTGCGATTGACAGGCAATCACCGAACAATTTTTGGTCCGGTAAAATTTCGTATAGGGTATGATGGAAGGACCGAGGCATGAGATGGGCATGAGATAGATATTCGATGGTTCGTTTTGTTTATGTCAGCCGACCGCCCTTTTGAGTACTTTCCACTCCCTTCCCCTTTTTTTCCTTGGCCTTGCCCCCGCTACAAGTTTATTTGCCTTTAATAAAATTTGATTGGGATGTAAATTAGGCCAGGTAGGTAAACAAAAGCCAGTGAGATGAAGGAGAGGGTCGTCCGCTCAACCGAGAAATATACTCTCGAAAAAGATAAGGGCGCAGGGTCTCTGACGAACTTTTAATCACGGAAACGGTTTCCCAGTATACCTTGAAGGTGTTTTTTTCTTTTCTTCCACTGATTTTCCCGCTGCCGTTTTCTTTCGATATAGAACAGAGTGGAACGGACGTGGGACGACGACAGGAGGTCTGTAAAGCTGGGAGCACAGCATGTGCAAAATTTTCAATATTTTCAAGTCCTTGAAGGCTCTTTCAGATAATTTGCTTTTAAAAACTTTTTGAAGGCCTCGTAATCTTGTTATTCTTTGAAGACGCCTTGCCCTCTCCCCCTAAAAGGAACACATACAAATATACACCTTACAGGTATTTACCCATGGCCCTGAGTGGGCCGACCATTTATTATTAATGGCCACTATATGCCGTCGCACGTTTCTGTCACTTATCATCAAAGCGACATTGTATGTGCCCGTCAAGTTTGAGTCAAAGGAAGCATTTACTTCTCAGGATATGGTACGACAGACGTGGCACATATCTAATGGACCCTACTAGAATATACTAGGTAGGGCAAGGAGGCAAAATGTGTTAGGATTTCGAGACTGGACAAATTGACCCAACTTTTCTTTTGATTTGAAATGTAATACGATGATTGTCATTAAGAACACGTTGTCGAAAATTTTAAATAGAATGAAAAATTTTGGACCATATTCGAGAAAAATTTTTTATTAAAATTTCCCTGTGATCTGTTTTTGATAAGACCAAGAAAATGTTATTCTTCTACATAAAAACAAAATTTTGTATGTATATATGAAAAAGATTTTGTTGGATTAAGTGCAATTGCCAAAAGACACAGGTGTTCTTTAAATATTTAAATAACAAATTAAATTACTTTTGACGGTATTAAATCAATCAAACACGAGCTGCGTCTAGAAAATATTGAGACTACAAACTTCCAGTTTTAGTATAAAAACACTGGGTTTATACAATTAACGCTAGTTGAGCCAAGTATTTTTAATTATTCTTAGATATAAGTTCAAAATTATTAACACCGGGTGTCTAATTTAAAAACAAACAAGAATAACAATTGTTAAAGTAGTAATTTTCCAATTATAGGACTATTGATAAAAAAAGAGCTTAATTTGCCACCTCGATGATTAAAGACACAAGTCCAGAAATAACTCATTTTACCTGTCTATTATAATTTTCCATATACGTGAGTCAGACTACGCTCCTGGTTTGAATTTATCAAACTGTTCGTTTGTAAGGCCTAATATATCTTCTAATAAAGTTCTAAGATAAAACTTAATCTTAAGAGCAAATAATATTCGTGTATTTCCCAGAAAAAAAATTATAATAAGAGCACGCAGATTTGCGTGGAGTAGTATTTCAAGAAATAGAAAATTTGGGGGGTCTTCTGAATAGAATAGAAAAGTGGACGGCGGCAGTAGGCAGACTTCCCACAAAGATGTGGAGAGATTTAATTCCCGCAGGGCTCTTATGATTCTTTTCCACTTTCTTCCGAAAAAACGAAAAAAAGATATAACGAAGAGAAACGCCCGTCAAAGCACTCAAGTAATGAGAAGTCATTTATGTGAATTGAAAAAGCTGTGCTAAAATCTACTCACCCTTAGGGGGGGGTCTATAACTTTTTTTTAAGAAAAGGAAAAAATAAATAAATCGTGTAAATATCTGTGGCGGCTTGGACGTTTTATACGAGATATTTAAATTGATATTTCTCTTCAATCAACACCAGGCTTACAATCGAAAAAAAATAATATTAGCTAGTAATATTAATTGAAATTATATATCTCCAATTTTTCGAATTTATTCAACTTCAGAGAGTATAATTTTTAGTAGATACTGGACTCGATGAGGCTCAGTAAAATTTTCCCCATTCTGGCTATTTTTAGGTACATCCAACTCATTCGGATTTAATTTAATAGCAAATGAAGCGCGAACACAAGGATCCCTTTTCTCTGGTAAAATATGCCTGGGCTCCTCGGCGCGGTAACTTTTATTTGTTCACGCGCGCAAGAATTTCGCCAACGATTTTCTATCACCCTTGTAATGGAAGAAAACACCCTAGAAAACCCTTCAACATTCTATTCTGACAAATTTAATGGAAGGGGGATTAAATTTTGGAAAATAGTGGTCCTATGATTGTTTTCACCATTTATATACGAGCATATATATGTATACACGTCAGAAAGGCAACTGTGAATTTTGTACTTGTTTTACAACACCTCGTAGAAATTGCTTGAAAAAAAAAATAATAATAATATTAATAAAGAAAACACAGTAATTCTGACAGACAAATTTACGAGCTTGCTTCAAATCTGAAGATCTATCAAAGATTTATGAGAGCCATTTTATGTATAAATGACCGATTAAATCCCACAGATTTTACTACAGGTTAAAGATAGCAGGAACAGGAACAAAAGAACCTTCCATCAAAAATATATATACATACATATCTATATGTGAATTTCTATGGATGTTTCATATCTAAAACTTTTAATATTATAACAAATTAAATAATAATAAAAATTCTCTCAGATAATAGAATGGTCCTTAGCACATTTTCGTCACATAGCACAATTTTGATTTATAAGCGGAAAACCAAATCAATCAATATTTTGCGAATTTTATTAATTTGTAAATATACTGAAATGCGAAAAAATATTAAATATAAATCAATATCACACAAATATGAAATAAAATCTGTTTGTTATGTCTCAAATTAGTTTAATTAAATTCCGGATAGTGTACCAAAATACCAATTTATACTTTTAATATGCATATAAGTAAACTATACTTTCGTTATTAAAAATTAAAAAAAAAAACATTTAATTAATTTTGCTGGAGGTTTTTGGATTATTTATCATTATATCAAATTTTACGAGGCAATCTTTTTACTATCATTTAAATTAGAAATTTAAATGACAGTAAATTCGCTTTCAATTATAATATTATTAGTATTATTGTATCACTTGTTTAAAAACAGGTTCTTAAGAACAGAAATAAAATTATAAACGAATATATTTGCGAGTGTATGGTAATTGCGACACATAATTTAAAATGATCCTTTTCTAAAAGTAACCATTTTTAAAATGAAGTAATAAAATAAAAACCATTAAATGAAGAAAAAACAAAATAGAAAATTAGAAAATTTTAATGGAAAGTACACATTTAAAATTTCGAATACACCATATAAGATAATAATAATGTAATCTTTAGATATTTATTTATAGGCCTTGTTATTTATAGCATTTCTATCTTGCTGACAATTTAAAATGAAAATAAATTTATTTATAGTATTGAAATTATCCGAATTTAGCTCCCTTTGATTTCACGAATGCAATAGACGTTTTTAAAACATTTCTCTTTACCGAAATGGCAATCGGTTACAGCAAAGATAAATGCTTGCTATTTAATATTTCTCTCAGCATCAGATCCAATTTTAAAAAGGATAGTATTAAATTGGTCTTTTGAATGGTTTTGATTATCCTCTTAAATAAAATATTTCTTTCTTTGTATGATTTTGCTTATTTAAAATTTTTACATCATGTGAAGCCAACGGATTGTTTTCCATTTGATGCAAATTAATTACTTTTGAATCTTCAATGAAAAGTCCCTTCGTCATGTGCTAGAGCTCAAATGTTAAACTGTCTTCGTTTATGCTACTCATGCTTTGCCTTTTTAGAGAAAAAAAAGATGCTATTTTCTACGCAAAACCCCCATAAATCATGAGGATGACAACTTATGGGGCAGTTACTAACCGCAACAGTATTTTAAAGGATTTTCGGGGTAAATTTGTATGACAAGGTGTGCCGGAGAATTATATGGGACCACCCTTTAATAAGTAAATATTAACAGAAGTAGTTCCTCGTTTAAACAATACCCAAAAACTAGGTTTTAACGCCAAAACTCGGTATACTACATGTTTATCTGCCACAATTGAATTTGGTCGGGATATGGTGGGGTTTGGGGCATTTAATTGTATTATTTATCTTTCCGCCCGTTGTCCTTTCACTGAAAATGTAGAAGAACGTGAACACGCGAATCTGAACAGGGTGGATACGATACTACAAAAGGAAGATATCGTGGACCAACGATGGATAGCATGTATAGCCAGATAAAAAGTGAAAAGAAAAAAATCAATATAATGGGAAAGCTGGAGTGTGGAATTATAATGGAGAATTGATTAGGATTATTGGATTTTACTCATCCCGGGCTTACCTTTCTATCCCTGATACTCGCTATAAAAATAGGCAACAATGTCAGAACGGTAGGATTTTAGGTATATCCTGTACGATTTCTACAAAACACTTCGCGTGCCAAACTCAAACCTCTATACCCTCTTAGATTCAGATGCTCTACTACATCGGAGGTTGGTTTGGTACGTAAATTTCGGGTCGGGGGTAAGAAATAACACATCACTCAAAACCCTCCCCCGTCGTGTTTTCAGCACGCCTGAATGTGCTTTTCGGGACTTTCAAACAATTTCAAGTTACCAAAATCTCAACAAGGCAAACGTTGCCTTCTCCAGAATTTTGGAGACGAGAAAAGACGTATTTTTGCCTTCCTTTCCATCGATTACCGCCCTAAGGAAGTGTGATCAACGACAAAACCTACTCGATTGGTGGTAAGCGGAAGGAGTTTAAAGAGGCACGTGTATAACACTTTCAATTAACTGGTAAAAAAGAAACTTGTTTTAAATTACTACCTCTTTGAAAAACATTTGCTTTTGTATTATTAACTCCACGAAAATTTCGTGAGAATTTCTTTTTTTCTATTATATGAGATATTTGTTGTTCTTACATGGTCACAATTTTTCTTCTTTTTTTTTGCTATTTAATGGTACTCTATTAAAATTTCCTTTTATATTATATTTGCTTTAAGTTCTCTTCAAAAAATATAGTTCAAATTATTCATCATTTTATCCGTTAACAAGGATATTTTAAAAAACATAGCTACTAATTAACAACGAATTAAATCTTATTATCTTATTCATATTTACGCATCAGACTAAAATATTCTCAGAAATTTTCACTATATCCTAGGTAAACATAAAATAGAATCTCCAATGCAAGTGCTATCTTTTTTTTCCCTCCCATCGGAATCAAATCAAAAACTTAATTTAAGTAGGTAAGTGTACAATTTGTTTCCATTGTTACAAAACATCACAGATTTTCGTACTGTTGTTATTTTTCTGTAAACATTTAAAAATAGAAACAAATAAAAAAGCTTCTTGTACCAAAGATGTTATAAGTGGCTATCAATAAAGTAGTGGAAAATATGATGACTATATTGAAAACGTTTTCACTGTAAAGTATTTCTAAAAGTAGGTACTACCTTCGAATATTGTTCCCTGTAAATGGCGAAATGCGACACGTGCTGAATATTTCAAGCACTTAGAAAAATGTATTCTTTTGATTGATGTAAACTTTGCTATATTTGCCAGGATTTTTAAAACACTCGAATATTATTCAATACAGTACGTTAATTTTTGCATTTAAGAAATATTAACGTAACATGTAGTGATTCGTAATTTCCCTTTAGAGATCGTTAAAACTTGCTCTCAAGGCAAACAAATATTATTTTATATTTTTTTTATTTTCAAGGCAAACAAATATTATTTTATTTTTAGGTTCAATTAATAATTATTCTTAATAGTAATCTGTCCAGACTACTATTTTACTTAAATCTTCAAATATGTCGTAAGATTTTTCTACGCTTAAGCATTTTTGAATGTGGCTCTTCAATTACAGAAGGTACCCTTAAAAGTGTAATTTAAAAAGTTTTATTTTAGGTACTTCATGAAGACGAAAAATGTAGAACTATCACTTTGTTAAATATTTCTTTTTAATAAAATAGCATAAAAATAGTATAATTTGTAATAATATAATCGAACTTAGAAAATCTTATCATATGCAAAGTACATGTTAAAAAAATTAGTTAAAAAATGTCAAATATAAAAATTCTGCTTGGCCGTTATTCAATATATTTTTTTTTTTCTAATTTCGTTAACTTCTGTAGATTATTATTAAATATACTTATAAATAACACAATTTCACACAATTAAATTCTAATTTTTTTTTAAACCATGATGTTTTAAAAATCCTACACCGATTTTAAAAAGAAAAACTTATGTTGTAAAGTTGTGGTCAAACAATTTTAATATTAAAAATAATGAAACGTTGATTGCTGAAATGTTGTTTCTACTTTTAAAAAGGTATGTTTCGTGTACGACGGAATATTTAAAACAAAGTTAGCTGTAATTGGTTTAAAAAATTTTAAAATATTTGATAAAATAAATTTTATCAAATTAAATTAAAAAATTTCGTTATAATAATTTTTAAAAGCAGGTTTTAAAGTCCAGTGCTCCTTTTTCTTCGACATTTCGATGTTTATTCTAAAATTCAACATATTTCTTAAGTAATACTGGAACAAAATTTTTTTTTATTGCGTAAACTATGAATGTTATAAAAGACACAATATGCTATAGTTTCTCTCATGCAAAATGTACTCGTTTACTAAATTCTTCTCTAGTATGGGTATCTTGTAAAGGATATTTTAAGAAATATTTTTAGAAGTAATGAGAAGGGGAATCTAATTCATTCTCTACATAAATTCCTTCCTAATAAAGTATTAATAAGACTACCACTTAATGTCCCTATTAATTTCAGCAAATGAATTTACCCAAAAGGTAGATCCTCCCGTAATGTTAAACATTATTAGTGCCCATTGCAAGGTCCTCTGGATTTTCTTTATGACAAACGTTTTGATATATACCAAGGTGGGTTTCCTACTCCCAAAATAGCTATAAATATCGTACTCAATGCTCAATGCCCATTTTATTGCTTCTTCCCCTCTAGTTCTGGAATATGATCATAATTTATAGCGCCACTGAGTAGTATAACTTATAACATATCTGCGATGCTCACTTCATTTAACAGAACACGGTTTCAATTAAAATATTTATGCAATCATGACAATTTTTGTGGCTGGACAGCACGTGAATCATACTTAATAAACATAAATTAGGTCACAATAAATTTGGAATGTTTTTTTTCTTTTCCTGCAACAAAGCGCAGCAGCAAACTGGGGATCTGCTAATGAAATATTAAAACAGGTGTAGCAAATACCTTAATGATACTCAATTCTTGAACGTGCTACGAACCATACCAACATGTAACGTGCAGATAAAGAGCAATCCCCTAATTTAGTCTCGTAAATATAGGAGGAGACAAGTTCGAGTGTAAATAAAACAACCATCCTCGGTTCCAGGACGAAATTGGCTATACTGGCCGTGACTCATGCTTAATTGTTGCGCTTATAAACCCCCTAACTCCATTGTCTACGACCACGATGTGATTTTGATGAAATCACCAGTAGAATTTTTGGGGATCCCTGACCTGGCTAACAATTAATTATTTGCCAAACATTCCTCGAGTCCTCGTACCTACCCATACAACCAACGGGAATCGCTCCAAGCAAATTGTGTTTATAAAAGTTCTCAACTCTCGTACCATCGACACCGACATGAGATTACTTCCCAGTGTTCCCATGGGTAAAAAGGAAATTAACTACTCGGATAACCACCATTTATCCCTGCTGTAATAATACTTAAAAAATGATAACATTATAAACACCAATCTCAAATTCGGCATTGCGGCAACATGAATCTTAAAAATGTTTGTGAACACTTTGGATTATCCTTACTTATCTACTACTTATACCTTTTTTATTCTTCATTTATCTTTTGATCACAACCATTAGTTTAAGATATAATAAAAAAAAACTTATTAAATATGAAGAGATTAAAAAGTATTTACTATTCATTTATTATGAATAAATTCGTTTATCTTAAGGCTACAGATTAAAAAGTCATTTTTTTATTGGCGTTCTTATATTATGGATTTTTTTATTTATAAAGCAATTTGTATAATATGCACTCTAATTTTAAATACTAATAGTATTTAAAAATTACTTTTACTTTATTACTAATTAAATTTTCAAGCTTCAATCACGGTTTTCCAAAATATTATTTTTTACAAAAAAAGTAAAACTACTTTACTTTAGAATGCAAATGAAAAAAAAACTAAAGTTATTCGTAGTAACTTTTAACTCTAAAGAAGAGTAGTTAGTAATTTTGAAGTTGAAAAAGTTAGAGGAGTTTAATGAAAACGTTAAGCATTCCTTTTTTCTTAAATTTTAAATTAAGTACAAGGCTTTCAAGTATGAGCTTCTTCATTTTAAATTTTAACTTTTATTTAATAAGTTAATGAATATAGAAAAAAATTATATAAACAATAAGGTATATTCATATTTGATGTAACTAATAAATAATATAAGAATTTCATTGTAAAACTAACCAAAGCATGTGCAAAGAATTTTTATGACAATGCTTTAACGAATTAAATACTCAAACCAAACTTAAAAACAAAAAGCCTGAAATTGAAATTACTAAAAATTTTTTACACTAAAAAGGTATTTAAAAAAAGATAAAAATAAGAGGATCATAATTTAGTTTTCAACAAACAAGCGTATTTTCTAAATTGACCTGGCCTCTACCTGCGTAGGTTATATTGGTATTTTAATCAATACCTTTTAGCCATGACCGCCATTTAAAAGGCTTCGACAATGCATCTACTCGTAAATGGGTCTTTGCTGCTACACTTTTCATGCTATTAGCGCAATTTGTTAAGCAGAAAACTCAATTTCACGTTATAAATACACAGTCAATTTGATTTTACCATCAAGGACAAAAGCTTGTTTACACTTTCACCGAAAATATATTACATTTTATTTTTGGTAGATTTAATCAGAATCACATAAAGTTAATCGAATTTTAAGTCTTTGATCATCAAAAGTACTTCAACGGCTTCCGAATTACTGAATTATGTCAAAGCTCATTTAATTTTCTTGAAGGTTTACGTTTTACTATTACAATATCGTTTATTTGAGTATATAATCTTTGTTTAACCAAAAAAATAAGTATTTTTTTTTCATAGCCATTAAATTGAATTTAATCAAGAGCTTTTGTGAATGATGTTGACTGTTTCGTTTCGACTATTAATAAATTGAGAGATTTTAAAGAAAAACGCCTTCTCATTTTAAAATCAAATGTTATTTTATTTACCTCGAAGAAAATACATTTAAACATTTAACTCAAATATCAATTTTTAAAATTTGTATATAAACTTCTTTTTATGAGATCCGCGTAAATAGAATTCTTGTAAAAGGTAATAGTTAATTTTTCCCTGCAAACATTTTTCTGTACAAAGTAGATGCGTAGTTTTTTAGAGGTTTAAGAATAAGTATATTAGTGTTAAAAATATTCAATTTAGAAATTAGGGACAAATTAATTTTGCGCAATAAGAATACAATTCTTGAAATTCTATAATTGATAATAGTTAAAGTATATTTATCCTTCCATTTGGGATATATTAAAAGGAAAAAAAACTTAATTATTGTTATAGGCGATTGAAACTCTATATTTAAAATACATACAGAAAATCTTGGTTGGTGAATCTTTGAAAAAAACCTTGCACCTAGAACCCATGTTGTCTGCTACTGACTTGTATGCCCGCCTTTGTTGTGAATAATTATTGAACACATTTTCTCTTCTGTAGTAAATAGGGGCCTCCGGGGTAGGTGAATCTGAGACTTAGCTCAGCTGGTAAGAAAATTAGAAACAACCCGACGCCATAGAAGAGTTTGCCAACAATTTAAAGAGAGCTAAAGTAAAGCCAGATCCGCGCCTTTCGAAATCATAGTTACCCCGCCATTCCTTCTTCATCGCCCCTATTTATTCCCATGGAAGGAAGTAAGGGAAAGGAATTTCCCAAGGATAATATACACGATTTTTACATTTTCGCAAAGCGGATTACGTTGGTGTTTTGTGCGTTTCTCAAAGGCGTTTCCAGGGTATTAAATGGATTCCCCGTTCGGTAATTTCCTACAGTAACAGATAATTGAATCGATAAGTATATAGCATATTTTGAATTATCTTCTGTTTGAGGTGTGTGTTTGTGCGATGTAGTATAGTTAATTTCTACGGGTTACCCCTGCCTTATGGGGCTGAGATATCGTACCGGGTAAACATTACACCACTACAAGGGGTATTTACATATTGGCACCTTTGATCTTCATACCACATCTAGCTCCGCGCAAAGGACCCAATTTTCAAGATTTGACAATATTGAAATACTTCCTGAAAAGCAGTTTGGTCGCATTAACGATACCATGAGAAAAATATTCAATTTCACCTTACCCTCGTAAATACAAGTATATTAGTTCCTGTTCCTTCTGTGTTACTTTTATTTTATTTATTTATTTATTTTTTCCTTATTTTTATTCATCCTATACATGTGAACGATATTTTTATATCCCAGACACGATGTTCCTACATACACGAACGAAGCAATGAATTCGACCTAGACTCTTTCCATCGGTTGGTTGATAAGTACCCGGCAGAAAGTGTAATTGAGTGTAAATTTATTGAACCATAATGGCCGATATAACTGACAAATTAGGAACAAACTCTCTGGGTCAGAAAAATCATCCGCCATCCTTCTATTTCTAATTTATCTCATTCGATAGGAAGATATCGTTCCTCATGCAAAAATTTTCCTGTACTTTGGATGTTACCTGATGTTTTATAACCTTATTGAATTTACATCACTTGGAATTCTTCTATTTGATATTTTATTCTGTTTTCTTTTAAATGAAATTATAATACTGTTTAAAAACCTTATTGAAATGTATTATGAATAGTGGAATTGTATTTTTTATACGTCTACAGTGAACCTATGAATATATGGACGAATTTTTTATGTGATAGGTTAGTTCAATCAAACTGTGTCCAAATAAGAGAATTTTCATCAACTTTTTTGGGCACATTATTTATTATATTTTGAATGGCAGGGTATAAAGTGACTTATGTAATTTTTACCCGGATTGTGAGGGCATTTTCGCAACAAAAAAAAGTGTTTTCAAAAAATAATATTTGATTTATTTGTTTTTTTGAATTGATCAATTCAATTGTAAAATTAAGAAGATTGTAGTAAAACCTACCTTAGACTTTTTAATAAATATTAAGAAAATGAAAATCTCATAAAATACACAAAATGAATTATTTTTATGTTTTCATATGCCAACAGCAACAAGTGAAGTGTACATCGTAAATATACCAAGAATTTCCCCAGTGTCAATAGGGATAACATTCCTTCTTTACTCTTTGTACAAATGTACAAATGTAACATTTTGTGTTTGCAAAATAAATATTTGATTTTTATTTCAATTTACAGACCTTCAAGTGTCAGTTGTTGTTGTTTCACCTATTTATGTCGGAGAATTAAAGCTATGGTCCTTACACATTGAAAAAGTAGGAAATATGAAATATTATTTGCAATTTATAAAAAATACATGAAATCGATTCTAATATATTTTTTTTTTAAAGAGAATTATTTAATTTATTTATAAATATTTTCAAATATTATTATATAACGGTATATAATATAAAAATAAGAAAAAAATTTTTGAATACAAAACAATATTTTTTCAACTATACTGCTCTATGATAAACTGATTACAAGAGCAAATAACGAAGCAAGTTTAATTAAATACGCTCATGTTACCTTGCCTTTGAACATCTTCTGAAGAAAAAAAAATATTTTCTCCCATTTGGAATGAATCAACAGCACGAATAGCCTGAAGGTTCAAAAACAGAAACAACATCACACCTCAACCTCAACTACGTCTGCAGTGGTAAAAATCAATAATAATAAAAAAAAAGTGGTACTCTAAAAAGAAACTAATTAAATATCTATCAACAATCAAGCTCGAATAGATCAAACAATCTTACTCTTCTATACTTTTATCGAAATCAGATCTAGCCGGGACCTATTAATGTTTAGCAAAACCTTGTTTTCCGTTCATTAATAAGTTCCCTGCAAGTTCCTTTCTATCCCCTTTGCTTTCCTCCGTTCCTTTACCATTCAAGAAAGGACTTTGGAAATTCTTGTCTAGTGGTTAAAGGCTTCAGAGCCCTGATTTGAGGTCGTACCAGTGATAATTATATCATATGCAAAATTTGGGATGAGTGGACGAAATTTAATTTCGTGTTAATGGTCGATCATATGTGGGTCTTCCATGATGACATGCACACCTTAAATTCAATGAGCCTCAAATTTTAAAGGCTGGAGAACGATCCCATAGATGGCTGTGGACAGTAGAGACCCATTGAGTAGAAGCAGAGGTGTCCTTTTCGTTTAATTTTAATTAAAGCACTTTTACCCGGCATCACTGACGTCTTTGTCCTTTTTCGTAATTTTAAGAATGAAATTATATGGACAGTATAAAGAGAAAAGAGTACAGAATATCAACGACTACAGAACGCTTAGCTGAAATCCCTTGCGCTCCATCATACCCCCTCAGAAAAAAAAGGGTTATTACTGGTGATGCCCTCTAGGGAAAAATGGCCAGAGAAAAAAAAAGGGCTTGAGAGATAAAACGAAACTGTTTTCCAGCATCCCTCGCGAAAATCGAAACGCGAAGCATTTTCAACTTTTTTTTCCCCTTTGAAGTATTTTTTTTTTCGTTCAAATTAATCAAGAATTTTTGATTAGAATGGCCACATTACTCAAATATTGCTACCATTTGCGTATTTATTTTGGTGAAAGAAATAGGACAAAAAATAAACGTCCTTTAAATTTTAAACAAAGTAAAAAAATAATAATTATTATTATAAGAATAAGAATATCATATTAGTAGTCGTCTTTAAAATACTACTACCGATTTACTTCCTTACGAATTATTTAAATTTTGAACATTTATGTTTCTAAATTACGAAGTAAATAAAATATTCTTAGCAGAGTACATTTTTATTATAAACAGATTATAAAATAAAAAACAAAAAAATATATTTTTGTAAAGAAAAAAAATTAAATTATATTTTGTTCGAGAAAGAAAGTAATTATACGATTTATTTCCTTTACGAAGAGTATTTTTGTTTAACTTTTCGAGTCCAGTATTTTGTACCCTCTACTATTATAACTAATTTATTTTTTATTTTTTTTATTTTTGACCACTACGGCTTATGTAATCAGTTTCAGTCATTTTAGAAATGCGATTATAACTTATTAAAAAAAATTCTTATTAGTTATACATTTTTTAACAACAAAATAAGTAAAATATTTTACATCCAATGATCTGTGCCTAGATTTCCATTTTTTAAACTTTGTTTAAAAAAAAAAGAATCACGTCTGAATTTGATTTTTAATTAATTTTTCACATACTAAAGTAAACTGACCTAACTAAACTAATTATCTTCAGAAATAAATTTTGAAGTTTTAGAACACAAATTCACTTCAATTATAAGGTAAAATTTCAAATAACCAAAGATAATTTTAATTAGTATATTTCATCATGAAAGTTTATATTTTGAAATTAATTTAAATTATATAGTTCGAAATAATTATAGAAGTTTTCTTTATTCGCTAAGTTCTTGGGTTGTACATTCATTTTCAAAAATCCTCTCATGTAGGGATACAAACATTTTCAAACAAAATTATTCAGTGAACATTTGTGTGATGGCAGAAAATAACGTGTTAACTAGGAAAATTCCTCAACAAAACTCGTTTTCCTCTCTATTTACGTGAATAATTAGGAACAGAAAGCGACATACCTTTTTGAACAGGATACTATAAGAATGGGGAATTAGAAGGAGAAAGGATAAGGGTCCATGGCGACATTGACCTTAACCTCGATCGTTCCTGCACATATCTTCCATAATTTAAATATCGTATAGCAAATAATCCACAAGATGTCGTCTATATGTGCATATATGTGAGTGACAGGACAAAAGTAATTATTCACAAAGGGTATCCCTCTAGAGTCCTGGGTTTACGAGCTCCTATAAGTTCTATAGAGAAATCCTGTGTACCGCGCGTACCCAGATCTTTCGGGCTCTCTGGGCTATAACCCCAAAAATTGTATTAATTTTATAAAATTTGAACCCTGTGACAAATTGGGTTTTTCTTTCGGATGTTTGGATTAAATTCTTCTCATATTTTGGACTGTTGTATGTACTTTTTTTTTTTATATCGCATGCAAAAATAAAAAGAAAAGAATTATTAAGGATAAAAAAAGAACATTTATGAATGTATTGACCTCACAACTAATCCTACTCATTCCCTGGAAGGGGGGAAAGACAAAACTAATATTTTTGGATAATACTTACATTTTGTCCAAATATTTAATATAGATTTATTTTTATAACGGTTTCACGTATATGTCGTTATATTTTAATCTACAAATTCAGGTTCACTTTTTGTGGCGGAATACCACAATTTTTTTATTTTATTTTTATTTTTTTTTTTTAACAAGGAAACACTTGATTACACAGAAAAAATTCTATATTCCCAGGAACTGCACAGTACTGTAGCAATAATAATAATTAACGTTATCTGATGGTAACAATCAAATATTCTTCTTTCTAAATTAAAATTTCGCATTTTAAGTTTAAATATTCTTAAAATTGGTCAGAAGGACCCTATTTTATTCAATTTATAGAAAGTTTCGTTTCAAGATAATTGTCTCTGAATTAATCAGAGGTCCGAACTAATTTATTGGTCTAGGCTAAGACAACACACTATTACTAACTACTAGTAACACCCATCCGTATCTGGCTCAAAGTGGACTTAAACAAAACGATGGCCAACATATGACTGAATTGCGCGCTCCTAAACTCCCGAATTTATACACTCTCTTTTCAGGCATCCTGCCCCGGATGGAGCTCCTGTTGCTGTTGGAGGAGATGCTCTGGCGCCACCATCCGGCGGGTGATAAATTCAGAGAATTATGTTGATTTCTCTACACAATGGAGCAAGGCATAGATACCAAGGTATAGAGGGTGAGCAGGGTGGTAGAGCGAGAGAGAGAGAGAGAAAGGGAGAGAATAGAAACCTTAGTGTCCGTTAACGTAGAAATAATTTTTCATAGCATATTCTCTGATTGGGAGAGAAGAAGAGAGAGAAATGGATTAGCGCGCGGGGGACGGGAGAGAATCGAGCAGAACCTGCACTCATCGTAGACTATTTACTGTACTTATAACAGTAGAAAAAAACAATACATATCCCAGCCTACACAGTGTAGATTTTGAACAACAGGTGGCGGTGTCTGCCGCCTCTCCGTCTGCGTCTCTATCATCAATCTTTAGTTGTTTTGTTATTCTTGTTTTTTTTTTTTTTTGGATTGGTATAGTGGGGGGGGGGGATGCCCTACATTTACTCTGTTCGTAGGCTAAAGGCGAAATATAAAGGGCTTCCCAGGCAGACTACCAGCCAAGCAGACAGACATTATTGAGTCAGCGGCCCTATACCCTGTTGCTGCGAATGACTTTATGTGTACTACACCTTCTGTGCACCGACTCTTGTCGTATGGCCATCCCTTTCGATTTCGACGGCGGCTGTATCTACAAAATATAAAAGTAGGAAAAACCTTCCCTGTCATTCTCTGTCTTTCCTTTACTCCCCCAAACCCCTCATCCTTCTCATCTCATCAACTGGAATTTCTAAAATATCCATTCGGGGGGTTTTAGCAAATTCCACCGAGAGATAATCTAAAATGGTTAATAGTAACTGTTAGCCGTCTGCTTTTATGTTATGGAATGCGCTACTGCTTTTATCGATTTTTTTGGGAATTCTGGATCACAGTTATACATACATAGCATAGTCTGTATACCATACCTTTGTTATATTATCAAATGGAAAGATAAAAGAAAGTGTTTTTTGGTTTTTAGAATCAAACGATTATCTCCTAATTTCTCAGTGGAATAAAATGAAATTTATTCGTAATACGTGATGAAATTACTTCAGGTCTTTTCGAAAACTTTGAATTTCATGGTCATAATTATAAACGATTACATGTCAGTAAAAGACATAATTATATGGATAGCCTAAGGTGACAAAGTCACTTCACATAATTACCTTAATGTAGAGGGGTTAGGACGACAAACCAAGGACGTAATTAAATGAATGCATGCGTATACATTAGCCTGCGGCGGAAGGATTGGAGTTAAATAAATGTTATGTTATAAATATCGATCACACATTCCTGTAGACACATCCATGTCTTTACCTTTAGTAGTAACGAAAGGTTATTGTTGTGTATTAAATTAACTTTACCTCATGTTAACTCCCAGCTTAAAAGCAATTCAAGTGTATCTTGATATGTTGCAGCTGTTCAGAGGTATGCAAAGGTATTTCTTTCGAACATGATGTTTTAATCTTGGTTATATATAAGACCTTTTATTTCGTGTTTTCTTTTTTAAACACATCACATCGTCCAACGAATAATGATGTCAATAATTTTTGAAATGTGTTGGCTTTTGAAGGATAAAGGAAAAAGGAAAATCTATACATTCCAAAAATGTTTGTGCTTTGGATTACAGTCAATTAATACAGAAGTTATTTTTCAGATACTTTTTAAAGATAGTGGAAATTATACAAAATTGTGAAAGTCCATATGGTAAAACATTTGAGATGAATTGTGAAAAGTACATAATCAAAAACAATGACTGTCGAAAATGAGTGTAACTCGCTTACGGAGTAATTCCGTATCTTCCAATTTTATCCAAAAAGGAAATCAGCTTAACAAGGACAAAGATTTGCTAATGGAAATTCTCAATATTTCTATACAATTTATATCCCCATATTTTAAATTGCTTATTAAATGTGTAATAATTATTTGGAATATCTACGACTTCAAAAGAGATAGAATTATTTGTTTAAATTGTGTTTATGTGTAAAAGGACTTGAATTTAAAGTTAACTGTAAATACTGCAGATTCTTTTGGCAATACCTTTTCTAATTATTTTCTATTTTACAAAATCTTATCCACCATAATTTAGCATCTATTCCTTTTGTCCCCATTGCATAATTGCAAATATTAGCCGATATCATTCACTTACCAACAAGAAGGAATTTTCGCTCTTATGAATTTCAAACATTTGCCCCATTTGTCCAAGAGGGGATTCTGAACACCCCATGCACAAGGTAATTCGCTTAATTAATTTTCCTGAACTGAAATGCTGCTTCTCAGTCGGCCTCACTTACAGCAAAAGCTGTCAAAAACAAAATACTAATGTTAATTCCCTTGACCAAGTTCTGCAAAATGTTGGCAGCATTTCTAGTAAAAACATAAAATACCATAGAAAAAAATTTTTGTTGCTTCATCGTTATTTCAACCGCAGCTAATTATGTTCTCCTTCCCAGGATTTTTTTTTTTTTTGCTTAGATATCCAGACAAGGTATGATTGTCAAATAAAAAATGGAGTAAATTCTTTTGAGAACACATTCTATATCCATGATCCCTGCGCTTGAGCAAAGAACTTTATACATTCAAAAGTAACATTTTGGTTTTATTAAGAGCAAGCTGGACCGCTATCTGCATGCATAAATAAAAAGGCTGAAGAAGAATATTCGGGACACACACGCGGTCCCTAAATGGAGTCCTAATGATTACAGACTGCTTTTAATGGCGCCTACTTAGGACCGAGTTCTAAATTCTTGAATAAAAGCGTACTGATCCCGGAGTTGGTATAGTCTCACAACCCCCAAGATGCCTGCTGTCGTTACAACTCAACCCTGAACTTCGGTAGACATTAAATCATAAACGCACAGTCAGCCCCTGCTCCTCATACTACTCCTGACCGTATCCCCAAGGACCAGATTTTATTGAAGGTCCTAGTGGCCCCCTCTCGCCGTGCAGCAACAACATGTAAAAGTTGGCCCGCTATAAAGCGGCTAAAATATGGGCAAACTGTTGCGTCTCACATGTCGACGACCGTGACCGTTCTCGGTTCGAATGCAGGACATGCGTACTGAATCCGATGTGGAAATTTTAGGGGTAAAAATTCTATAGAGATGTCCTTAAAACCAGACAGGAGCAGAGAGAATTTTTGGTGTTGCCATATATGCCTGATAAGCCCAGTATAGATATACTCTGGTAACCAGTAGCACCTGAAGCAAAACTCTTTACTTCCATGGTATAAAATCTCCTCAACCCCCGGGGATTACTCTACTACATCCGAAAAGTTCTTGCGCGACATTGAAATTTCCGGTCCCGAGTTGACCACCTGATGGAATCGACCTATTTTCATCTGCAGCCTGTCTCTCTGATGTGGTACGGTACTCTCAAAGGTGCAGAATATTCAGGGATTTAGGGTATATCCTCTCCTGACAGCATGTGTTGCTCATATCAGGGTAAAATCAAAGGGTTTTCCCTAATTGCTGGAGATGGGTGGGATTATAGAGAAACCCATATGCAAAGGTTTTTGTAAACTAATCCTTAGTTGCTAGCTACGCTAATTCAACACATTTCGTACTTGTTCTAAGTAAGGTAAAATAAATTAATAACTAACTGCGAATCTGATTCAGCATGCAAAGTATTTATGCTTTACCAGATACAGAAAATTTTAAATTAAAAATAATTGATTATTTGTTGTATTTTCTTTAGAAATTAAAGTTTAAACAAATTTTTTTTTATTTCACACTTCTCAACACTTAGAATTTGTTTACTAAAACTTTTAAATCTTTTTAATTATTTGCTCTTTGATATTCAGATTTTCAAAAATATTTATTGAAAAATCTATAAGGATTTTATATTAATGTATTACTTTCAAATTGTTGGTTACCCTTAAAAAGAACTTCATTATCGTTTCTAACCTTAAACATTTCTCAAAATTCTCTGTAAAAAAGAAATTATATTTTTATTATTTTATTGGTATTTTTCCAAAAATAAGAGCTACTCTCACCTAAAAGAGTTTTAACAAAAACCTTTTTCTCCCAATTGTTTTTTTTTTTTTTATTTCCTGCAGCAATGTTGACCTAGTGATTCATTTGTACAAAGTGAAAATTTAAATAAGAAGAGGAAAAAAACTGTGTAAAAAGATTTATAGGAAATTGTCAATCGAGTTTTTATATTAATTGGTATTATGATTATTATTATTATTTGTTTAAACCTTTGAAAACGAGAACTATTAACGATCTAGTTCCAAATTAGTTTTGTAGACAAGAAAAGCAGCAGGTTTCGAGCAATATGTTCCCTAATATATTGAAAACGGTATTACATAAAAAGTCGTTTTATGCAATCCATAGAGCCTAATTTTATACAATTATTGTCTAGCCTGAACAATACCTTTTCCTTTTATTTATGCACATCAAAATTGTTTTACATCAGCCCAAAAGGGAATCCTTCCACCTACAACACAGTCCAAAAATTACTTCAAGGACACGCTTGACGCATACCTTGCAAGTTCAAGACCTTAGGAGAATTTTTTTAGGGGGTAAAAACTTGTAAATACAGCCCCAATTTCCGAGTAGACAAAAAAATTTAGTTAAGCAGGATTCTCCTCAGAATTGTACATTGTTTTGGCGGTCATACTCGGACGATAGGGGTTGAAGCTGAGGGTCCTGTAAATGTTTTACTCCCCTCTTTAAAATTAAATTTAGATCGGTTCCTCAAAAGCTCAAAATAAATCCGCTGAGAAATCTGGCATCGAGAGAAAGTAGATTATTCAATTTTATTTTACTTTTTTCTTTTCTTTTTTTTTACCTTTCTCATTGTAAAGGTCCTTGAAACCGTACCGTTCCGAAGAGCAGTTAGAATATCAACATGTACTTCGTTTTCACTTTCCAAGCAAGAAAACTTTCAAGTATCTCTGGCACTGTCTGGGTGTGCACAATCACACACTTTAAATACCCGAAGCTCACCTCCTTTCTTGAGCTTTGACCTGCTTAGACGGAGGCCACCAAAACTCAAGGTACATTCTCCGCTTTCATCTTCGTGAAGGTGACTTCAGGTGAGGCTTAGGCACAGGAGGTTTCTATTTTTAGCTACAAACTGCTCCTCCTCCTGGTACATACTCTTTCTGCCGGAATGCCGAGAGTTGGGCGAAACATGGGGCCTAACATCATTCTACTGATAGATAGCATTTATTGTGACGACTATGGGTACTTGTACTTCTCGACCTGTTCACACCAGAGCACACCTGCTGGTTTTATGCAAACTAGAGAATGGTATACCACAGCCGATCTAGCTGGGTTCTGTTTCTTTGTATTTAGACAGCAAATAAACCAGCTCTCAAGCGAGACATCCGATTCCGAGGCTGAGGGCCGGTTAAATCCCAAGCGGAAATAGGATATGGTTGGGTTTCATGGTCCCTATAGATGCTCTGGAACACACTCGGGGGGGGGTCTTTGCTTCAAGCAATTTCAAAATATGATTATAACAAGTGTCGGCTATATAGGAACCTCTTGGAGAAGGGACAAGAAGATTTTTACACATGATGAGCTTGTTTATGGCCATCGGTTGGAAGAAGGAAAACTGAAAATGACTAGTTGTCAGGTTATTATAAAATATAATCAAATCTTTAATCCCTATCACATACTGTTGCTAAAAAAACGATAAATAATAATAAGATAATATAATAAAAATTCCATTTATTAAAATACCTAAACTTCTCATAAGTGAAAAATGAGTACTTTATTTAAGACTTGATTTTACGTGTACGTGCCTCTGGCTATATGTGCAGTGTTTTTTGTTTTGCAATCATATATTAAAAAAATAAGGTAATATACAAATAGAGAATACGACAGATCCAACAGTATGATGCAGATAGAATTGAGTGATATAGTGCCAAACACGTGTATCACAGGAAAACACAATTTTATAATCAATCAGACGTATGAAGCGCAGGTTTACAGAGCCTAAAGCGCTCATCAAATTACATCGATTCCATGCTGGTCCCAATTTGTCGTTGATAGCATCCAATTTAGACCACAATAGAAGCTTTCGCATCGGGAAGGTCAGCCCGCCTGCGTTCACGGAAATATTGTTCGGGTGAAGGTTATGTTATTTTTACATCACCGCTGTAGCTCTCGCCAGGTCCACAGGCGAAACCCTGTGGAAATATGTTTTGCAGGAATAAAGGTGAAACTGGGTGGATAGGCAACTATACAGAATACATTGGTAGGGGGTGTGGACCTAGATTCGAACATTTGAATCTGACACCTTTTCTCTGTGGCGTAAATGGTAATTTCCTGTGTTCTGAAACAACCTTTTAACCACCCTGACAACCCTACCTTCTATCTATCCCGGACGATATAACTACGCCGTCTACTAGTCATCAGCACTGCCTATCATGACGCGTAATCGGGCAGAGAAATTTGAAAAATACTGCAACTTGATGCACCCGAAAAGGTACGGAAACGTCTATAAAGTGTGAGAGAAAGGCATACGTAATATCTGGAAAAGTTTCACCGAACAACGATAAAAAAAATCATAAACATTGTCTATAAATAGCAAAAGCGTAGTCCCTAGCCATTGACGTCGTATCCTATGGAAATCGAATAGAACTTTGATGATGGAGAAAAGAAGCTGCGCGACCTTAAGGACATTTTCCATGGCAACCTGCAGTGCTATTTTCAAAATTGACTTATGCTACACTGAAAGAGGAAAAGCAAAAAACATTTTAGCTCATCAGAGTCCCGAGGGAAAGGCCAAAGGGAAGTTACAACTAAAGTTACTTCGATTGATGTTCCCTACGGGACCGGGTTATTAATAATAATAAATAAAATCTCTACATGAGAAGGAAAGTGAATGGATGTAAAGAATATATCAAATCAAGTTCTATGATTTCTAATTTACTCCTAATTTTTAGAATGTTTATTTTTCGTATTTCGAAAAAATGCAAGATTATACGAAATCTGGGCGTTTAATTTACAATTATCTTAATATTCAGATATTCATTTTAGTTTTCATTAAATATTTTTCAAAAATACATGAAAAAGGTGATTTTATTGTATTTTTTCCTAATTTCCAAGTAATAAATAACAAAATACATAAGTTTCGAAATTTTAAATGCTTTTTGGATCATTAATTTCGAGTTGACATAATTAAAAATCAATGCATTGTCTTTGCAACACTTAGACTCAATCTATATACTATTTAATTTAAATTGTTTAACGAGGTCATCACCTATCGCGTTAATTTTTCAAACACCTTCCTTGTCTCGAACAGCTAGCAAGAGACAACCCAGAGTCAAAGCACTCAAATAAATTTGCTTAAGCGGTTGAAGTGCTAGTACCGCGCCCCAATTCAATTTTCAGGGTAACAAGTTGTATTTACAGAATTTACACTATTCTCTTAATAGGACACATCGCTGTCAAATGCGGCATGTTTCTAAAAGGGGAAACTTTAATGATAATAAGAGGGCGATAATCTCAACCTACGACAGAAGTATTTAGATTTCGCCCTCTTGGCATCCAATCTCGAAGAACCTTAGGCGGGGTTATGAGAACAATCATGCCTTAGTATTCGCGCCAGGCAACGTTCAAGATTTTGGCTGCTATTGATATTTTGGAGCTTTCTTTGATTTGCAAATGAATTGCCTAGTCTCACTACTACAGATGAACGATTCTCAGATTCGCTAGAATGAATGAGTCTGTGGTATCATTTACATTTCATAAAATCACAAAAGCAAACACACGACATCCTGCGGCAGACGTTCGAGGAGCACTTGCTCGTTTGCTTGCTTGAAGACAGTAGACAAAGTTGCCCGGGAATAAATCATTTTATGTACACCAAAATAATTTTGGTAGAGATATTACCATTCGGGTATAGTCTCAATCTTAATGAAGATATGATATTCAAGGCTATTGTAAAAATTACCGTGCTCTCATTGAATCTTCTACCATTCGAAGAATATCTTTTGCATACTATAGGCGTTTTGGTACTTTAAAATTCTAAAAAAAAGGAATCATTTTCTTAATTAATTGCAAATATTACCAAGCTACAAAACCATAAGTAAGGAATTGGAATATCGACAATCAATTAATATTTCCAAGAAATTCTACTTAACAGAATTTACTCGCCTATAATAGTAGTATAGTTTCAATTAATAATAAGTTTTAGACTTTAGCATTTATGAATTTCCTCAATTCCGTTTTCTTTTTCAAAATTCTTCATATCAATCAAAATTAAAAAATATTTAATAAATATAAGTGCTCCTATTATGAGATTCATCATAATAAAATTCTGATAAAGAAAATTTAAAAATAATAATAAATATCTCAACTTAAATAGTACTGTATCATAGGGGACCGATATTTTTCGTAAACCAGACACAATTAAACATTTTCCCATTCGAAACAAAAATGTACATACTTCTGTTGATTATTGGATAATTAAAGTGAGACACGGATGAAAATTGATAACACTTTAATTTGATTTATCTGCGAATGTTTACATCGTGACTTAAATTAATTGAAAAGATTATAAACAGTGCACAAATCAAAATGTGAATAAATAATGTGGTACATGCCATCATACCATGTACGAATATAGGGCGGAACATGGGACAGCACCATACGATAAATCGAAAGCACCAAATGGGACGAAATCAGCTGTTGCATGTTCCAAGCTATTTAGCACTGAGTGCCACATTCTGTTGCTATTCACTCGAGTCTCTTGTGTGCGTATATCTACAAAATTATACCTAGAGGACATTGGTGAAGTCTCATGCATGAACTTCAACATAGTATAATTAGTTCCACTAGATAATTGAAGAAAATATTCTATACAATGTTATAAACTATAAATTTATATAAATAATGTTAATAAAATGATAATGTATAGTATTTTAACAATTTTAAAATTTGGAATAATAGTACTAAAAACATAACAATTTTGTAGCAAATTGTTACAATTAAATAAAATCAATTTTTTTAGAAATACTTTAATTGCCAATTGTAATTTCTACACAATTTCCTTATAATCCTTTTTTATATAAATAAAATAAATAAATAAATATTTTTGTATAGAAGCCAGTATGTTGAAAAGATTAAAAATATTTTGTATTGTATTTATGCTTTATATAAAGTCGAAATATCGTTTTCAAAGGATAAATTTTAAGAAAACAAGCCTATTTTAAATTTCTTACCCATTTAATTATTGTCTAAGAATTTAATTCAATCAAATTGGACTACGTCTATAAGAGGATTGCGATCACAAAACTAAGGATTATTCTTCCGTAACTTAAGGTTTTCAACAAAAAGTCGATATGCGAGCGTTTCTGCGATATCTTCTACATTTATAAACTACCACTTTACCTACTAAAGGCAGAAGAGATTGAGGAGCTCCTTGTCCAACTCCGACAATATGAGGTATATATGTATACGAATATGCATGAACCCTACGAATTTCAGTAAGAGTAATACCTCTCAAAGGCCCCTTTTCTGTCCTTAGTTATGAACAGATGAATTTCCCGTGGGTCACTGTAATTTACCGGGGAAACAAAAGCAACAGTTTCTCAGTTTTATTAAGTAAAAAGTAGGGAGATACTCCCGGGGGGATTGTTTTCCAAAAAGTTGAGTAAAAAGTAGAATTTCGTCCTCTAAATCACCTTTTATACTTGACAAGTCATCTTCATATCCATTCTTCAGGTTGTAGGCGCTTGACTTCTTTTATCTATGAAAATAATAGCTTATTTGTGAGTAAAAATTATTCGACCCTGTATATTGGACGCGTGAATATATATATATATATATTGTTTATATATATATATTTCTTTTTTTCATTACATTTTGCTGAATCATAAATTTCCTTTACCTTTTCCGTAACAAGGAAATGAGAGAATAAATATATTAAAAGTTCCTCTTGTCATACGACTAATACATCATTTAGTCAGATCGTTGTTGCCTCCAGAAAATATATAAGGACAAGTACATACCGTGCCTACATCAACATTTCTTAAAGTGAATCTCTTCTTAGAAGTATCATCGTCTTACCAAACATTTAAAAGATCTTTGTGTCACGATTTATTGGGAGGCGAACTCATAAGGACATTCAGACTAATGAGGTAGAAGATTCCTTTTTTGAAGGAGGAATATCAAACAAATCATTCCCTTTGATCTTTAGGGTCAATGCAAAATAATATTGCGAACCTGTTTCCGGGATTCTTTTTTTTTTATGCAATTGAATAGGTCTTAAGACATTATCTATAACCTCCTCTCTTTTGCCAAGCAATTCATTAAAATCTTCATCTAATGGGCTTCTTATCATTGGTGAAATAATTACAAGTACAAATATTTTTCCGGTTTAATAATTTTAAAGAGTCAATTTTGCCTCATCCTATGGAATTTCAGTCTCTTCAAATAAACCTCTAAGACTAATTTAAGCTTGCTTCCTGACATTCTTCCTTTTTCCTGAGATAAAATAGGTTAAGGTTGTCCTAGATTTTCCCCAGAAAATGTTCCAGAAATTAAGCCCAGCTGGTATTAAACGTATGTGTAAAATGTTCATATTCAAACTTGACCGCATTGTAATTTTTCAATATGAGTTTTATTTCGGGGGTACGACAGTCTCGAAATATTAAGTTAACAAAATAATTTATATTTAAAAACATAAGTTTTATTATTTGTAGAATGAACTACTACGAGATCTTGGTGCTATTCAAATCTTATACATTTTATATTTAAAAATTGTTTACAATGAACCAGGGGTGAGAAAATAGAAAAAAAAAATATCAAAAGGATCTCATTATTTTTATTACGAAGTCCTAAATTATGGTTTCACTTTATTTTGAGATATTTTAGGTTTTACTTCCATAAAAGCCAATTTTAATTTATTTTTTTGACCACCATCATTGGGGTTCTATTACTTTTTCGTCTTGGGGCGATATTTCATGGGTTTCTAAATCATTTCATAGTAGAAATAAGAAACAAGTGTAGAGCATCTGAGAAATTATAGGTTTTACTAAAACAGAAGTAGTTACTCCGATTTCTTTCAGCTACCCAAGAACTTTCCAGGAGATTCAGGGCACCCAGATTGCAACTTCTGAATTCCGCTTACATGCCTTGAAAATTTGTTTTATTTAAAGGCATACGCTTTGGGGTCAAATAAAAATACTGTTTGCAAAACAAGCCATATCAAAAGGGCATAAAATTTAGAAGCTATTTACCTGCATATTTCCGTTTAACACTCTTGCCACTTTAGCCCAGCAAAGCATTTTTGATTTCTTCTTTCTTTTGCAGAATCTTCATTCTCCAGTAAAATTAAATTGTTTAGACAAGTGCTAAGTAGATAATTCAGCCGCATTAAAACACTGAAAAGCATTACACACCTCAGAAATATAAAACATTTAATTTTCCTAATCACAACCTCTTGACGCCAACTTTCTCATTTCAAGAACCGTTCGTTATTCTATGCTATGGTAATACCAATTTTATTGTTTCAAAAATTTTCCACCAGATATCCCTAGAGTTGGTACAAGGCATTGGCACAACAAAAAATGACATTTCATTGACATATCCGTTTCATCCGGTGGGGGGTGGTCGTTGATCGGTTGCGGATCCCAAACGGTGGATTCCGTCAAACAATTTTGCGTAGGAATTTTTTTGTGATCACGCAAAATTATTTTCGGAATGTCGGATATGAGATTTCGTTCGACTAAAGCCGTCATCAGTCTGGTGATACTCTGTGCCGTCCTCTTATTCTGTGCAGCAACCTACAAGAATTGCCCGGCCCCAAAGCACTTCCAGGGCTACAGTAGCAGCAGTGACCTTCCGATTATTTATGCTGTGACGCCAACTTATGCCAGACCAGTCCAAAAAGCAGAGCTCACTAGGTGGGTATTGAATCGATTCTTTCAGTTTACGAATAATTCAATATAAATGGGAACAGGTTGTCGCACGTCATTCGGCTGGCACCGAACGTGCATTGGATAATTGTTGAGGACGCAAACTCGCCGTCCGCTTTGGTCTCGAATCTCCTTAAGCGATCTGAACTGGTCGACAGGTCCACAGCCCTGTTTGCAAAAACACCCGAGCAATTTAAACTGAAAGGAAAAGACCCGAATTGGGTGAAACCTCGCGGAGTGGAGCAGCGTAATGCAGCCCTCAAATGGATCCGATCGAATGCGACCAAAGAACGACAGAGTATCGTCTACTTTATGGATGATGATAACACTTATAGTGTAGAATTGTTCGCTGAAATGTCTCAGATCCAACCTGGTAAAGTTGGCGTCTGGCCGGTTGGACTTGTTGGTGGTCTTATGGTAGAGAAACCATTGCTTGATAGTAACAATAAAGTGGCTGGTTTTAATTCCGCGTGGCGTCCGGAACGTCCTTTTCCTATTGATATGGCTGGATTTGCCATTAGTACGAATCTCTTGCTCCAAAGACGTGAAGCGGTTTTCACTTATGATGTCCAGAGGGGCTATCAGGAGAGTGAGATTTTAAGGCATCTAACAACTCTTCAAGAGCTTCAGCCAATGGCCAATTTTTGTCGAGATGTCCTTGTGTGGCATACGAGAACTGAAAAACCTAAACTTGTTGAAGAGGAGAAACTACTGAAAACGGGAAGGCGATCAGACGAGGGAATGGAAGTTTAATTGCTGCCAGATATACACTTTTTCTACTTTTACACGAACACGTATAGCTGTAAAACTATTTTTGTACAATAAACAGTTAAGCTCATGTCTGGAGGGCGTTATCATTTCATTCTTGCTTTCGACGGTAACACTAAGGAGGTAATGAACTCTATTAAGTTTTCTGAATAACGAACGGAATATGTTCCCATCTTGTGCCCCTCTAAGACACTACGAAGTAATTCACGACTTATTGACTGGCAAGAATGTCTTCAAATAAACTGAACACCTTTAAAATCCTTAAAAAACTTTAAAATGTGAACGAAAGTACAACACGAAGCTTAAACATTACAAAATATGTAAAAGTATCCTTTACAGCTTCTTGGATTTGAAAAACACTTTGCTATTGTGCAAAAAGTTTATTGATTCTTATTGTACAATTGAGTAAAAAGAATGAAAACTGTTTAAAAAAAAGGCATTTGTGATTTGTATATGTGGTAAAAGGCACGCATTGTGTGATCATATTCTACAAGCGTTTTATTCAAGAGCAACTAGAGAGTAGTAACCCGGGCACTTGGTGCATTTTTTTAGCGGAGGTTTTGTCCTTAGAATGCTTTCATTATATATGTCTTTCAATTTAGCAATTATTCTCTTAAATTCTCTTTTAAGAAAACCTGGTGTAATCTTATCCGCTTTGTTCATATCCAGAATTATCTTAAAACATCTCCAAACGACATTTTCGAAAGGAATGATCCTACCGAGGCCACGTTGAATTATATCCCCATAAGTGTTTAAAAAGGCATTAGCTATCTCGAATATAATATCGATAACTATTTCACCTAATTTTTCGATTATGTTGAAAAAACAATTTTTAAAATCTATAGGATTCACCATAAAGCCAAGCTCTTTGACTTTTGTTAAAAGTTTATCGACTAGTTTAACCGCATTAATGCTCTTTATTACTATTTCATTAATTGTAGTAAATGTTGACATGGTATCCGGAATAATACCAGGTTCTCGTATGATATCGCCACTCTCCGGACCAAGTTGAATGTTTTTATAATCGGATAAACTGTTTAAGAAGTTTCTACAATAATCAAATAGGTCTCAATAGTCGAAATTCAATTGAAAAAGATAAAACAAAATTTAATACCTTTGAGTGGTACTAAACCACTTACGGAACTGTGCCATGGTGGTTTGCTCACTAGTCGCAGCTAATCCAGCCACCAGTCGGATGTTATATATGGAGTGTGTAAAAACGACTAAGGACGTACTTAGCTGGAAAATTTCCATAGCAGTGATAGGTTCGTCATTTTGCTTTTTCTGTAAAAATGTAATCGAATGACACACCGCTTCAGTTTACACGGATTTCAAATTGATCTTTACCAAAATAATATCAACTATATTGTTCGTTACAGCGATACCATTTACGGTGAGTGATACTGCATTTGTTGATATAACGGCAATTTGTGCCATCTACAATAGAGGGATAAATCTAAATTAGTTAGTTGGATAGACAAATTAAATACAATAAAAATAAAGTTTTCGAATTCTTTTGCTGGTTCTGCAGAAGTAGTTTTCAAATCTTATACCAGTCCCCTTCTACATTATAGTTCACAAAAATTAAGCAAAAAAAAAGCAACTTCGGAGAAAAATAATAACAGAATAATTAAGGTTTTATAATTTTAATATAAAAATCAAAGGACAGGTTGCTACTTTTTAACAAAAACGGCCTCATAGACCAGGATTTATACACGGAAATGGACCTTCCCTCAATAAATCTACTTTTAGATAATGTCATATATTTTTTTTTTTACAAGAAATTGTGAGCGATTCAAGAAAATGTTTATATTTCTTATACAAGGGGATTATGTAGTTAAAAACATATTAAATTACCACAAAATAAAGAACCAGATAATTGTTAAAAAATCGCAATCTATAATACCCTTAAGAAAAATGAAATTGTTGGACAACTAAAGCAATTTGCGGCTATGCACGTCGTTAAATTCTACGAGCATACTTGTCGCAACCAGTTTCCAATTCTGGTAATAATTTAAATAAAATGACTATACACTTTAACATTGATACACATTTTAATCATTTAATTATTTGCCGTCATTTGCACCTATATTCACAAGCATTGGACAGCTATAGACGGCATTTACGTCAACGTATTAAATATTAGGATATATACATAATTATCATATTATTTTTTATATTAATACAACAAATTAAACATTTTTTAGGGCAATACGTTTCATGTGGTGCTAATTTCTTTATCCGTTTGTCCATTTATCAAGAAGATATTATTAGATGAAATTCTATAAAAGTTTTAGTATTATTATATAGCTTATAAGATAACATAAAATGTAGACTGTATTTTTCTGGTCTACTTGTCGTTTTGTCCTCTTTTGTAAAGTTACATTTATTTTACCAATTAAAGTATAAACTAAATTGCTTAAATTTTAAATTTAGATAGAAATACGCATGCTTGTTAATAATTTTTTTTTTAATTGTTAATTAATTTATAATATCTATAGTACTCACCTTTGAAATTGTATTTCCTTGAGCAGCGTAGGCGACCAAACCTTGTGTAGCACCGGCTGAGCCCATACCTATTACGCCACCCGCAATTCCAATCCACGCGGATCGGGCTTCCTGATTTCCAAGGCTTATGGTTTCCTCGTGAATGCCACGATCAACCAAACGTTCAATATTTCTCCCTACATTCCATAAACCTGATATGGCACTAAAAACTCCTGCTGTTATTATAAATGGTGCTGCAAAAGGTACAAATATTGCAATTGTTGCCGGAATAACGGATGATATTCCAATAACGGTCGCGCCAATGTCTGTACCTCTTAGGGCGTTTCTTGTTAGACTAGCCTCTGGTGTTCTTTTAATTTCAAGTGATAGCTTTTTGAAGGATTATACTCATCAGCGTTAAATTATAATATACACAATTTTGTATAGTTTAAATTCACCTTTTATTGTTCATTTTTATTTTTATTTATTTTTGTATAAAAAGAAAATTCGATATTTTCTCTAATTACCTAAAATATTTTCTAGACCTAAATATTATATATTTTCAAATTAAAAAACAAAATAACTAATATTTTATGAATATGAAAATGTTTAGATTCTAATCAGTTATTATTTTGTGTGTATAAATAAACAGAACGGAATGGAGAAATTAAAAAATAGAAAAAAAGTAAAGATTTTGATTGAAATTAATTTTTTAATTCTATTATCTTTGTAAAGTTCAAAAAACATTATCTTACCGTATTATTTGCAATTTTGTAAACTCCATATTCAGGAGCTAACATAATTCCACAAGGAAGATTGTTGTAATTTACGTAGTCATACCAATTTTCATAGACGCGTGCATTTTCATCTACAAAAACTGCACAACACATAACTGATAGCGGGGACGTACATTTTTTAATCCGGAAAACCGGATGGACGGAAAATTTTGTGTTCTCCTTTATTAATTTCATAGTATCAGAATTTTCTTGAAATTCTGGAATGTCAGGAATAACAGTCACAAATATTATCCCCATCAGCAAATCACCATTATTATATTTCCCTGAAATAGTAAAAATAAATAAATAAATATTGTTTTTAAATCTCACACAAATTTATTACTCTGTTCCCAGAGTGCATTCGCCAACGTTTGACGACTTTTTTCCTAAAAATAGAACACATAAAGTAATATTGTAAAGTTGTTGTGGAAAATGTAATGAATTGTACCAGCTTTGCGTTCGTTTTACTCGTTTTAGTAACGACTTCTTCCTCAGCCTTCAATTTTTCATATTGGCTGTTAAATGTACGCTTCTCATACAGTTCTCTTAAATTTTCAGAAACTTCTTGATCAGGAATTAGATATTTTAACTTATTTAAGAGCAATTCCTTGTCGTCTTTGGTATATCTAACAAGCCACAAAGTTTTCGGATTAAAATATAAGTAGACGGTTGGACGAGAAATACTTACAAATCCCAAATAATGCCTTCCTTCGAACCGAAAAGATATGCGAATTGTTCTTGGATTTCTCCAGCTTTTACTTGCGAATTTGCCATGTCTGCGAATTTATTGCGCATCAATTTACAAACAGTAATGTAGTAATAGTACAAACTAAAACACTGATACAATAAATGAACTATGATCAGGAATCTAGATCCTCCTCATAGGCTAGTCTGAGATCTCATGGAAACTATCCCAAGTACGATACATCCACCAGATATAGCGGGGAATTCCCGCTGACTGAAAATGATATAATCTAATTTTGACAGCACCGTCAGCCGTCTCACTAGCTACCAACAGATGGCAATGGAAGCTGAATTTAATTAGTAGTGTAATTTAATAATTTATTTAATTAATATTTATTATAATTGCTAATGAACGATATTTTCCATATTTTCCATATTTTCCTAAAGAAAACTAAATCGCAAAATAATTAATAAATGATGTAAATATAAGAGTGTAGGAATTAATTCTAGTATGTATCAAAAGCGGTACAGGTGGCATTCATATTTACGTCGAGTTTTTTGTTTTTTTGATTTATTTATATATTTTATGTAATAAAATAATTCTTAGACTATTATTTATTCTTTTTAAAGGGTCATCAACTTTCGAATCGATTTTGTTTTTTCGCAATAGTAAGGATTAGTTAAGAATTAGTAAATTAAATTTTAGACGGTTTATCTTAGATCAGTAAATCTTCTACGCTGTACGGTTCATATTTATATATATAAACACAAATTTGTATTAAATATAGACACATATATAAATTTATACATTTCATTACTCTACCAACGTTTTTTTTTTCTTTACATAAAAGATCTCTTAGTTTTTTTTTTGCATTTATTACTTTTAAGTAAGTAATACAAACAGTAATTGACTAAGAATAAATTATCAGGAAAGGAGTAGATAAATATTATACTTGAATTTTAGTGTAACACGACTAAACTTAATGTAAAAATTACATATTATTTTCTTTGCAGCATCAAAACCATTTAACGGGTATCAAAAGTGTATTATTAACGTTCCAGAAAGCTTTAAATAAAAATAAAACTGAAGACTTCAAATAAGATAAAAAGAAAAGGAATAATTTTATTTGAGTTAATGAATTCTTATTTAAAATATGTATATATGCTTTAATTTAAAAAAAAAATATATATATATATATATAAACAATACGTTTTCAGTTTCAAATCAAATACGCATTCGAATTGCACGATTTCAACCTACACGGCGTGTGTATCTCACAAATTATAAATTAATTATAGCAATTCTTTTAGCAATTATATGAATTCCTTCATTAGATTGATGCCATAATTTTAGAAGGCGATAATTTAGTATTTTTGATAGTATGCATTTTATGAAAATCTCCTCACATTATAGTGTATAAATTAAATTAGAAAAATATTCAACTGAAAGCTATGATGTCCTAATCTCTTTTGAAAAAGATTTAAAAGACCCCGAACAACTTACTACCAGCAATAGATTCTATGATATTTTATTAATGGATGTAGTATTGTAGAAAATGTATATACAGAAGGATTTATTAAAGAACAGAATAATTTCTAATATTTAATAATTGTGGATAATCTAAAACAAATAATAAGATTCACTGTTACGTGTCTAGCTTATCTCCTTGTCTAATTCGAATTATTACTTTTTTTTTCGTTTATTTCGATTTATATCACAAAAATAATAAAAATAATAGGCTTTATTACATTCAATGGCAGTAAAATTAATTAAAACGTTTCTTATAATTTTATAAATAAATTTCAAATAATTAAATTAAATGTTTCATCCATTCATAATCAAATAATCCTAGTAGCAAAGAATATACAAAGTATAATTTTTCTAATAAAAATATACCGCAGTTGTTTATTTAAATCGGTTAAGGATTTCAAGGAATTCAAAAAAAGATTTAGGTATAAGAAATAAAATTCTCATTCTCATGAATTACTCGTCACTTTATTTTGGACTTGGTAATTGAATACAATGTAAAAAAACCTAAGTACTTAAAAATTTTGATTTGTTCATTTTTTTTTCTTTTCATTGGAATATTTGCTATCAACTTAGACTTACACTGGCTAGGGCATAAACTAGATAGGATTATATAAATATAAAAACAAATTTTTGCTCAACTAGGCAATAGGTAAAGTAGAAAATGAAAAAAAGCAGCGTAGCTGAATTTTACTTACACGTATATACGAGATTTGTTCATGTTACACAAAAGACACTAGCCCCCACAAAATCTAAGGAGTGGAAAGGGGGCGTAGGGCTCTAGAGGTCCTTACTTTCTAGCTACAATATATTTTCTTTCTCTCCCTTCCTTTCGAACAGCTCGCTAAATACTAAACTTACAACGAGGTTATCTCATTTGGCATCTCATCATAATACGAATTGATTAATCCTTAGGCGTAAATAATTTCTTTTTATTTTTTTATTTTACTTTATATAACAGAAGCTAGTTCTCCACGAAAGTCCTCTGTTTTGTAATATTTTTTTTTTTTCATTTATTTTGTTTTGTTTGAGCTTTGAGTAGGGATCCTCTGCATTCGTTGAATGAATCAAGATCTTTTTTTTTCTTTTAAGTCAACCTTTGAATCCCCGTCTCTTCTAATTGCACTTGTTCACGGAAAATAGGCAGATTTTAATTGCCCTGCTTTGCAGAAAGTTAATGCTTAATTCTTTAGCCGATTTAATATAAAAGTAGCAAATTTATAAAAATGAAAGAAAAACAAAATACTTAGTATGAAGTAAGCGATGGCAGCGGAACATCTTTTAAGCCAATTTCATTTAGGATATATTACTAATATAAAAATTTTGGCAACGATTACAGATACAGTCTAACTTACAAAGAATGGCGGTGGAATTATACAAAAAGCTACTATAATATTGATTCATATTTTCAACTCGATTATTTCATAGACCCATACTTTGCATCGAAAAATCGCATAGTTTAGAAATTCCTTCAGAAATTATATCACAAATCCAATCCTTTGAAATTATAACCGGTCATTAATTCTTTTTACAATCCTTTAGTAATGGACCCAAAATATTACTCAATTCTCTTGGTGATTCACCTGCGATGTAAACCCTTCAAGTATTTTTTTAATTAGGAGATGTTTTTAATCTATTACTATAGAATTGAAAAGACGAATTACCACTTAAAAATCTATGGAATTAAACTTGTAATTATAACGAAACAGAATTTATCCAGCTCTGAATTTATTTACTAACGTCCGTATGGGTCTAGTATCAAAAAAGTTTCAGTCAATAAAATTGTCTTTGATAGCATAAATACCAGAAAGTTGTAGGCTAATTTGTTGTTAAGGTTTTTGATTTTTTTTTTTTTTTGTTTTGTATAATTACTCCTTTTCTTTGGTTCTCGCTCGTTCTTATTTTGTCCTTTCTTCAACTTTGGCAATTGCTAACTAAGTTCACACAGCCGAATTTTTTCCAATTATATCCCCACTTCGAGAATGCACCATTTTTCCATCAAATTCTAACGATGAATTCTTCTTCATACTTCCAGGAGGTGTATTCAATGGCTCCTTTTCCTCTCTGTTGAAGAAAAATCGAAAATAATCACATTTGTTAATTGAAATCTTAGTTAGTTTTAATACATTTTGTTAAAAGCGCATACAAAAAAAAAAGAAAATAATAATAATAATAAAGGAACAGCCAAAATTGCTTAGTAATAAAACTATTTGTATTAGGAAACATGCAGACATTGTATTATATATATTAAATGTCGACCACAGGATTTGATTATTATGATATCAGTCTACTAGTGTAATTCAAAACAGTGGCTTGTATAAGTCTAGACCGTGCTTTAAGAAATAAAAAATCGTCGTCAAATTAGGTCAGCATTAAGTTAGTTTAAACTTTATAATGCGAAGGTTTATAATGCTATACTGTAGGAATTATAATAAAACGCCTGTACGATATTTACTTAAAGCCAATTAAAAGTGAATAATACTCGCATCTTGACGATTCTCCACATACCTAACTTGATCAATCGCGTTAAAATTAAGTAAAACAAGAATCATTAACAAATTCAAGCATTTTTAAAGATTTAAATTCATTTACTTGTTATTTTGACTCGAACGAAAAGGGCTATAGATTTTTTTTTTCGAAAAATGTTTAAAATGTTCTACTTTCGGACTTATAAAAATATTTTACAAGAAAAAAATAACATCTTTTGGAATCATTAAAATCAAAAGAATAGATCTTTTACAATATCGCAGCAAAGAAAATATGTTTTTTTTTAATTTTGAAGCATTTTGCAAATTAGGAAAAAAGGGATTTATTAAAATTTTACAGTGGCTTTTCATTTAACCGATAAACTATAGCATTATTTTTTATCCTGGAGGTCACTCAAAGATATTTTGCGGCATTTCTTCTATTTTGATTCATTACATTAAAAGAATACTAAAGAAAAAGGGGAAAAAAAACTATTTTTTTTTATCTTATATGTACCAAGCAAGCTGAATTGAACAAGACTAAAAAGAGTCAAATTGATTTGAACTGAATTGAAGTAAACTGTACATAATTAAGTAAAAACTTTTATTAATCAATTTAAAAAATTCAAAACAATTCAGTTTCTTGGTTTTTTATTTGCATATTTTGTTTTTATTATAAAATTAAAATACAGCATGCAATTTATTTTGTCTAGACTTCGGTTTGGGGCATGCAGTTCAGGCTAACAAAAAAATATGTATATATAAATAAATAATTTAATATAATAAAAACGCGAAAGCGACTTGTTGCTGAAATAGGGGTGGAAAAATATCTTACAGTGGTGAAGCCATTGGTGATCCGCCAAGTTTAACTGGTGGCGGTAACGGCAACGGAGACGGTGGTGGTTCCTTAACTAGTTGGCCACTGCAATAAGGTAGTGGGAAACGCCAGCCGTAAAGACTGCATTGTGAGTTTGTTTTTTTATACAATTCCATTAATATTGTACACACAATTCATTGTTATTATAAATAACTAAATGCTAATCGAATAATTTTGCAACTGCCTTTTTTTCTATGTCCTTTTAAGAGTAGAGGGTTGATTTAAAAACGAAAAAAAAAAACAGAAAAGAAACAAGTATATAAGTATTTTTTTTGGTTAGACACTAGTTGCTCCATTATCTATCGTTTAATTATCTTCCAACACCAGTTAAAATGAACAACAATTTAAAAAAGAAACTAATTCTTTTGAAGCCTGTAAATGTTGATCTTACCTGCCGAGTTTTGTCTCTTCATCGATATCCGATGGTGATCGTTTTGTTCTCCGGCACATGGAGGCGAGAACGCCCATTCTCATGGTCATGCAGCACAGTAGATCAATGACTACTAGCAGGATGAGCACTCCCCCGATCGCAAGGCCCACTATAGAGGACGACGAAAGGACCTTTCTGGTTGCAATTATTAGCATATCGGTTCCTAGATTTTTGGGGTAAATGTAGAGAGCACACCGCACGCCAAAATTATGGTGGGGCGGGGATAAGGAAGCGTTAGTATTAATGCCTGATACGTTTTTCTTTTCTTTTCTTTTTTTTTTGTACACTACTTAAAGGTATGATACAATGCATTTTTAATTTTAAGCGGAAAGGAAGGAAATATACCTAAAAATTTAGGCTTTTAGCAATTAAATTTTATGTGTATATTCCCATTCCTCCCGTTGATCTTGATATTGAAATGTGGCTTTGTGTGTGTAGTACATCATGTTAGTATTGATCAAAGTGGGTGCGTTAATAAAATTTAAAAATAAAATAAAAAGATTATAAAAGAAAAAAAAAAAAAGAACAACAAAATCACAAATCCGAAAAGCAAAATCCATTGCATGCAAATCGTATCCACGAAATAATATAATTTTTAAACTAAACGCAAAAACCCAAACAAGTTTATAATTAACTTAAATTTAAACACTAGCTGTATGTACAGGTTTTGATATGGGTCCTCCAATCAGCTGATAAATAAATGTACAAAAATACTTTCTTCTTAATACATATATATATTTTTTTTGGAACACAATAAAAAAACAATAAATAAATAAATTAAGATAATTGAACGGACAAAGCGCTGAATGCCACTTTTTAAGAGGCAGCTAAGCTTTTCAAAAATTCATCTTGCAGCACAGAAGCTCTTCATCAAATCACAAAGTGGCAGAAAGCTGGTCAAAACATAAAAAAAAAACTTACTTGAAACAAAGGGGAACGAACGGAAAGTGAAACGCTGTTTACAACAATTTTGGTGGTGTATTTTTTTTTCTTTTTCTTTTTTCAATACATATGGTGCCTAAATTGCTCTCATAGACGATTCTACTATTATTTACACAAAAAAACAATTCTCAAAACGAATCCTTATACATTACAGCTGAAAAACTATAGAGCTATATTTGGAATGTATGAATTAATTGGCGCGATTATTTGAATAGTTTTTTTTTTTTTTTTTGTATATATTTATACTTTTTATGTAAAGCAAAGAGGGTAAAAATTAATAATGAATTTTGTGATTCAAATTCTATATAAAAAGTAATAATGAAAACGTGATTTCTTTTCAATTTTCAATTAAAATAGAACTTAAAACGAATTTATGCTATTTACCTTTTGCGAAGGCCACACCTCTCTCTGGAACCCGCACCCCGGCGCTCACTCCCTTCGATTGAACATCCTTCAAACCTTTTTCTCATATTTTATTTTTTTTTTTTGTTTTCGATTTTCAAAAATTTCTAGTCCAATAAATTTTTTTTCTTTTTTATCTTAAAACCTATAAATTCAGATCGTGGATAGAACGGACACCGTCGGAAGGTCAAAGGGAATTAAAACCCAAAAACTTTCCGTGATTTCCATTCTTTAATTTTTTAAACATTCTTTCGTTTTTCCTCATTTTTTTTTTTAAATTTTAGACAATTTCCTAGCGTTTAGTTTTAGTTTACCTTTATAAATTATTTACAACTATTTGAGAAAACTTGTGTTTCGTCTTAAAAAAGCAGTCAGTTTTTGAATTCGTATCTTGTTGTTGTTTGTTTTTAATAACTACTCGTTACGTTTTTTTTTTTTTTTTTTTTTTTGTTTTAGCTTATCGTGACTTACACATTTACAATCGCTTTTCACATAATTTTCTGAACATATGTCTTCTTTTTTTTTTAAATTTCAGTTATACAATTTTTGTAAATGTTAGAATTTTCACAAAGATATGATTTTTTAAATGAAGTAATTACGCGATTACAGTGATAAAATAATTTCACTAGATGTTTTCATAATTTTACAAAATGGAGCATGGATAAAAATAAATTCTTGTTATCGTGTGGTAGAATCAATTCATTACACCTGTTAGCAGGTGTATGAGCAGTCTTTGATGCAATTTCCACGGGTGGGAAGTTTCTATATGCGTATGTATGTACAGGAGTTTATACTGTGATCGCGTAGTTCTTCTACTCTATTTAACTAATTTTTGGAATTTTATTTATCTGTGCATACAATTGTAAATTTTATAAATTTTTGAGATATTACATAAATTGTTTAATCACTCTTGTTATCAATGAATTTTTCTTTCAAAATCCTATTTAATTTGGAAGACATTAAATACATATGTTTATATTTTTAATTAAAAAGCAATATTATAAAAATTTAGTTGTGTAAATCATAATAATCACGATAACTAGCGTATTTTCTTATATACTTAAAAAAAACAATTCTCTTAAATATTGCTTTAATTTTTAATTATAATTTATTAATTGTGAAAATTTATTTTACTCAAAATTGTAGGCTTCACGTCTTCTGAACTTTAATTTTGTAGTATTTTCTTCATTGTTTTTTTTTTCTTCTCGATATTACTTTAATTTTAATTAATATTTTAATCCTGTCATAGTTCAGTAATCTCACATTTAGTGTATTTAATTTCGTAATTTCTTTTATTTAAAATCTTTAAGAGAAAAGTGCTAAAGTGAAATGTAAAAATTTGTAAACTTCAATTTTAATTTAATGATAATTTTTCATGTGGCATTTATTTATAGGGATATTATAAAATAAATTATATTGTTTTATATTTTTTTAAATTTCCTTCTCCCGGAAAAGACTAGCAAAAATGAATTTTAATAAATCGAAATTAAAACATTTATCTAAATTATTTATATAGATAAAAATCTCAATTCTAACTTTAATTTGTGTAGAAAATGTGTTATAATATTTAATTTTTAATTTTTCCGATAATTCTGAATAATATTTTTTGATATGAAATTTGTAATCTTTTGAAAAAAGAACCTATTTAAGATATTTGTTTGTTGTCTTGACAGAAAATTGTTTTTTAAAAAAAAGTAATCATCCTCAGGAATTTAATTATTTCACTAATTTCTGCTAATTAGTCTAGCAATGGTCTTAAAACATATGATAATCGATTTAATTTACTACAAATCTAAAAGATTTATAATGAAAATTCCTCATAGTGAAATTAAGTAGTATTTTAAATCCATTGCTAAGGAATTGGAAAAAAAAATAATTATCAATTATCAGGGGAATTGTAATGTAATTGAATGTATTTAGCTTTAAAAATTTAATTTTGGAGTAAAAAATCTAATTAAAAATAACGTTATAATTTACCAGAGTATGCACAGAACTTAGCGCCTATAACTCTTAAAGTTAGATAATTTACAATTTTATTGTCCTATAATAAGTATAAACTCTCGACTAAAATTTATCATTTCCATCATATCCTACGGATTATAGGCTCATTCACTCACACACGTTTACCTCCTCCGCCTGGAGAGGAGGGGGACACAAAGAAAACAAAGGCCGTTAAAATATAGCTCGAATACAAATAGCTTCGTCATCTTCCTTGAACAATCTTGTGGGCGTGGCTTGGTCAAATTTATTAATGTCACATTCTACGCAATTCTAGAAATTGGATTAAATGCTTGTTTTTTTTTTATATTTTTTCTTTTTAAATTGCCTATTTAATTATACTCGGTAATACAATTACAAATGTGTTTCCTGTAAATTTTATAAATGAGCATCTTGGCAGTTTTAGTTCCATATCTTTGTATAGTAATGATGATCCTTATGAGGAAGGGGTGGTAATTGCTTTTTGTTTTTTTAATCATTACATATTTACACATACACTTACAGATACAATTCGACTTTGATTCGTTTTTATTTATTTATTTATTTTTTTTTGTTCTTCTAAATTTAGTTGTAAGTGGAGACCAGCACTTTTTTGTGCAACTATGAGGGAGAAACCAAACAAAAAAAAACAAAAAAAAGGAAGCCGAAATACTCTATTTTCAATAAATCAGTGCTAGGGCTAAAAGGGTGTACCTTTGAGTGTCCAATTGTGGTGTGGTAGTGGGTAAAAAGAAAGCACATTCAGAGTGAGAGTAGCAACCTGGTGCAAAAGGATCGATTTTTTTAAAAAACTTTTTCTTCTCTTCTTTTTTTTTCTTTTTATTACATGGAATGTACCATCAGTTTTAGTAAGTGAAATGTAGTTTTATTTTTCGTTTGTTCGTCTTCCTTTTTTTTTTTGCAATACACCCGATGACGAGAAGTCGGAAAAATCAATTAACCGGAACAAATGCGTTTACATCAGAATAGCGCGCGCGGCGCGTGCTTTCATCGCATTTAATTAAACAAGGCCAGAAGAGAGAAAACTTTTGTTCATTTGCGTTGCAACGTTGAAAATATTCATTGCATTTTAAACCCCTTGCAGTAGCTCCTACACCCTCCCTCTTCCTCATATCATATGTAAACTGCATGCATACTATGGGTAAGGATTTTATTTTTACTTTTTTTTTTTGTTTTTAAAGCAATTAGTTCCTTTCATTGCACATATTTAAAAAATGCATTTTACGCCGGCCAACGTTTGGAGAAAATTAATATTTCATGTTTGTTCAACCACTCGAAGAGGGGTCTTTGCGCCCCGACAGGCAAAGGAGCAGAGTAAATCTAATGAGTTGTTAAATTTATTTAATCTGGACAACGGTAGGGGATTGATTAATTCCATTTTCGGTCAATGGATGATTATTAAAGGGTATACAAATTTTAAGGGAAAAAGGGTTGAATTGAAACAGAACTTTAATCCACTTCATATTGTTTTTTTTTTCGTTTCCTAGTAGAGGAAAATAATAGCACAGGTTGGTTTTATCGAAGCAAACAAGCCCTTTTCTATATTCTAGGCACCTTAATTGCAGGTGCCAAAGGCAAATGGGATTCGTGTTTGGTTACTATGATCGTGTACTACACCGTTCAGAGTCTTTTTCATACTAACAATTCGGTCCAATGGCTAATCGTATTTATTAAAACTGATCGAAAGATAGTTCTTTTTTTCAATTCGTGCAGTATGTCCTAAATGTGTCCCCGATTAACTTCGACGAGTTGTGAGTTTTTTAATGGCATGCTCCCGAAGGGAATTCCCATGTATGGATTGTCGAAGGTGCTTAGTTTGCACAGTCGTCTGACATAGTTGTAGGCTTCAAGCCAAATATTGGATGTGTCCTACATTTTTAGGCAAAGTTTACACTTTGGAGTGAAATTACATCGTCAATTTCAAAGGATATGCCAGAAGACCAAAAGGGAGTATTGTATTTTTTTTTTTTTTTTATTCCTTCACCCCATCAATTTTTTCCTGCCTAAAAATCGTTCCTGCAGGCAAAAGCATGAAATCTGAAAATCTCTTTCATAGAATTTAAAACTGTGCCATTTCCTTCTTTTATTTGCAGAACTCTGACCTAGTGCAGTCTAGTGCCGGTGGTGAAGTACCTTTATCGTGGTCGTTAAATTCCAAAAAAAAAAAGACTCCAGTTACAGAGGCGCAAATGAGTACAGAGTAGCGTAAAAAGGATGTTTTGTAAAGTAGCATTTCGGCGTGATAATCAGCCAGAAGAGCTGGTGTAATACGGCTAAAATATTGATGGTAGCTCTTTTTTATTTTTTACCGTCTACCAGGGGATAAACAGTTGAATGGGGATTTCCAGTGGAAAATCTTTTCAATTTGTTTCTAGAAAAAAATGTACGATTTATTCCATACAGGAAAAGAAATGAAATATGCTTTAATAAAGACGTCAGTTGGACTCATTTTACATGATCTATACAAAAAACAAAATGTATTTCTAGTTTTTCACATAAAATATGCTGCTAGAAAATAAAAAATGGACATTAGATGTGTGTATAGTTCTAAATTTTGATATAATTGATGCACATGAGGAATAAGCAACAACAAGATCATATTACGGATTACTTTTTAGATAGTCTAATTATTAAAAAAAAAATCGCGGTTTTTATTTAGAATCTAGTTTGAAATTCTCTTAATTTAAAAAAAAAATGAAATGTTTTTTTATTTATGCAATTATAATCCAATAAGTATTGAATATTTTTTAAATAAAATATTTTAGAATTATTGTATTAAATATGAGTAACACATTTTATTTCATTGTTTTTTATTAACTACTCAAATAATTTTTTGTTTTAATTAAAATTAAATTGACTTTAGAAAGTCTTTCAATTTCAAAGGGTACGTAAAAGTAAAAGGGATGAGTAAACAAATAAATATTTAATTTGTAAAGCTTTTATAACAATAATAATAAAATAATTTAAATTGTTGTAGGGCAGGCATGATAGTAACTTTTTTTTGCAAAAGAAGAATTAATAATCTTTACTTCGATGAAACAACTGAATTAATATCGGTTTATAAATTAAAACAATTGCAACACATTGAAAAGAAAAATTAGGAAAATATAAAAGTTTAACCAACAAATATTTTTTAAACATTTTTTTATGTTATTAAAAAATGGAGATATAATAATTTTTTTTTTTTCAGATATTCACGTGAACTAAATCCATAAGTATTTATTTATGAATAGATCCATTTGATTGCTACTCTTTTCTTAAAGGCGCTATCTATAAAATATCAAAGTAAAATATTTTTAAAACACGAGAGAAAGTTTTTTTCGGTAGGTTTCCGTTTTCTGGTCCTCACACAGAAATAATCTAATAAAGGCACATTTAAATTTACATACTTCCTTCCAAAAGGCAGTAAACCAAATAAAAATAAATAAAAAGAAAAAAAATCAAAAGTAATAGTATAAAGTGCATCTTCCACTTGAATAATTCGTACCAATGTTACAAAATCGAATTGAGAATCCTTTCATTTTGGCTAAAGTGACGCGAGCAATACACCAGTAAAATGAAATGTTCCGACTGAAACAATTTATTATTAATAATTATTAAATTTTTTTTTTTTTTCATGTATTGTACAATTCTCTCACACTAACTACTGGGCGTTTTATTCGATCTGCCCCTCTCTGCATTCCACCTAATTACTACTATTGTATCAAATAATATTTTATAATAATTACTTTTACCAACAATTCAATGTACAATCGGTTTAAATTATTTACTGTAGACAACGAAATATAAAATTTACTGGTAATAACTGGTAATAATTTTAACAAATCTGTAGAAAAATCTCTTAGTTTTTAAGGAGAGTCTCTTGTTTTTTTTTTTTTTTTTGCCTATGATAGTTAATGAACAGCATTTTTGTTTTAATGTTTCTTTTATTTATTTATTTATTTATTTATTTATTTTTTACAGCGATTGGCTCACGTTTAGTACACTTCGATGACACTCATTCCTACACTGTACACTTTCAGGATTTTTTGAAAGACGTATGCTAATCCCATCACCAAACCGGGAACATCTCGGATTGTGACAGGAACAGCGTGCACACGTTAGGGGATAGTAAGTAATATTATGATGGAAGGGTGATGTTGTTACAACTACTGTTGATGCTGTTGAGCAATAATCGTTTTGTATGACGGTCGATGATGCTAGAGTTGTTAGTACTGCCAGTAAAAGTGGTAGCCAGCACCTTGACCAATTGTTTCTTATCGTTGGACCACTGTTGTAGGGGTTATCTACGAAAAGGTTTGTTTTTCTCTTTTGGTTCTGTTCATTTTTCCTAATTTTATTTTTATATTTTTATAATTTAAATGAACGTTAAATTTTTTTTTTTTTTTTCTGTGAAAGCTGAAGAAGGACACTAATCTAAAGAACATGAGTTAGTAAGTTTTGCTTTGTTTTTTTTTCTTTATTTTTTAGTAGTAGTGATATTGAGATTTTGTGTTTTTTTTTTTTTTGTTGGTGTAAAATATGAATTGTGTTATATTATGCTAAGTGAACAGTGGCACAAATAGTAGAATAGCAACAATTGTAATAAAAGTTAATGAAATATAATGAAGTCATCTCCCGAAGAATAACACTAATATCGTTTTTGAAATTAGAATAAAAAAAACAAAAACAAAATTCTAGTATATTTTATAACTTGTTATGTGGTCTTTGTTTATAATTGCTAAATTAGTAGCGATTTTATAGGTAATATTGTAGAAATATTTAGAGCGATGAATATGATTAGTAAATATTATAATTTCTTTAAAAGTGATCATATCCCACAGATTGTGTACTTCATTTTTTAGCCCCATATTTTTAATCTGTGGCTTCATATCCTTAAACGGGTGATTAAATTTTGAAAAATTTCAATACAGGATATGTTTGGAATTTTATACCAAAAACTGGTAAGAAGAACTCATTTTTGTAATTGAAATTTTAATTTAAAAAATACTACTTCTAAACTTTTGTGTTATATTGTATTTTTTCTGATAAAATAAAATGGTCTGATACGAGTTAAATTCGCATGATGAGAATATAAACAGTGATATCGCTCGCTAGTAGCTATATGATTAAGTTTTTTGATAATTTTAATCCTCATTATTCATTTACTGAGAATATACTTAGTAGTAGTCACTTTGGGTACTAACTACTTAAGATACTAAGCATTAGCATTAAGATGTACGGAATTAAAAAAAAAACGATATTAACTAGTAATTAAAACGAACTCTATTTTGATGAAGTCCCTTAAAATTTTATATTATTAGTAAGCTGCATGCGTATATAAATAATTTGTTTGTTAGCCAAACAAATTCTCTTTTACTATCTCATTAAAATAACCCTATACTTTAAACCATTAACGAATACACACAGATATTTTTAAACTATGTTAAAGTACACTTCCTAGGGTTATAAAAATGCATGCTTACGTAGATAAAATTAATTTGAATTGCTTTAAAACCAGGAGTACACAGTAAAATTTAACAAACCTAATGCATATAGAAAATATTGAAGGATATATCGAGCTTATAAACCTAAAATTTAAATTTCCATTAAATCTACATGAATTGAAAATCCTTGATCAGAAAGGTTTTAGGTGATTTTGAAATTTGGATTGAATAGAAATCAGTCTCATGGTATTTGTTGCTCTCACGACTGATTGTCGACATAAAGTATCAGTGAAAATTTTCTTGTTCATGTAGAAGTAATAAAATTCTTTCAAGTAAGCTAATAACTTATAATAACTAACGAATCTTCAAAGTGAGCTCATCGTCTTGCTTAGTTACGCGTATGAAATGTACCCCTTTGTTTTTTTTTTTGAGTTATGAATTCCGACTTAACCACAGACCTCTTTAAATGAGTTACTATGTAAGGGAGGGTCTTACAAAGGAGCCTTGAACTTTTCGGTAAACATCTCGACATGTAAATTCTATCGTACATGCTGAGGGGATTTTCTAAAAATAGAAAGAGTAAAGTTCACGGGTTCACGTTTACAGCAACGTGAAATGATTCCAACAATTCTATGCATGGTACAGAAAAATAAAAAAACAAAATTATTTTTTATAGAGTGTTACCTTTGAGAAATAGGAGAGTTATAAATGCAATAAGTTTTATGTCCTTAAGTCTACATAAACGTAATTCTTGGAATCTTGAAAGAGGATAAAAACTCAAAATGAGATTTTATTACAACTACAACTCTATCTAAAATGCTTAATTAGAGGGTTTTACTCAAGTAAAAGCGGAAAACTCCATTAAAAAAACAAAAAACGAAAAAAAGTAACAAATCTGATCCACAAAACACTGCTGGTGCACGGTGTGGAAGATGTGGGTACAAAGTTTTATTATCATGTGAATTTATCACGAGACGGGAAGCACACAAAATAGGTAAAAAAAAAATAGATAAAAAAAAGCAAGGGAGATGGAGAACAACTCTAACTTGTCCTTGATTGTATCAAAGCTTTGAAATGTACTCGTGGGATATGTTTACGGTGTTTTTAAATGTTTCTGATTGTGTTTACTGTGGGCGAAACTAGTAAAGTAGATTAAGAATACGCTTGTAAGTAAAATTGTTATAAAAATCTGAGTTAATTAACAAAGTGGAACAAGGTTATGAACACTCAATGGAATTAACGGCCCATAATTTTCTGATTAAGTAAGAACTCTGTCTAAGAAGCTCTTCACCATCACAGAATTATGGAATCGGAGCTAGGTAGAGGCTTTTATAAGTGGTGGGACAAATATGAACATGTTATAAGAGGTGCATGAGACAAAACAAAGGACATTTTTTTTCTAGAAAAATAGTATTATTATTTGCGAAAGAGTTTGATTAATATTTTTCTTTTTTTTTCTTTAGAAAAAAAATAAACTTGACAAAAAACCTAATGCACTAAATTCATATTAAACTACAAAAAAAAAAAAAAAGATTCACGAAAACGAAAAATTAGATACAGATCAACTAGTAAACTAATCAATGAGAAAAATAAAATAAACTAAATAACTAAAAATATTACGCATACACTTAATAATAACTGAACAATACTACAAGAAGACATACACACACAAATGTCCTACTATGTTGCATTTTTATTTTTATTTTTTGTCTATGTAACAATCATCACTAAATTGGCTAAAATTAATTAACTCAATGAAATTACCGGATGATCGAAAACATTTATTCTGTAAAATAATGGTTACATCAACAAGCCCTGCCATTACATAAAATATAAGCAAAAAAAATTTTGCAAAATGCATTTGAGAAACTGTTTTGTTCGTTTATATTGTTTTTATGTTCTGTCTGTTTGTGTTTCGAATAGTTTTTCTTTTATTATTAGCGAAAATCGCAGTAGTGATGTGCCTGTGTGATTTTGTTTCTACGGCAATTTAAAAATGCGTTTACGATGCATATATTCACTGGGAATTATTTTTAATATTCTTAACCGAAATATGTCGCAAAATTTTAATTATAAATCTAAAGAAGTATTATTTATAACACCTCACAGTGAATCCGGAAGCTTTGTACTTCTATTTTAAAGGTGTATTTTTAAAATTAAACTTAATCCGAAGTATATTTTTTCTTTTGTTTTGGCGTATTATTGATAAAGATTAGGAAAAGGGACCGCTGTTTACGCCATTTTATTATATGTATTGTGATTTATTTTTGTAAACAAATTGCAAGCGCCTTAAATGAGCTTTAAATGACAATGAAAATTAAGGTACTTCTTGGCATATTTAAAAAAATATATGTATGTAGATAAAAAAAAAAAACTACGCCAAAAAAAGGTTTTCATGCAGCAGTCCTGCAAAAAATTGAACAAACAAAAAAATCGCTTTTAGCGTATCTGCCTACCAAAGCTATTAATCATATTTTAGCCATCACCTCACTTTTTTTAAAATATACTCTTAAATGTAAAAAATAGGGCATTTTGATAATAATTTACGTAAATTCAATATACATCCGGAATTTCTTTTACACGTTTAGTTTGCTTTTGTTTCTTTTACTTAATTTTTGCAGTATCGCATCAATTTTATAAAAAGAAACAAAATTGCTCTTTTTTTTATTTTTTATTTATGGAATTTTACTGACACCTTCTTAAATATTTTTCTTGTGCTATATAATTTCTCTGAATACCGTGAAAAATATCAACAATTTTATTTTCATAATCGTGTAAATCATAACAAATTACAAGCGCGAAGCAGACAATGCAGCAAAAAGAAAAAAAAAGAATTGCGTAAATGAGGTGACAACGAAAACATTGATTTTCTTTTCTAGCAGGCAGTAATAATGGTTTTTTTTATATATTGTCTTTTTTTTTTAATGTGCAAACGATAAACGATTATGGCAGGCTGCAAAAGCTACTGCGATTATGACACTAAATAAATTAAGTAGCAAAAGGTGGCTGAGGTAGTTGTGTGGTGATGTTGGCAAAATCATCGTATTAGCAGCCGAAACAAAACCAGACGTATACAATAATGTTCCGAGATTGCTATTAGATGTATCGAACTCACCTCGTGCCGTCTTCATCATAATACTAGATGGTGTCGAGAATCCGATTGCGTTATGTGCACGCAATTCTATCCTATAGTATGTATTCGGCTGTAGTCGGGACATTTCGAAGCTAGTCGTTTCAGTTACTTCTCGTGATATACATTCATTACCAAGTTCACTCCATTCCCCATTCACTTTAAGGCCCTGTAGAATATATAAAAAAATAATAAACCATAAATTATCAGAGAAATATGATGCATTAAAATATTCAACCATACCGGGCAATATTTTATTTGATAAAAGTCAATGGGTTCACCATTGTCTGCTGGAACACTCCATCTAAGCTCGAAATGGTCTGAATATGGTGACATTATAATGGATTCTTCTAGATCGTCCGATACAGGAGCATGAAGCGTTTTTGGTACCTCTGGAGCTGATCGTTTCGGTGTAGTCTGGACTTTATGGGCGCCCCATGGACCTAAACCTACTTGATTTCGAGCCGCAAATTGGAACATGTAAAAAGTTTGCGGTTTAAGACCTTCCACAATATACGGACTATCAGGAGACCAATCTCGTTTTTGTGCCTTCGACCAATCTTCTCCCATTCGTTCGTCTCTATACCTAACAGAGTACGATATTATCGGTAGTCCAGGCTCCGTTGCCGGTCCTATAATATCAAAAGTCATCGTTGTGGCAGTTACAACTCTTGGAGTAGCTGCTTGTACATATCCAGGTATAGTTCCCTGTTTCAACTGGATGTCTACTTCGTCTTTTCCATGAATATTCGTTGCAATGCAATGGTAAGTGGAGTAATACCTCTGGTCTAGTGGTTTCACTATCAAATTACTCCTTGGACCATTGCCCTCTATCACAAGATTTTTATCAAAGTTGGGATTTATGAATTGGCCCTTCCATCTCCATTCGATTGTAGCATTAGGTAAACTTTCAGCAATACAACTTAAATTTGCCGGCTTCTCCTCCCACGTGTAAACTGGGGGTAAAGATCGCATATAACTAAAATCTGGTGGGAATTCCACGGTAATGTGGCCAACTTTGTACGCTGTATCCCCTCTATTTCTAGCTATACACTCATATAACCCGTCATCTGTTCGCATTAGTTTCGATATCCTCAAAATTCCTGACGATTCACCTTTTTCGTTATCATTGTACTGTTCTAGACTGATCCTATCATCATTCCGCTGGGTATCAGGTGTAAACTCTTCCTCAGATCCCCATCGACGGAATGTTACTTCTGGTGCTGGACGTCCTTTTGCTCGACATGTTAGAGCAATCTCTTTTTTCATCACACCTGTTACATTGTAAAGTTCTTCAATTTTTGGTTTTACAAGGACATCCAATTTTGTTTTCTTCTCAGCAACACCTGCAGCATTTTTCGCAATACAGGTGTAAATACCATGATCTTCTTGTTCGACCTTTCGTATCGTTAAAAGACCTGTAAGTGGATTTACTAGGAACCGATCAGTCGTTGCAACATTCTGTTGATTTTGATCCTTGATCCACGTAATTTCGGGTACAGGTTTTCCTGTAGCATTACAGAAAGTTGAGAAATCTTGTGATTCAGTCGCTTCCAAATTCATTTGTAATGATTTTATTTCAGGTTTAGTGTAAACTTCTACACGAATATTTCGTTCTACAAGTTCCCCAGTTTGTATCACAGCTGCTCGACACGTGTAGACACCATCGTCGGATTCTTGAACATCACGAATAAGAAGACCCAGAGTTTGAACCACGTACTTTTCTCCAGATTTGATCTAGGGAAAAAGGAGGTTGTTTTAGAATTAATAGTATAAATTGATTTGTTAACCTATTATTCGTAGTACACAATAAAATCATAATAACTACCCTACATCCCACCAAAAATTTATAGCGTATCGTGAAAGTCGCCTAGGAGCTATCAAATTTAAACAGTTAAGAAAAGGCTGACAAATTGTAGAGTATATCAAGCTCTTAAGCTAGTCATCAATTTTGAATATGCTTGTAATATAGAACTATATTATGGATTCTTAAAGAAGAACCCTATTGGGATAACATACTTGATCTCCGTTTCGTAACCAATCCACTGTCGGTGATGGGCTAGCCGTTACTGAACAACGTACTAGATAATCATCACCTAAGGTGGGGTACTGATTTTCAGGTGCATCTTTCCACGTAATGGCCACTGAAATAAAAAGGAAAAAAATATTATATAACTACACTTGAAATTAACACTTCATAAATTTACCATATGTTTCGATGGTTACTCCAATCTCAAGTAGTTGTGAACTTGCATAAGAAGCGGAGCAATAATACCTTCCGGCCATAGACTCCATTAAGGACGGTATAATGAGGGCTAGACTCTGATCTCCAGGCAAAGTCTCTGTATACATCGGAGGCTGTGTTTGGCCCATCCTATCGGAAAAAAGAAGGACACCAATGGTTAGTAAGTGCAAATTCTAAATGCAAGCCGGTGAACAATTATTAGTGCTGTTCTTATGCATGGAACGATGATCGGGAGCGACTGAATTTGTCTTTGTTAGGACGTCTAGCGAGTGAAGGTATATGCTTCGATGTTACTTGGATTTTAATGCCGTCCACTAATTCTACGCAGGTTAAGTAATATGAAAGGTTCAGGCAACGCCAAACTGAGGCGAATATATTCCTTTTTCTTGGTTTTATTGTGCCGGTACATACAGACACCGTTCTATTTAAGGGTGATGGATTTTTTTTTCTTTTTCTTTAACTAGTGACTCTAGTGAAACGCCCCCTGACCTTTTATTTTGATCATGAAAAATGGTTATATGGTTGGACAGAGGCGACGTTAAATGCTTTTTATTATTTTGATGATTGCACAGCAAACAAACAACAAAAAAGTTAACATAAAGCGTAATAACGATTAAAATTTTTTTTCGACAATTTTTTTTTTTATTGTCAAATTGAGTGCTTTTTCTAAATTCTACCGAGCATCGTGCATTTAAATGGATAATGTAGAATTCTCCACAGTTTGACCATTTTATTTATTTTTTTTCTAATTCGGCGTTTTTAATGGTAGAAAAAAAAATATGTAAAAAAATTATAATTAACGAAAAGTTCACTAAAAGAAGAAAAACATAAACCAATCATTCCCAGCATAACTTACGGCATTGGCAGCCTATGTCCTTTGGAATCGTACATGGGGTAATAATAGCGACTCCTGACGGTGGTAACAAAACAATCACTATCTCAGTGGGCTTGCGCCAAAAGGGGCAAACTATTTTCGCATTTCATACTTTTTTCTTTTATATTCATTATTATTTATTTATTTTTTACTAATTTGCCTCCTCTTTCTTTTTTTTTTATTTGTTTTTGGACAAGTTATTCGCCACGAATAAAAGCTAAACTCCGCAGCTACCGCTGATCTGTCGGCTAAAAAAACAAAACAAATGAAAAAGCAGGAAGCTGCGGATTTTAGCGATTAAGGCGAATCTCATCTTGAACTTGAATAAATATACTTACGGTTTTGGTGGAATGGTCATGTTTAGATTGTCTCTCCATTGTAGATCAGTCACTAGATTTAGATCGTCCACATCTGGGCGACAAGTTAACATCAATGGTTTTCCAACTGGTTTTCGTTGCACTTCTTGAACTGGGAGAATATTAAGACTTGGTTTTCCCGCGCATTCTGTAAATCCTGGAATAAGGAGAATAAAAAAGCATATTTAGTTAAAATTAAAGCTATTAAAAATTACAGTACGAATTAGAAAAACTATACGAACTAAAAATAGATTTAGGTCAGTTAGCTTTATTTTAGGAACTATTTACTTTTTTTGTTTAACGAATATCGAAATATAAAACTAATAAATTAGAACATTAATTTACACTTTTCAATGTTTTGTTTCTCTAAATCTAAAAATACTTAAATTATAACTGAAAAATAAAAAAAAAGCTTATTGAAGATTTATATTAATTTTAGGGAAAATAAAAAAAGTTTCTAATTTGGTTTTTAGTATTGAAGCAAGGCTTTGTTACCGTGTCTTTTAATTTCGAATTCTATGGAATATGAGTGATCGAGCTGTCCAATAAAACATATAGAAATCTTTGAAATAACAAGACACTGCAGTAGTATTTGGTTTAAATAATAAAAAAGCATGTAAAAGAAACAAACGAATTGGATTTTATTTGATAGAGAACCACCAGAGAATTTCTAGAGAAAAGGTACGAAACCTTCATTTAGAAATACTTCAAAAGTTTCTAAACTCCAGTTCAATTGATTGGCAAAAATTTCCAATACCTGAAGACGTTACAAAAATTCTTCTTGCAGCCAACTTTTATTCAACTTTGAACTTTGATACCGGTTGTGCAAAGATACGTGCCAGAACCGTCACTATCTTTGATGCTCCAGCATAACGACTGTCGAAAATAACCCGAAGTCAAGAAAAGAAAAAAGAAAAAAAAAAAACAGAGAAGAATCACTTGTGAGTCATGTGCAGCAAGTAGTAATGCAAATTTATCCGAAGTTCGCGTCTTGAATTCGCAATGAGATAGCCATGCAATAGGCAGGGGGAGGTACTCCCCTCAGAACAGTAGCAGATTCTTTCATACCTGAGGTGGTTGATCGTGGCATTGTCTATAATTCAAATTTTAATGTGAGCAAGTTTTTATGATGTAAACATTCTGCACACGCAGTTTGTACATTTTTAAGTTTAGAAAGATAGTATTACTCTCCTGGACATTTCGGGGAAATGGCTGTTTAGAAATTCTGAATGCGTTCTTTTAAGCAGGACCCCAATTCTTGGCCCCGGATACACTCAACGTTCCTGTTACACGTATAAGAACATACGCCCGTACTTCCTTCTTCCCTTCTTTTAAATGTTCACTTAGATATTCCACTCACAACTCATCATCCCTCACCAAAAAAGTCTTCAGCTTTACTAGAAACCTAGAAGAAAAAAATCTTCCGCGGAATTAGTACGAACGAACCACCATCTTCCCATTTTCATCTTTTTCTTGGTCGGTGTTGTAAGGACCCGGGAGCTAGACTGCAACAATCCGTACGGCTGCTGGAAGCGCAGACAAATTAAATCCTCTTTTGCAACGTTGAAACCGTGTTATATCTGCGAAATTTGTGGAAAATCTTGGGATGGTAGTGCTCCATCAAAAATAGACCACTTGGCCCAGAAAACGTCCTCACTCCTTCAGATATCACACCGTTCTATTTGGAGCTGCCGCTCAAGAAGGTTTAGTCTTTTCAGAAGTCCCATCCCTGCCACCCACTTGCCTCGTCATCAGCAGGCTCATCAGCATCGTTTTGCTTTAACGACTTTTCTTCGAAACGATCACACAACCCGTCCTTTTTGCTTTTATCTTGGCGCCAAACTTTGATATTTATACCTCCCTTACCAATCGTCGTCGCCATCCCTTCTTCTGATATTCCCTCCATTTCTACTATACACCAACATTTTTGCAACCTCAATAGTTTTCTACTGCCTTGCATCCTTATTACGGCTTTGTTCATGTAAAACTCCTGCCCTCGTCCCTTCCGTCCTTTCCTCGAGCCTATGTATCATCCTCCCTATAGAGCACCAGGACTGACGACGATGCAAAAATTATCGATGGCATGAGGCCGAAGCGTATTAAAACGTCCAGTGCTGTGGACGGCGGCGCTTATAAACATTGTCCTAGAAGTGGCTGGGCGCAAATTGATTATTGTCACCCATTCGACCACTCGATATTTATAGGGGGATTCCCCGGCTGGTGCAACCGATGCTGCGAGCTTTCCCGCCGGAACAACTGGTGATTCCTCCTATTTCTTTCCGTCGCACTAGATTCTATTCTGATATAAGTCCAGTGTGGACTTTCTGCAAATTCTGCCCGATGCGGTATTTTGTCATTCTTCGATTCTGGGCTAGGATGATTTTTTTTCTTCTTCTGCTATCCTTATAGCGTTCTTTTTCATTCCTGAGCTTTGGTCACCCAGTCGGTGCACCGAAATTTAGAAAATAGAGATATTTATGTCCTTTGAATTACGTGCGAGGTCAGATACTGCGACTGTTAGCAAATGGTCTGTGGTTTCTTAACAATTTAAGGAAAGGATTATATTCACAAACTTTGAGGAGATATTCTTGATAATTTCGTAAAGAGTTGTTGCAAGTTTTTGGTATAGTAGATTCGATTTTTTTCTTGTGTTCAGGAGGGTTTAATAAAGTTTGGATGTCCCCAATTAAATTAAACATATCAAACTAAGTCCAAATGTAAATTTTGAATATTTAATACATTTCTTAAATATGTTTTGAAAATATATTTAAATCTTTTTTTACGCGATAGATACATTCTTAAAGAATACGCGTAAACGGATCAGTAGCTCCAGACACATGCATTTTCTTTCTTAAAACTTTCTTAGATTAGGGACAAAATTATCTTCAATTACTTTCTCTACTTTGACTTTTGTTTGGTCGCGTTAAAGTGAGTAAAAATCGCGTAAAAAATTATTTGTCATGTCCCTTTTCGCGTAACTCCGAATTCGCACTAATTCTACATATAAAATTTTACGTAAAACGCTTTTACTAAATACATTTCAATTATTTTTTTTTATAGTTACAATATAAAGCTACAAAGGTGGTGTAATGTTTTTTGATTAAAATAAAATTGCTATCTTAAAATATAATATTTTTAGGAATGTTCTCTTTCCAAATTTTTTTTTTTTATATTTTAAAAAATCGTTAAAAATAAAAAAAAGCAAATTTTATTCTTAACTAACTAACTTTACGAAATTTTACAAGTTTTCTAGAAACTTTAGATTAATTATTGAAAATTAATCGCAATTTCTTTATATATTAAAAAAAAAAATTTATATAAGGAATTTTAATATTTATTATGTTTCTGGCGGCATGACTCACCGGTAGGTCATAAAATAAATAGAGATAAGATTTTAAAAGATTTACAAGTCTAGAATCCTATATTTTTTCTAATATTAACGTTTTGATGTAAAACTTTCTCCATATGTTTTGTTTTTATTTTAGGAAACCTGTACAATAAAAATAAATACGGTCAACCTTCGAATAACACGAAATATTCTACATGCATACATAAATAAACATTAAATTCCAAATTTAATAAAATAACTCAAGTACCGTGTTATTCGAGTATTGACTTTACTGTACAAGATTGCTTACATCCGAAACACTCTAGACGCTTATATAAAAATAATAAGCCCTCGTTTACTACACGAAATTGGTTCAGTTGACTTTCTGACTTCCGCAAGCATTAGGAAGTCTGCGATTAGAGCTAGGTGAACTAAGTTCCATCTAACAGCCCTTTCTTTGCTAATGGTAGACGTGCATGCCCATTTACCCATTTCATGCTGGCTGCATGTATATTGATGCATTCTATGAGTAATTGCAGAAGTTTTCTCGGGCCAAAGGGAAAAAAGTCGAAACTCGAAAGTTTGTACTGAGTGGTACTTTAGTACTAGAAAAGAAAAGAAAAGAAAAAAAAACAAAAATAGAGGGTACAACTCTAAGAGCCCCCTTCAACCCTGCCGGTAAGTTCGTAAACACTAAATCTCTCGTCCATTTGGTGCACTAAGTGAATTTCACAATTTATTGCCGGGCGTAAACAAATTCTTAATCCTAGAAGAGGATCTTCGCACTTTTTATTCCACTCACGAAACACTTTTGCATGAACGCTACTACTGTTGCTAGACCCGCGCCGCCGGGCTAACTTTCTTGTGCATACAGCACCAAGTGCAGGCAAAGTGTTCGCCGCCGGGTTTATTTTATAGTCTGGACGGTACGAACGAGGAGCTCCATCCCCATCCGACCGGGTCGTGCATAAGATAGAAGATAGGAGTTTTTCGTAAGGAAGCAGACATTCAGACAAGACGAACAGGAAGCACAATCCGGACTCGTCCCGGATGTATTTCAATTATTCGCGAATCTCTACCGCTATGGATCACGCGAATGCACTTCCCCATCGACTGGATGAGATTTCCTGGCTAGAACATGTTCAGCGGTAGCACTTTAAAATAGACATTCACTTAACTTCATGTCAGTCTAAAGAAAACCTACGCCTCCACATCCATTCGTCCACTTTCCCGTGATCCACACATGCGAGCAACATGTGTTTTCATTTCAGCGAAGAAAATGCCACAGTGACGGCACCATGCGAATGTTTGCACCTCATTCAGATGCGCGTTTTCAAGACAGTGCTATTTGAAAATATTTAATTTGGCTAAGAAACTTGTGCATATCGAAAACCTTTGTCTTTTTTTTTTTGATTTTAAAGCATTAAAGACATTTCACATTTATAATCGAAATCACAGAATTTTTGAAAAAAAAACTGCGTATAAATTTAAATATCTTTTAACTTTTATTTAACTCCATTAAACTGAAAAACATAAATCTTCCTTTTAAGAGTTAAAACATTTAAAACTTTACTGTACAAACTCTAAATAAAAATTCACCTACTTTTAAAACATGCAAGTGTTGCATGAATTTAGTTACATTAATTGATAACAATGTAGGATTTAATTTATAAATAAAAATTATACAGAATTCATATTTTATTTGCAAAAGAAGACATTTTGTATTAATTTTTCTCATTCTATCACTTTTACCTGATTTTTTATTGCTTGATTTTTTATGTGCATCCAGGTGATAGACTACAAATTATACTATAACTATATTTAAATGTAACTAAAATTTATTGAACTTGTTTAATTAATGCCGAAGTATGTATAGAAAAAATATTTTTATTTTAAAATTCGTTAAATCTAATTTATTTAATTGCTGAAACTGAAACTATTTTAGAATTTACACAAATTAATTTAATTTCTCTTAACAAAAAATCGGTCTATAAAAGTCGTCATTCAATTTTTTTCTACAGTGAGAATTTCTAGTTTACAATTAGGAATTTTCCCTAGATGTAAAATTTTGAAGTATTTTATTATTGAAAATGAGAAATTTTTACGTGAATCTTAAATAGATTTTATTTTACGTAATACTAATATAATTTTAAATTGATTAACTAATTTTAATAAGATTAAAATTTATTTTGAATACTTGAATTATCATAAAAAATTCTTTTTTTGTTTCTATTTTCGATTATTAAAACTCTAGTTTCCGACTTAAAATGCGCTTATCAATAAAATAATGATTAATTTTAATATTTTTGTAATTAGAAATGGGCTGTAACAATTTTTATTTTTTTGTTACTTTTATATAATTTTTTGTAAATTAATTTATCCCATTTTCGTACGATCTAAACTAAAGATTGAATGAGAAAACATTGCCAAAAATTCCATAAACGATTAAAATTTAATGCTGAAAATGTTTAAAAAAACTTTTTTACGATGTAAATAAAAAATTTAATTTTTGCAATCTGTTTTACTCTTTTTTAAGTATTTTTTTTTTATGAAATTAAAAAAAACACAAGTCTAAACAGTGCTGCCGGTTTTCTGGCAGCATCGGAACCTTATGGTTATGTTGTGAAAATGAGATTCTTTCGCAACGCTTGGAGATACTCGAGGAGGGCCCCAAAGATGCCTCTTCACCTCCGGCGGTTAAAATTAGCTCAAAATAGCGTCATTCCTGCGCTCATCGTGAATTCGTTTCGGGATTGGGACACTTCATGAGAACATCTGTTCATAGAATAGTTTCCCTGCTGATGCTTTTTCGCATCGGGAGCACTTCGTTTGGTTTTGGGGAATTCCTATAGCATCAAAACAAAAATATCGACACTATTACATTATGTGCTAAACATATCCCCCCCTCTCCCCTTCGTCCCGCCGAAACCACGTTATGCTTTCGGAATTAGGAAGACTATTTGGGACGCAAATTTCTGATGCGGCTCTAATTACGTATGTAGACGATTTTATGCCGCGGAAGTGTCCATTCTGCCAATTCCGTGCTATTCTTAAACGGGCCCGTGCCCGTTACACTTTCATTTTTCGCCTTTTTTTCACAAATTGCCCCAAAACCTATTTGGAGCATCGATAGAAAGGGCTGCCAACTGGAGAGGTGGAGATGATTTTTCACGGTCTCTAAATGGCCACTTAAATGACCACATGCCTTTCAAGCCCATAAATCTTGCTACGATATTTCTGCTGATTTCACACAACGCTGGGCATTGTTGTTTAGAAGAACACTAGAAGCTGCGAGCTATTTGGAATCCTGCTGCGTATTCTAAATTGATCTCTTCGCGGGCACTTTGAACTTTTAATGAATCTACTAAAATCAAAACATTTCACGGAATTACTTTCATGTGATTGTTGTAAGCGAAGGCCTTGAGCTTCATTTGCATACACCGTCACTCACGTTTGGGTGACACAGATACTTTCTTCTTCTGTTTAGAAATTTTTCTCAAATTTTTTATGTAAACGAAATTTTATTAATTTATTCTTTTCTTTGTGGAAATATTTGGATAAGAGAAAAAATATAGCTTAGTATGCTGTAGAAACCAATTGTTAAACAAAATTATAAAATTGCTTTAAAAAAATGGAATGTAGAATAATATTAGAAGTAACAAAACACAGCTAAACAAAATTAAGGTTTTATATTTTTATTTATAAAAATTGTTATAGCCAGAATGATATGGTACAGCATTGTATAGTGTTTTAATGATACTGTATCTAGATCTATTATATACAATCTAAAATTAATTAAATCTTAACGAACATGAAAGTGATTTTTTTTGCGTCTATATTTTGTCTAGATTATGAATTAGAATTATGAATCCTAAAGTATTATCTTTAAATCTATACAATAAATTCATAAAAGCAGTCTATATCTGTATCTAAAAATCTATAATTAATTATCATCTTTAAAAATATAAGTGTGCAGCTAGAACAGGAAATAAAATTCATACAAATTACAAGTTGGAAAAATAAATATAGTACTTATGAACGCCAAGATTTAAAAACAAAGAAAAAAAAAATTAGTTCATATTGTCTATGTTTGTTGAACTGTTGATGATAAATAATAAAATGAAAAATGTAAAAAGAATTGTAATATCTAAAAGGATATTTTAATTTAATTAAATAACTGGTACATGTTGTTAATATTTACTAATATTATAGCAAATACTAGAAAAATTTCACATGAATGTTTCTGTTCATTTTTAAGCTAACAGTTTCAAACAAGGAAATACTTAAATAGCCAATCGTATTCAATCATTTTAAATTAAATAATTTGAAAAAAATAAAGAATAATTTAATAAAGATAATTTGTAATTAATTTATTTTCCAATTTATGAAAAATAGGCAATCATGTGTTTAAAAAAAAACATACATATATACTAAATTTATTAGTAAAAAGCGATTTTTTACGTAAAAAAAACGGTGGCTGAAAGCTTTTCCGGGATATCCATTTATTCATTTATTAATGGAGTATTGATGGATTATGGGCAGTACTGTAATAATTCTCTTTTGTTTGAGTAATTCATACTAAGAGTAATTAAAATGAATAGAGTAGGTAAAAAATTTGAATATATCTTTCCATTGGCAAAAAAATAAATAAAATAAAGGCCTATAAATAGAATTACGTACGAATCAAACTAGGAGTTTACATTTTTCAATGAATCTACTTTGAATTGATGTTACAATTTTTATTTTTAGTTTTTAATTGTAAAAAAAAGGGATTTGTATAGAAAATATATTTGCCTCATAATTTTAGCATATTCTATAGAAGGTTTTACGCATTTTATTCGATTTATTTCATCAGAAAATAAAGCAAAAAAGTGAAACTGGGCTTTTCGATGATTTTCTACGATTTACTTTTTATTTTTGTTTTGTAGCCAAGTACCATGAATTACAAATAAATAAATCCCTAGAGAAAAGCACAGAACTTAAGTGAAATTTTGGCGAGTAAGTAATGCCAAAAAATTACGAAACAAAATTATGAAAGCAATTGGAAAAATAAACTCAGTCCATTAACGAAAAATTCAGAGAAAAAAAAAAAGAAAAATGAACGCATCAATTACCTGACTGTGTGTAAAAACGATATTTTAATGCAGTTTAAATTCAATTGATACGATAGAAGTTACGTTTAATTAAGATTTGACCTTAATACCTTTACTTCAATTATTAAGCAGTTTGGAAGAGAAAGTGAACAAATAATTGAAGTGATTCCCATAGAAATTCATTGAACTTTTCTTTAAAATTTCCGTGAAGGAAAAAATAACAACTCAAAAAAGGCAAACAGGTGGGAAACACGCTAATTATCACGGTGAAGATGTTATGCAAATCAAGAGATAGTATGTCTATGAAGAATAAACAAAAGCGAATCACATGTGCTCCGGTTATTTTTCACAATAGTCGCCACCATCGTTCCGAGATCGACCCAATTGGCACCAGGTAAATTTCTGAATTCCCAGCATGCATTAAATGAAAAACTCTTACAAAGCTCAGGTATTATAAAGATTTCATATTTAAAAAGTAAATTTGCTTAGTGAACGTAGCATAATTCGCCCCTTTGATTACTTCTGCTGTTTCGCAATAAATTATATAGCGTAATCTTCCCGCGGGTAGAGATAAGATAAAGCCGCGCGTCGAGATATTCTACTAGCAGAAAAATAACACGGAATAGGGCTCCAGGGGATGAGAATTAAAAAAAAAAAAAAAAAAAAAAGAAAATAAATTACCATCCAGGACAATTGCGATTAAAAATTACGAATTGTAATGTGGAGCTGCAATTATGATGCAATTTCGAATTGCACTAGATTTCGAAATGAGTTTAACTCCAAAGGGTATTTTATCATCGTCGTCGTTGTCTTACCTGCGTCAGTCAGCAATTAAATTGTCATAAAACATTACCGAACATTCTAGGGAATTGTTGTGCTCTAGAAAATAAATTCCCGCAAGTATAGAGAAACGACATTAACCATAAAAGGCCCCATAAATTTTCCGGTTCAGTAACATGCGGCTTTCTTGCAGTAGTCTGGTCCCGGCCAGATCCCGAAATCAAAAGTCTCTGCAAACACTGCGGAAGTACCGTTCATTCTCAGGTGACAAAACTACTCTTTCACAATATTCCCTGTACCATATATTCCTTCCCAAAAATAAAAAATAAAAAAATTTAGAACAGAATGAGTATAAAAAGAAAAATTTTTTACAAGTGGATGCACCAGAAAACTGAGAAAACTAGTCCAGGTCTCTGGCGCTGTTATCCACTAGTGAAATATACCGGCTGGTGTGGTGTGGCTTTGCGCACCACCATGTTGAAACTACCATCATGGCCAGGTACTCTGAAATGATGACAAATCATCCGAACAAGTCATAATCGAGTTTTAGGTCATTCAGCTTGGGTGATTCCAGGCCGGGTCACCGGGGTTATGCGGTTCACATAGCATTAATGTACTAGTTAACTTTCTAAATACCCCTTTTTTATCAGTACAAAGTCTGCCAGAGTTAGCGACACTTCGATGAGCACATCTAGACTTGTTCTGTCTTATCGTTTTACGCTCGTTTGCAAAGCCTGCCCTCTATTGCCTATTCGAATTACATAGACGACAACGACGACGACGACGATGATATCCTCTCTACCGCTTAGTAGGAATAGTATACATCTAGACACGACCATCCCAACAAAATTGCGTGCTATAAAATTTCTTTAGATCTTAAGGTGTAATCCGATTACCGATTACCTAAGTGCAAAGTGATTACTTCGCATTCGAAGCAATGCGATGTACAGGGCACAGGAATGGGAGGGCTATGATAGGGAAAGGACGTCCTATGAAGCTATCTGCAACTTTTGCACTTTTTACATTAATTGGATTAATTAGAAACGTTGTACTTGGCCTTTGTTGCTGAAACTGAACAAAGACCGGAACGGGGGGATTCCCTCCACCATTCGTATAATGGGATTGTGATTTCCGTCCCACTCCTCCTCCCGTACAGGATACAAAAATGTCATACCATGCAACGACATAGTAGAGTATGCCTTACGTGTACGGAGAGAAGCTGTCCAAATGCCGAACCCGGCGAAATTCGTAAGCTTTTAATTAATTTAGCAGACGATCATGTGAGGTATAGAAACCGTGCAATGGGAGGTAAAATTGTATCAGTCTTAACATTTCACAGAACATAGCCTTAATAAAATTCCGAAGACGTCGTCTTCAAGTGCTTATTTCCTTTTATGGTAGACTGAATGGCAAACATCTTTTGCATTACTATTCCGTATGCTCAATTTAGCTTAAATAGAATGCGGGAATTGTCAGGTAAATTATTCCTCAAAGATGGTTCGGATTATTTTACCAAAAGAAAATAATTCTACGCGTGTAAATTAATTCCTTCTAAATTTGTATTTTAAATACAGAAATCAATTTAGTACCACGTCGAAATAATTTAATAACCTTAGCTTTATTATACCATTTTTTTCTTTATAAACTTCCATCAAAATCGCATAGACAAAGTTTGAGGAATCTGAGGAAACATATTTTATTTTTTATTTTTTCCAAATTCTCATCTCAGTATTTCCTTTTACTCGTTAAATTTCCTGTCCAAGTTATGTTCAATTAAAAGTACATCATTCTTAAATTTTACGAGAAAATTGCCTTTTAAATTAGCTTGAATCAATTTTGATTAAAAATCATCACATAATTTTTTAAAAACGGAAGTTAATATTCTTGAGAAATATTGTCTTTGAAATTTGTTTTATTTGAATTAGGTATTTCTTTCAAAACTTTTTTTTATTTTGTTTTTTATATACTTTGCGCTTTTTTTTAAATTCGTAAAAAACAAACACCTATTTGTAAATTATTACAAATTTTAGAAACGAAACAACAATCGATATTATGATATTATTTTCTTTTTTCCTTTTAAGGTTTGTATACCTAAAAGTGTAAATAATCGATAATTAAATAATCTTTCATTGCATTCTTCAAAATTTTGTTGTAAAACTGTAGGTTAAGAAATTAATATTGAGCTTAAATAACAAAAATCGGAAAATAGTAAAAGAAATGTACTATGTTAAAGAAAAATCTAAATGCATTATAAGTTCTTTTCTTCTACATTAAATAAACATTAAAATTTTTATTTTTATACGTAACCAAATTATTCTAATAATTTAATTTTGATAAAACAAATTTATAACGTGTATTTGTATTTAATTTCAAAATTTTCATCAGAATTGCGTAATTTACAGGTATTATTAAAGTTAAATAAACTATTTAATCTGTATAATGGACCAAATAAATTAACCGCTCATAAATACAGAACGGTTTCTATAAATCTCATTTATTTTTGGAGATTTCCCAGGCTTATTATTATGATGCCTATTCTCAAAATGGACAAATATTAAACAGCGAGGCCTGCAGTCTGCAATCTCTAGATAAATCGATCAATCCTGTCAGAGTTATCAAAAGCAATAGGGGGATCAGTTGCCTCCACACTTCAGCTCGAATAAAACAATTTGCTGACGTTTATCCGTTTTTATTCCGAGTCGGTCTGACGCCTGGATAAAACGCAACGCCACATTCGTTCATCAAGTGATCAATCAACTCCAATAACAGGGAACGTTAGAATGACGCTTCGTCAGCCGGACCCCATGTCACCATGTCACTCCGTCGCTCAGTCGGACTGTCACATCGACAAAGCCAAAAAAATAAAAAAATAAATACACAGCAGCTAAGGGCAAGCGGGTGAAACAGACGAATATTAGCCACATAGCACATCAAATAGAAAACGTGGTTAAGTGCAATAAGTGGCTGCTTAGGCCTCCAGAAAAAGTGTCAGAGTCACTTGACCCATTTCACCCATCTGCCCGGCAGCCGGGGCCGAAGTCCATAGGCCATAGGGAAATTTCCATCGTCGACTCCTAGGATAGAATGAGTGGATCATTGCATTCGAGGTGACAAGATGACATGAGAGGTTCTGATGAAATCTTAACGGATCCATTATTGTGTCAACCATCTGCACAACACGACTTTTTTAAAGGGAGCAGTAGCCGGGAACCCGAGAATCCCTGAATCTGGAGACCGGTCTACTTGACCGTATAATCGCATGTGACTGGCGAATTTTCCCATACCCGCCGCCGCACGACGGACTAGTCCTTTAATGATTTATTAGTATAGTGTGAAACTAAGCCATCCGGAATTGTCGCACCCGAAAGAGGAAGATCTTTCTCCATCTTCTTTTCCTCTATATCTCCAGGATGAAATACGGCCCGGAGTCAATGGAGTGTTTACAAATCGTGTCTGCGTGTTTACCGATTCTCCTGAGATTGCTTTCGTCGTAGTTCTAGAGGCACTGCTATATCCTGGTCTCGGGATCCGTTGAAAACCATTTCCTTTCTCCTTCATCCCAACCATTGAATTGGAGCAGAAGAATCATCTCAAGTGTCGCCCAATCCTTCGGGTGACGGGCGAGATGTGGTTGGCGTATTGAAAAACAAGCCACCGCTCGAAGTGTAAACACGTACTCTTCTACATTTCGATGGAAAAATTAATTTCGGCAATTATTCCCAGTCGCGCCCATCCAACGCGTGAACTGTTTATTTTCGAAGCAATCATTCTTTGTATACAAACGGAGCGAATTTTCGAGCACCCCCCTAAAAATGATGTTTGCTTTTCTTTCCTTTGGGAGGAAACACATAGGCTGTGTGTCGTATCGTTACGAAAGGCTCCTATGTTTATATCATAGCACCCTAAGAGCTGCTCTTAGGTCTAAAAGAAACATTAGACCCATTTTTGATGCCAAAAGAGTTAACTGAGAGAACCCCTTTTACTCACTCAAAACAAAAAAGAAGAAGTAAAGTGTTAAAATTTTGTTATTTATAACACGTGATCACAGCAACGAAAAAAAAAAAAAACGGAATCGTTTAATCAACAGTTGAAGCAAATCTTATATCAATAGACAAACACCTTTAATCAATAAAACAAAAGTAACAGAGAAAATCCAGAGCTAAATTTCATTATATCAACTTTTGATTGTATGTTTATGAAAAAACAAAAAAAAAAGTTTTTTTTTTTTGGAAATGTGTTAGAAATATAGACCTTAAGGGGTATTAAAGTGAGGACAAATAAAATACGGTTTATCCCTAAGGCACGGGAATTGGAGATGTATCATGTGTTCATTATGTTAAATGACTACCTTTCGATACAACTACCTAACGAAAATTGAAAATCAAATTCAAAATTTTGAAATTTATAATTTTAAAGCAGTTTTTCTTCTTGAGTCTTTTGTAAAATTCGCTATTGATAAAACATCGCTGTGATAACAATTTTCAGAGTACCCCCATGTGTCATCCCCACCCCCCTGCGGGGGGAGTAAATTCAGAAACTTTTTTTGGATGGCCCTATTTATGACCATCAGAGTGTCACAATTTATCGCGAACTTTTTCCAGAATCTTCATGAAAGAAATTAAGTTGAAAGGACGCCAGGAGAAATGAAAAGAAACTGCTCCAGTTGGCCGCCGTCCAAGGTGACCTCGTATTCAGTGCAAAAATCATAGTCGAAAAGTGGCACAGGCCTAGCACGATACCGAATGTCGGATACTATCGACGACAAGCTAAAGGGGCCAGCCCACGGGTCTAGATTTGCTCGCTAGATTGTACAGACCGATAGCCCACCTGTCTCACCTTGAACTGATTGACGATCCCAGAACAGATGGTGTCGGCCAGGGGATGTGGTCCACCTTTCTCTCTGGAAGTTTTTACATCGGCTTTCTACCTTCACGGAGGTACACGGTTTCGGTTCGCTAACACCTGCATAGAGCAACAATACCTGAATGTAGATTGGCGCGTGAATCAGAGCAAAGACTCGCAAGGTTGCCGTTGACTCACTGTTCCAACGGCAACGTTCGCAGAAGCATAATCGTGTTGAATTTCTGCAAATAATCAGCGACAAACGCCGTGCAAATGTCGAATCCAAGCGGAACAGCCGCGACTAGAAAGCGAAACTGCAATTCAGTGCAAAAAACCTAGTAGTAGTATGGACCATGTTCTAGGTATTGGATAAGGCTAGAGCGCCGATAAGGCGTAATGACCCGAAAACCCGTGGCTCCAAGATGAAGCTGCCCTCGTAAGTTACGGGGAGTTAACGGAACTGAGAATGGGGCCCCCGATGTCATGTTCACACTGCCGCGATGCATTCAAATGGATTATGGAAATGTGCTACGGGAAGACCCCGGTTCGGGCAGGGCTCCATAGGGTTTTCATGGGGTTATCCGACCGGAGCGTTTCCGGGGATCTGCCATCGCCAGCAGTTTTTCAATAGGATTCCCAGAATTTTACTGCACTATCTGCACTGTGTTTAATCAGCTCTGACAGCCTAGGAAGAAATCGATGCCATGTGAAATCCAGGAATCTCCACTAAACGCAAATTCCTCTGTCCTTGACAAAACTGGAACCCCCTGAATACTCTGGGATTTGGGGTTTGAAGGATTCTTTCAGCTAGGGATTCGTAGTAACCACCATGATCTGTTCTATAATTAAAGAGTCAATTTGGCCTCAAAGGAACTCTAGCAATGGCTTCAATCTTTCAAACGAATCCTATCAGCCACATGACATCGCTATTGGCTACCATAAATTAATTAAAATTTTTTCGGGAAAAATCCTATAAAAGGTCCCCCCTTTTTTTTTGGAACGGGACGAAAATTCATTAAAAGCCTACACCATGTTCTAGATCAAATGTTCCCTAAAACTTTCAAAAGCTTATGTAATTATGCTACTATTTTGCTTAATTGAATTTTATAGACTAAAAAACGTTAATATTTATAAAATTTACATTTTAGAAATGATGTACTATCTCTTTAAACAATTTCTAATTTTTACTGATAGACTTTAAAAATCAGTTAAAAATACTACATTAAAAAAATCTATTATTTAACTCTGTCACTAAAATACAACTCCCATAACTCTGCATTTTTTCATACTATTGAATTTATTAATAGTAGTCAATATTTAAATATCGTTTTTATTAACGTTTTAGCCTAGAGCGAATTTCCCAATTTTTAGAGGTTATTACATCTAGAGGCTATAAACAGGAAAAATTCCTTTGGCTATATTCAGGCTTCGGGAATGCGAAAATTTGTGTAGATTCCTTCTCTCCTCCCGCTGCTGGTTCTGGTTATTTGCAACACCAAAAATATTTTAAAGTCCTTCGTAATGGTTATGGTTATGTTCGCAATATTTGCATGCAGTTCGCGTACATTTGCTAAGCAAATGAAAACCCTCCGACTGGGCTTTGGACCCGGTTTCTACAAAGTAATAGAAGAACATCCTCCCCCTCTACGGTCGATTTTGCAGGTATTAAGAGCACTTTGCCGATTCGTGTGCTAAACAACACGTCCGGAACTTAATGCTCTAGTCGTAGTCGGTATAGGGCTGATGTATAGGAGGTAGTTTTCAATGTTTCAGCTGCACGGGTTCAGATCCCGGCAGCAGATCCGCTAGGGATTGGCGGGCAGGGGGATGTGGATATGAATGGCGAACTTCAGGAGACTTCAAATTATATTTTAAGGGAAACATGAAAAGAACAATGCGGAGCGCAGCGGTAATGTAAATTTCCTGTTCAAACGACGATAGCAATGACCCTCCTGGGACCTGACTTGAAGACTCAAGTAGCTTCCAGGACTATTCCCGGGTGTGGATGATGTAGAATTTTTTTTTTTTTTCGTTCGTTTGTGTCTACCCTGTTAAATTCAATTCGGGACGGCTCAACTTGGTGGTAAAGCTTTACTCAAAATATACCAAATTATAGGAAGTTACCCGCCGGGTTGAACAATCCAGGAATATTTTGGGGTTTGGTGACGCGGCAGTGTAAACATTGTCCCATAAGTAAAGCCTAATGGAAATGGATGTGTAAGTTTCATTAGACCCCAAAATCCTTGTCGCTTCAAAGTTGCTGTTTAGTGTTGTTTTTCTTTTTTTATATTTCGTTTGTATGTAGTAAAAGGTGGACGATAAAGAAAATAATATCGAAAAAAAAAACAAAAAAATAACGCGGACCGACCCGGTTATTAAAAGGTTGATTTACCGAGGGATATTCGAATTACAGAAAGGATGTGGTTTACGGACGAAATTTATACGTTTCCCTGCCCATAAGGGATTTTGCGGCTAAAGTGGATAAGGATAGCTACTCTTTTTTTCACATTTTATTATCCCTGATTGAATTTGAACATCTGACCGGAATAATCCTTAGTATGAGTCACTCATGATAAAAACACGTATTCATATTATCGTGAGTTTTATAGAATTATTTTTCTCGTTATTTCTTAGTATTATTGTTATTGTTCCACAGTAGATATCTGTTCTAGAACGATTAAGATTTAGAAGAGAAAATGTCCGCTTGAAGAAAAAAAGAAGCACCATTCATATGCAGGAATTTTGTATGTATGGAATACTCAGAGCGCGAGTTTAACTAAATCGGTACTTTTTTGACGACTTTCAGTAAAATGAATAAAATGTTTGATTGGTACTATTAAATTAAATATTAATAAAACCCAGTAAAATGACAATATTGTTAAATTATTTATTATAGTACTATAGACCATCCAAAAATGGATCCTATAGCTTTTGAGTCTTCTCGATAACATTCGTAGATGATCTAAAACATTCCATTGTTCTATAACACAACTCTTAGAACCCTTGAATTGTACTTCCAACATGATCTATTCGGAGTTAACTAATTGCCCGGACGTGGCGAACCGACTTTTGAGTAACACGAAACCGAAATAAATGGCCCAAATCACAACTGGGCCGACGGAGCGTACTCCTTTTTGTTTTAAAGTTAATTGGAGTCCCTGGCAGGCACGTAGAGGACAGATGGCTCTAGCGATTTATAGCTATACTGTCGGGACCCATAAAGTGGTCCAAAAACAAGGCCATCACTGTTGCCGAGATGAAGCTACTATTGCCGACCGGAGTCAGAGCGGACGCCAAGGGAATTTATGACAATCTTAGAAAAGAATTATGGAAGAAGGCGTACGACAATGACTTGCTCCGTATTTTTATGCTTTTTCATTTCTTGACACTTTCTTAGCCTAGTCCAAAAATGGGAGATGGGATTTCTTGCTTAGGACATGATATAAAAACGGTCATTTATATTTTTACAACCTTTGACAAGGCACGATAGCTAATACTATTTTTATTTTGTGTGTTCAGCACGGATGAAAGTCGGTGATTGGAACTAATTTGTAAAACTAACTTGAGTATCAAACTGCATTCAGTTTTTTTTGTTTTTACTTCTTAATTTAGAATAATTGATTATAGGAAAAATAATGCTTTACAAACTGTTGGAAATAAGCCATACCAGTAAATTATTAAAATTTCTAATTTTGCATAAAAAATTAATCACAAGTTTTTTATTTAGAAAAAAAAAAAAAACTAAAATATAGTCAATACGATCCACTTTTCTTAAGAAAAGTTTAAATTTATTGCGTGTTTCAAATTGAAGAAAAATGTTTTCATAAAACAAAGACTTTAAGTGAAAGTAATTTTTACTGTGGTTAGCTTTTTTGGGACGTTGTTTTTATGACTAATTGTAAAGAGATTTTGTAACAATAGACAATAAACCGTTTGTCCACTCTATTGTTAAAATAAATGGGCATATCTCATAATTTGTTAATATTATACAATGGATGACTGATTCAGGATTTTTAGATTTATGTAGGAAATTAAATTTAAGGATTACTTGACTAAAGTTTTAAACATTTAATTGAATATTGCTCGTCATGTAATCCAGAAAAATTGTCTTTACTGATTCAGTAATTAAATAATTTATTCTTACCAGCGAAATCAAAACATTTTCTACTCGCCTTGCTTATTAATCCTCAAATGGTTACCTATAGTTTTTTTGTTTTTCTTTTTTTAATAGTAATAAATATTTAAATATTGTAGGATAGTTTTTAAAGATTTTTTATAATCTACTTTATTCATTTATTTTATTTATGTATATTTCTTTAAGTCTCTTCCGGAATAATTGATATTTCAAATTAAAAAAAAAAAAATTCTAACAAGTTAATTAACTACATCGATCTTACATTTCTAACGATTTGAGCCTAACGCATATAAAGTCAATATAAAAAATAAAAATGAAAGTAATAATATGACTAATTACACCCTTTTTATAATTTCCTTATACGCTAGTAAAACGCCATTGTACCAGTGACCTGGATTTAGCGTAATTACAAATATAAACTAACTTTAAAATTGAGTCTTTAAGAAGCGTGTAATGTAAAGATTTAGTTCCGTTTTAGTAACGAACTGATAGATACTTTTTAATTCGATCCTAATTTCCGGAAATGTCGTGCAAATTACACCATGGATAAAAAAAAAAAATAAAAAACAAAGTGGAAGCAATTAGTTCTGGCTTACGTTTCCGGCAGAGCAGGTTCTTTCTTCTATCTATTTCTTCAGCAGCATGCTACTGGTATTAAGTAGCATTAGGTAACGCTGAATAAAAAAGAAAAAAAATGTGAAGAATTGAAGATGTGACATGTGGCCATAAAGATAGTCTGGTTAAGATCGTCGTCACAGGATAGCACCTAGCTAAAATGCTGACAGGTGTCTTCCAGGACGGTATCTGTCAATTAAGTTTCCGCCTAAAACCGGCAAGTAGGAAGGAAATGCATGTGTCGTCTGAAACGGTCAGGGTACAGACTTTTTACATTCTTTTTTTTTTTCGTAGAAAGAAAAGAATCCGACTTCGGATACGGAAAACCGAATAGAGACAAAGTAAATGTGAGAAACTTCTTTAATTCAACCTTTCAATTTAAAATTGGATATGGCACAAAGGGACAAAAAGACATTTCTGCATAAATTCCAGAAACTGGCATTAATGGCCAAAGAGCGTTTTTATTTCAGACACACACTCTAAGAAATTGTGGTGGGGTCTGTAGAAGTAAATTTCTACGAAATTTGTAAGTAGAATAGATTTTTGCCAATTAACTTTAAGTGCATACTTGGCCCGGGTAGAAAGTAGAATCGATTTTTAATTACCCGTTGTGTCATTTAGAGTTTCCATTGCATCGAAAGTAATTGACTGCATTTCTTTTCAACTGGAAGAAGTTTTCCACGATTTGTGCCGTTGTCCCCAAACCCGTCGATGGGGAATCAGTGGGAGGTTCATTAAAAAGACATTTTTCGCCTGGCCATTATTGTCGAAATTCAATTCAAAATGCGTCCGGACTTAGTAACCAACTTCGAAATGGTTTTTTGCGATACCAGTGAACCATTCTTGGGTAATAATGTGATAAGTTTCCTCCTCCCGCAAGAGGAACGCGTTGTAAGCCAGATTTTTCTCCACAATCTCGCCCTGATTACATAATGAAGCACTACTGTGTGTCGCCGAGGTCTCAGCGTGTATTTTGCATGGACGATTCCTCTCGACGGCTCAATCACGACGTTAATCAGTTTGCGCACACTCAATTTGAATGATAATGGGATTTGCTCGGGAATTTTCAATAGAGGCGCCACTCCGATGCCTCTTGAGGATAAGAGGTCCCAAACACCGCGGGTTAAATTCTCTTATCAGATCGGGCCGATTCTTTTCACAACGGAGAAAAAAAAAAACCGAAAGATGCTTTCTATGGGGTCTCGGACGCGCCATGGTCGCTAGATAGAACCGAGATAGACAAAGAGTTGCAATTCATCCCCACTGGTGCTCCCTTACCAGAGTTTGGCATCGTCGAGAGTCATCGGAAGTTCGTGTCTGTTCAATTATGCGGGACAATTGAAACGATTCAACGAGATTTTTTTTTTTTTAAAACAATAAAACATCCCCGGATACTCCAAAGAAAGAAAAGAAAGGGTTATGCCTAAACTGTCTCTCTCTCTTGGTGCAACGAAACCCCTGGGAAATTCCTGTAAGTCTTTCATACCAGACAAGAATCAGGATGACAACGGATCAGGACTCTCAGGAACAAAGCGAATGTCGTCGTCGTCGGACATGGGGAATAGACGTGTCGCATTAATTCTGTGCAGCCCTTACCTATTGTGCCTACCACCGACGTCGACCTACCGTCGTAATGTAGACGAACAGACAAAAGACACAAAGAAGATGGAGCCCCCAACCGCACCCTGAGAAGAAAAGGGTTAAGCTTGAGATACTCCTTGCGAATGATAGACAATGAGTATTGTAATGGGGGCGGGATAGTTTAGGGATGATTTTAGGCCCAACCAAGTCTGTGCTTAAAAAATCTTAAGATAAACTGTAATGAAATTCAAATTCATTCATTCATACTATTGAGGGATTACAGTATACACTAGTTTTTTCATACTAATTAGATGTCTTAACCCACAACTGGAGCATTTCATGTAACTATTGATAGCTTAGGCTAAGACATCCTTAGCCACCACCCTCCTCCCATTTAAGATTTGAGACTAAATGTGTACTTGGTATATCAATGCGAATTAAGTTTTTATTTATATCGACTCATCCCAAGCCGCTTACATCAATCATGCCCACAAAAGAGCTAAGACAGCGTTAGCCTGTTTGGACAAAAATTTAATAAGTATCCCAACGAAACGGAAAAAGCGTCCCATCAATCACTCGAAAGCATCGATGGGAAATGAGGACGATCCCAGGCATCCGGCGGGCGTTTGATTTGACGACAACAGAGCGCGACTATCGCAAACAACAGGCTGGGATCAATTAATCTGCTAAGAGCGGCCTGGACGCCAGCAGGGCCTCAGCCAGCTAGAGGATAGCCATCCCTGGTTCGATGAATCATCAAGTTCAGGCTTTTGGGGGAAACTAATAACACACAAATGGCCCTCGTTCATTACTAGTACTTACTAGAGAGCGCAATGATAGAGCATATTCGCATACTACTCCACTCCCCTAGAAATTCTGGCTGGAAAAGGACCAGCTGAACCAACAGACGAGGAGTCATCTGTCGGGCCTCAAATAAACCATAAAAAGTTAGCTAGCGATCCGATACGATCCATTAGCGTTATTAGTGCAACCCCTGTTAAGCGGGACCCTGTCGTCATGTACTTCTTAATTTAGAACTCCATCGAAATTAGATACGCTCTAGCTTCGATTTTTCCTGGTGGATGCTATTTTTATGTGCAGAACTCCAAAAGTACCAGCCAAAGTCGATAAATCAACAAACTTGCTGGTTTTACGCACCCTTACCGCTCAAGTCGTGCCACCCAATTGATTTTACTGGAATTACACAACATTGTCACCCCTACCCGGTTCGATAGTAAATTGATATGTGCACAAACAACCGGAAGGGGATGCGCTATTCATTACACGATCCTGTAAAAACACCCAAAAAGAGAAGAAAAAAAAATTCACTAGATTTATAGCCCGCGATAGACAAGACCACCACCCCCTCTCGGCGCACAATATTGTGCTATCGATGTTTCCAGGTTGTACGTAAGTGCTTTATCACGCGCTTACAATAGAACATTACCCGTCGACGACGCGCAATGCCATACAGTGCCACCTCTGAATTATGGCCTGTAACTTCCTTCTACGAAACAGAGCACCCGTGTACCAATCTCTTTCCTCTCTCGAAAATTAAAGAAAAAATCTCTGACAATTTGTTTGCACTTTGCCCGTCCTTAAAATAGCAGAAAATACAGAAGACACAAGAAACATGTCCGCGCCGAGGTCGTTGCCTTCCCTGCGGCATTGACTCCAAAGGTAATCCTGTTTTGGGCCACATTTCCGAAGGGATTATCGGTCGCGTGGATGTAATGACACCAAAATTAGTGCTCTTCAGTATCAGGGGTAAGGAATGCAAGAAACCAGATGCCTTCAAGAAGTATACCAAACAAAAAACAGAAGTTATATACCTTCGCCTGTTTCTGGTGGTTGTTTTAAAAGGTCACGATGCGCATGACGCGAGGCACTTAAGCCGAAAGTTTGTTTACTCTGACGGTGATGTGATGCCGCACTAATGTTTAATGATGCTCTGATTATTTTAGGAATTGTAGGTACTTGAAGTGTTAGAAAAAACTAATAGGGGTTATGTTTTTTTCTTTTTTATAATTCCCAAAGAAAAATAGCCCATGAAGACTTGTGTTAAAACTTATTTATAAAGTTTTAACAAACAAATCGTTATCATACTCGTATCACTCATACAACTGGATAACCAAAATTTAAATAAATGCTGAGATTTTCACAATTTTTTTTTATCAGATGATTTGCATTGAATATTTGAATACAGCACAGCACATATCAAAAAATGTTGTGATAATAAAGTCACGTGATAATAAATTATTTGCCAAATTCTGATGGTAATAAAATAAAATTTAAATTTATTGTTATAGAAAATTATAAAACACAATCTTATGATGATAAAAAGTTACGTGGTTAAAAAATAAAAATTTATAAAAGTGACAAAAAGTTTTGTGTCAAAAGCGGTCGTGGTAAGAACTTGCATGATAGAAAATCTCATCGTAAGTCACGTCATAATAAGTCAATTGCGCAATTTGGACGACAACACATTAAAAGATAAAAAATTGCGTAAAAAATATTGTGATAAAAGATTATGCAACAAAAAATTTACAATTTTCCAGAAAAACTGACCGAAAATTCATGTGATAAACGTTTTCATGTGAGAAATCGTTGTAATAATTACTTGCATGACAGAAAATCTCATGATAAAATATTTCAACTATTGAGCATTTTGCGCTTGTGAGAATTAGCACAACTGAAAATTTTCGGGGGGTTGTTTTACCGTTTTATCATTGTAAGACCAGACCCGCCCGTCGCCGCTTCCTACATGTCCTTGCTGCTGCAAATAAATTTCACGCGAACGATCTGCATATTCATGAGACTATCAGTACCGGGAAGTTGCACTAAAGTTTTATTAGTTCACAAGTGGGTCTGGGAGGCTGATAAACATGGTCCCGGAACATTCTTCGGCCATTCCATCATCCCCCGCCAGCGTACCGTCACGTCCGCAACATTTTCGGAATGTATGGAGCACATCGTACCGCGCCTCCGAGGGCGGCGTAAATTGGCCATGATATCCCCAAGATTTACGCGCTATAAAACGCAATAGTAAAGACAGTATATTATCTCCGCATCATCGTCATACCCTAGGGTCAGGTTGTCGACTGAAAATTTTAATTTGTTTTTAATAAACATTTTTGTAGGCATGAATCAGATTGTCCTGACCAATTTGACTAGCTATCCCGAACGGTATACACGGATCATGAAGTCGGTTAGTGACTTCAATTAATCGGCCACAGGAAGATGTGTCATTGTTGTATTGCGAGCCAGAAATATGTAAATTAGTGGTGACTGATCCCGAAGTTAATTGGGGCTATTCATCGTCTGGGAAGATGCACTGGTCCAATGGCATCGTACTGCAGTCTTAAGTGAATTACTTCGAAAATGGCCAAGCGCAAAAGGAAACCCAACCCAGGGTCTCATTAATATTAATGGGAGGGTGGCATTTTTTCAAATTCCCTAATTAATCATGAAATTAGATTCGACAGGGGCACGACCAGTCGACTTTGATGTGGCCAGTGAGATAGAATTCTATGCTTGCCCATGAGATGACCAATATTTCTTTGCGTTCTCCCCAATGTTCAGTAGTGGTACTACTTTTCTGGGGAGGCCTACACTCGGGTACTGCTGCTGGTGACCTTTGGCTCAGTGCCGACGAATGTTTTTAATTGATATATCCGTTTGGATAAATTTTACGCAATGAAATTTCTCTCTCGCTCTCTTTGTGTGGGCACAGTGTCGTCGTACGACTCGTAAGAAATTGCACCATAAAAATTCCGAAAATTAAATTTCGTGTAGTTAAATTGATCGCACTGTTACTGGGGTAAGTGATTTTTAGGAGGTTCGGAGGGCAATTGCATTAGATATTCCTGTTCTTAAAAAATATGAGCTATGTTGTACGATACAAACAAAAATGTCTATAAAAGCAAAACGAAAGTCTTAAATAGAACTAGATATCATCCGTTGTTTATTACCATAATAATTTTAATTTGTACTATGATATTACCTTCATAAACAAAAAAAAAATCAAATGTTCGAAATATTAATCTATATTTTAAGCTGACCTACATTCTATCAGGGAAGTACCATTAGAGTAAAAAACTGACACACCGGTGTGTCATGCCAGTTGGTGTGATAAAATTACATTCTATAAAAATGTAGCAATTCTTCCAGACAGAGAAACAAAAAACAAAAACATTTTGAATGTTTTTTCTTAACAGACAAATAGACAAATAGACAAATCATTGCACAAAGAAATCGAAATTATATTAATTGAGGTTCTAATAAAAAATTGTCTATAAGCTTAAAAAAATTAATAACAAAAAATTACATGACACAACACCATGTGATAAAAATTTGCGTGACAAAGTATCTACTGAGCGTGTAACATAATTTAATTAGCACTTTCCGCGAATAGAATGGCACAGTTCTAAAGAAAACGCTTTTATTATTACTTTTCTTTTTATACTGAATCAAGCCCAGCAGCAGCTGGTCAGAGGTGTTGAATTCCCTGTGATAATCTTGATCGTTAAAGAACCGTTGTGCAATTCGGCGAATTATGAAATTTTTCAGAGCACAGCGCGTTTAGAGCTCCAGTCGCCAGAGATGGGATGCTGACGCGGTTATTTTACAGAAAACAAAGAGGGTCCCACATGCCCAACGGGCGAACCTTATGCAGCCCACTTTAGGACGTCAGAACGTCGACTCTATAGATCGACCAATTTTTCTTGACGGTTTGTAATCGGAGAAGCTTTTTCCTTTGCTCGTTATAAATATCAAAAATCTTTTACATACCACCCTGCTACCGCAAACGCGCATTTCCGAGAACCTCTGACTAGTTGCGTTGCTTGGGATTCTTCTTGCTTCCCTTTACTTGGGATGAATAGATTATTATTATGGCGAACGGTAAAGTGGGGGGAGGATTCTTGTCCACGGGCCGCAGAGAATTACAAATGAGCTCAAGTGAGTACTTCATTTGAATGGTAAAGTGAAGACGGCCCCCACAAAGCCGTCCATTTCCTAAGATGATGCAAAAGAGGAAGAAATTGGCTCGTAATAGTCTTATAGCCCTTTGATGAATTCTTCTCGTCGTCGTAGATGTTGTGTGGTTTAAGCCTAACGTCATCATCCTCTTAGTCTTCAAGGCACACCCTTTGTGCCACAAGAGTCGAGACTAATGCTAATTTGCATTAATGTTTTAATGCAATCGGCCTGAATTAGAGCACCCATTCAGAATATAGTTTTTTTAATTGAACAATTTATTGATAATTTGGCCGTAATCTTTTCGCCAACGCGATATAAAATAATAATAAACAACAAAAATAACTTAAAAAAATAATTTGAAAAACAAAAAAAAAAATGCTAGATAGTAAACATGTGTTTAACGACCCTCACTGGCCACATGTTGTATCATATCCATAAGATGAATGCAACAAGCTTCAAGACGCAAATAAAGATCCCAGGGGCATAATCAAGGAGTCATGATCACATTATACAAATTACGCAGCACAAAAGCCCTTCCCCCTCTCTTCTTGTGCATGAGAACATCGCCTATCTGAGAGACAGTACCCCGACATGTGGTGCGGTCTTCTTCAGAATGTCTTAAGAAGCCCACACAAATCAGCCCTTGATATTGCGTGATTACTGCCGCTACTTCTGGATCAGATATGCAATGCAACCGACAAGTGTTCTTGTAAGCTGGAACGTCTTGAAAGAGGTAGAAGACATGTGACGGTCTAAAGACTCTAAAACTATCACTCACTTTCTCCATTTTCCTTCTACACAAGACATAAGATACAACCTCCATATGGTTAAGACTTCATCGTCGCCGGATACAGGCTTCTCTTCTTCGTCTGCATTTTGTAAGAACCCCCTTTACGATATCTTCCGGATCAAATTTCGGTTGTGTATGAGATCAGGATGGAAATTGATCATCGATTAAAAGTAATGGGCTCCTACTGTGTCGATATCCATTCATCTTACTGTTTTTTCGTTTCAAGATCACGATGACTAAGACACAACCTTCACAATATGTGAAGACTGTTCTAAGGGGTATGGAGGAAAATTAAGTAAAAATAAACCACTCCCGTTAACGTTCGGCTTATTATAGATAAAATTAGAAATATAAAGACGTAATGGAGACTACAAAGGGCACCTGAAAGATTTAAGGTTTATTTCTAAACAATAGACATCCTATTCTTCTAACACAATTTAGGTTATCACAAGCCTAATCTTTTCAAAATTCGAGACCTTACCAACCGCTTCTAAAGGTAATTTAATCGCTCTAGGTAATCCCAGGTCGTATTGCTTTATCACAGGATTTTCAAATAGTAGTAGCCCTAAAATGTATAATAAGAAAATTACAATTTTTGAGTTCATATGGAACAATCTAGAGAACCTCCCTCTTTGTCTAAATTAAACTACATTTCTGTAATTATTTAAGGAGGGGATCAATCTTAGTACCTGATGACTTGAAGGACAGTAATTTTTTATTTTTTTGCTAGAGAATACCGCATGTTCGACAGCTGTTTAAACAGTAATTTGTTATGATTGATATTAAAAACAAAATGTCTTATATCAACATATTTATTTAATCTCGAAAATAATCTTCAAATTCTAAAGAAGTCATCTCTAAAAATTGGTACTGCGAAGAAAGAACGCATTTATTATAAATTAAATAAGTTGGAATTTCACTGAATTACAAAATTTCTATAATCACTGTACATTTTTACAATTGATAGTACTGAATTTTGAAAATTAGAAAAAAAGCGCAACGATCTAACGATTCTAAGATTATTTTCAATTTTCATTTTTTGGCTTTTTTTTTCATAGGGCAGTAGTAATATCATTTTAAATAAATTTGTTACAAGCAACTTATTTCTTTACATCAAAATAAAAAAAATTATTTTTAATAGCTGATTTCAGGAATATGTACGTGAATTAATAAAATAGAATGAATTGTTTATTTTGATTCACGAAAAATTTGGCTTATTTTTTAAAAATTTCACATTTTTGCGGTATTTTTCTGAAAACAGAATTTTTAAATCGTCATTTTTGTTAAAATAAAATTTCACATACGGTTCAAATGAAAGGTTTATTATAATAAAGTAAAATAACCCATATCCCTTACTTTTTTGTTTTTAAAGCTAAAAGTTGGGAAAAACTATTCGAAATCTCTTCCAGGAAGTATTTAAAAAAAAAAGTATTGTAGGTTTTCGTATTTTTTCGCAATAATCAAGCATTTTTTTTAATATCTTTTCTATGATTTTTTTTCATTTAAATATTTACAAATAGTTAACTTTCTGAATCCAGAAATCTAATCCAGTGTTAAAGCAAATTCGACCTTAACGCTTTTTGTTTTTTGCTTCGTTAAAAACATTATTTTTTACTAGATTAGGAATTACTAGACATTTCTATTTGTTCGTCATTTTCTAGTACTTTTATGATTTTTGTCATAATTTTATTAAAAATATAAAGAAATTTTTACGATTAATAATAAAACTGTGATACTTGACACCTTTGACATCTCTGTAATCTTTTCTTTCTTTAATTTGCAATTCGGGGAATAAAATTAATGTAAAAAACGCTACTTGACTTTAATAAATTTCTTTGTAACTTGTAGACAAAAATATCAAAGAAACTGATAAAAAACATCGTAAATAGCTTTTACGTATCACGACCGAAAGCAACGAAAAGAAATAAAAACAAAAATTTGCAAAATGTGACTGATATCGACAAATATTTTCCCTGAAATCTCCTGATAAGCCGCTTTCGTCTCCTCTACCGAAATCAATTCAACCCAACCCGGCCGTAGTCTATTACACGCGTGAGCAAGAAAATCAGGTAAAAAAAACAACTCCGGCTATAACACCTGCGGTACATACCTGTGAGGTAACTGAGCAAATAAAGGACAAATAAAGTCCTTGGTGTATTAAGTTGTCGGCCGTCCATTGTGTTGAACGAAAAGGTGAAAATCCTTCTAATAACAAAAAAAAAAGAAGATTCCTCGAAATCTGCAGGAATGGCTTTTATTCTATTTTATTTTTTATGTTTTGTTTTTCTTTTATTTGCCGTTCGATCAGAAGTGTCCCACTGATTTTAAACACAATAAACAATAAAATCCTGGGAAGAGTAACTTCCCGCGGTGCGATAACAAAGGTGTTCACACTATGAAATTCTACAGGTAAGAACGCCTTGGTCACTCGTCTTCACACAAAATTCAGTATAATCCACAGAGGCATCATAAAAGTGCACAGGTGCAATGGAATATTCACTTCAATAGATAATAATAAAAACACAAACGGCAAAAGTTGGCCAGATGTTTCCGCTTTGCGGCTAATTGCGGACTTTCAGGTGAGTGAAGAAGTCAATCAGGCGGCGATCGGTGTGATATCGTTCCTAATGTAAAAAAAACCACAGACTCTCTTAAAGAAACAGTCGCTCTGCAGTCGAAAGAAGACTCCGAAGAAGTCTCAAGAGAGTGGCGACTACCGCAAAAGGTAAAAATTCGTTGTTCCCATCCACTCGAAACTAGCAGACAGGTAGATATAACGGCGGTGCGATCAGGTGTACGTGTTGATCTTTTAATCTCGCACACATTCAAAACAATTTTTGAGACTGTACTACATAAAAAACTGTTATACCTGGAGCCGCGCGCTCACACACAGAGATCACACAGGTAGAGGGGGGACAAACCCACCGGGCGATCAGTGTACACCTCTACACGCTCGCTAATCAAAATCGCTCACACCTTGCGAGAGGTAATGGCTAACTGTCAAAATATTTCTTCGCACTAACTAAATTGCAATTAAATTCGTTTAATCTAACGGTTCTCAGCATTTGTTGCAACCCCACTGAGTCCCTGTCTGCCCTGGCGTCGTTTAACAGAAAAAAATTCCCCGGAAACTCATCCACCAGAGAACCACCTGAAGTGAGCAACAAGTAACAACTTCGTCGTTTGATTAAATTTTCTTAATTAATCCAGGCATGTGCCTCCACGGCTGCTTTTTCTCTCTTTGTGAAATTTTTGTATGTAATTCGACGGGGGGAGGGGGCGATGTCCTCTTGGCTCGCCGTCAGGATTATCCACTTCTCTGGAGCAATGACACACTCCCTCAAAGACCTCAGGAGTCCCAAAAACTGAAGTCACAGGTTCACTACACTGAACACAGATCAACTCACTCTCCGCCCCTTCGATGCTGAGAGACTCTCGGAAGTCGACGATACGCGACCAAATTCCAAGCACGACTGACTGGGTCCGAGCGACAAGCACGGAGTACAGAGCTCCACGAACGGTCTGCAAGCGGCTGCACGTGTCTGCAACTGTGCATGGAACCGGTCTTCTTCTTGCTCGCGCAACATTCCGGCAACATTTGTTTTGTTGCTGACCATGAGCCACTTCCGTTTCTGGTGCGTCTCCTGCCGCGAGCACGCCCCTCCCATCCATGATCGCCTTGCTAACGTGCCCCCTTCTAACATTTTCCATCGTCAGCATGCGTACTGTGAACGTTGCTTTGGAAATAACTGGAAATTGTGGAAAATACCGTTTGAAAATTTGAGAAGGCTCAATGTTCTGGCAGTTAAAACACTTTGAGCATCGTTTTCTGGATTACTAGACCAAAAAGTTGTGCTTTCAACCCTCATAGAATAGCGCCCGATATCACAGACCGGAAACGTAGAAATTTGTTTTCATCCCACGTGTTCGGTAAAGTCGATTTTCTCTTCTTATTATCGGGGAAGAAAACGAGACATTGCTGCCTGCATTGACACCTTGCACAGTCCAAAGTACCTTATAGAACCTCCTGCACCGAGCTCTAGTGATAAAAAGTATTATGTGCACCTCCGGTGCAGAACCCACAATATACTTTTAGATTTTACAAACCATTCCCCATTTCCCGTCTCGTGTACCTTCCTGAAGTTAACACACGGTTAATTGGTTCCGTGTAAGTCGAACACGTTAGTGCCCTACAAAATCTCCACTTTTCGAGAGTAGAAAGCAAAAGGATTCTGAAGATAGCGAACGAGTCCGAATATATGAGAAATTTTTGATAAAAATTGATATAAAACCCTATAATTCAAGTGCTGTGTAACTTGAGGAATACTTGTAGTATATTTTAGTGTAGTAAATGCCGGTCTCTCAGACCAATGCTAGTGCAAACGATTATATTTATGTATTAATTATCATAGCAATTTTAATTTTAAATAATCTAGTAATACACGAATATTCTCTTGCCATTATGCTCTTAGTTTTAATTCAATAAATTCAACAAAGGTGCTAATCAAAACTATTGAATTAAAACTAATAAAATAATTACAAATAGAACCTTTCTTGTAATTACTTTAATATGGAAAAGAAGCTGTTTCATTTGTTTTTTTCTTCAAATGTTTTAAGACAATAGATATCATGGCTAATTAAAGAAAAATATGTACATGTTCAATTTTATCTTACTAACACCTCATATAAATACCTTGTCAATATCAATCAGAATTCCGATACCCGAGTAATGGTCTAAAAACAAAAAGTCCAGTGTTAATACCCCCATACTCGAAATATCTGATATTTGAAATTCTCACAAAGGACGGCTGTAAAAAATTGATAAAAAAAGGATATAAAGTAAATATGAGTATCAAGTATCGTTATTTCACCCCATTAGAAATTTAATTGATTTCCTTCTCTTGCTATCTCAAATAATTTCTTTCTTTATTGCCTCTGTAAGATGAGTCTTAGTAAAGTTTCAATGGCATTTGGATTTGTTAAGAAATCGTAAACATTTGGAAGATTTTTGTGTTAAGACAAAATCTGAAATGAAAAGAAAAACTCATTGAAATGATAGTAAATCAACATTTTTTTAATTTAACGTAAAATTAAATTAAATTATATTTTTAATAAATTCATTACTTCGAAATCCACTAAAAATTACTATAATTAAAGATTTTCCATTCTGGTTTGGAATAAAATCAAAATATTCTTTTACTTTTATAATTACATCATCTATTTTATTTAATATCTTTTAAAATTTTTAGTTTTAATAAACATGCAAAAAATACATTACGAAACCACAAGACAAAATCACAAATCAATTTAATTTAAATAAATAAAATTGATTTCTTTTCAATTAGTATAACTGAAGATCTCCATAAAAACTAATATTCAAGATGCCTAATTTAATTTACTGAACTAATTTATTTTACTACTAATTTCCTAACAACGTTCATATGCAGAAAAGGCTTTTTATTAATTTTTATTAATTTGCAATGGAATTCAAGAGTTAAGGAAACTTTGTCCTCTCTTGAAGATTTTTTCACATTTCCTGAAAGGTGTTAGAATTTCCACTCACATTTCCTTATAGAGCAAAATGCATTCAAAGTTATTCTAACACAACGTAATCGTCAAAGCAAAGTATTCCACTGATCCCACTAGAGCATCCCTAACCATTCAAACGGGATGATTTTACCGGGCGTTTATTTTTAAACAAAGCCCAAATCCTTAAAGGCTTCTGGGCCCATTCCCCTTAACGTTTATGAAATCGACACTGGGATTTGTGTTGTAAGGATAACGTTTACCGATTAAATTCGCTGTGTGTTCTTCCTCGTCTATCCTACGTCTGGTCTTCTCTACTTTGCTAAGGTAAGCTTCCATTCCTGTCCCATCTTTACAAGCACAGGACTTAGGGTTTAAATTGGGTCAATGGTGAGCACTTGGATTTCCTCTAGGAATGAGCTGACGAAAGACAATGAAGAACGTAAGCGTCCTCTTGATCCATTTCTTCACTTTGTACACTATTTCAACGAAATGCTCTAGTGGGAACGATTAGACTCTGTTGCTTTTCCGTCTGCTTGACGAAGGAGTCCCGACGCGGCGATCCTTTTGCATCGCCTCGGGTATTCCGGTTTCATCCATCCGTCGGGCTGCCCAGATTGTCAAGAATCTCAATATAGTTATCAAACAGAGCATTTGTATCAGGTACCGCGAAATCTGAGAAAATCGCTTTAAAGCGGAAATGGACGTAAAATTCTATGGAACTGAAGTTGTCCTACTTGGCGGGCAGACCTACTCTGCTTCCCGATTCTTTTTAGAGTTCTTTCCCGCAGGTTTCCAGAAGTTTAGTCGATTCCATCCCAAATGAAAATTTTTGCTTTCTTTTTTAAAATTGGCCCTTTTGCTCCTAATTATCTTGGTATTTCTGACGACGACTAGCAATGGTAGAAATCCCGTCGTCGTCCTTGTACATTGATGGGGCTTAAAAGGACTCTTCTATACCAGGATAACTCAATTCGAGGTCCATTTTCCTGCACCGGCGCTTCCTGTTATATTGCCCTCGACTAAACTCCATTAAGTGCAACATCCTTTTCTCGCTCTGCAAAGCCTGGAGCTCTGGTCTAATGCAATATTTATGAAATTCCCCATCATCGAGGACCTGTCCTATCTCTAAACGACACAAGAATTTCATCTGTTGCCTGTGTAATAAAACTACGTGCTTCCTAGTTGCCCTATGCCTTGTGTTTCCATCCAGGAGTAATACAATAAGTTAGTAATGTCACGGCTTTTAAATTAAACATTTAAAAATTCTGAATCCTCAAGAAAAAACAGGACAACATTTTTTCATGAGTTGAACTTTAATTCCCCATCAAATTCTTAAAGATGTCCAGGATTATGCAATGAGATCTCCTCCCTACTCAGTTCTTAAATATAGTCTCATTGAATACTTAAGGATCACATCCTCCCATTTTGAATCCCAGAAACTCTAAATAAAGACCCTTAACCCCACGTTTTTCCTTATGGCGAAATAATTGGACGGACACCTTGTCCTGCTCGATGGCTCTTGTTCAACGTCTCGGCCAGACATCATCCTCGGGCAAATCTTACTGGGAACTTCCTTACAATGAAAAATTTGAATTTCCTATGCCAGTCCTCAAAAGTACACAACCCTTTCGGTGTGTCTCTTTCTGCAGGTGTCATCACCTTCACCACAGGGAGATTTCCGTGTCCCCGTCGTAATTTTGCGCTTGACTTATCTCCTAAGACCAAAACAGGGACCATTTCCGCGCGAGGGTGAATATATTTCCTGGCTACGCCTAAATAATTTGTTTTTCGTTGGAATTTGAATACACCACCACCCCGTGCCCGTAATAACCATGGGAATGCACGTCATTTGCACGTAAATGGGTTTCCAAGTCATCCACGGTGGGAGGAAAGGTTAGACCTTGTGCTAGACGTGCTTGATTTAATTGGAAGGGGGGCGATGAAGCTGACTCAGGTTGAAAATCGACTTACGCATTTTATTTTCGCACCTCGTTCATCAGGTGGGGCTCCGAGAAAGTTATTGTGTAAATGTTGGCCATCTGAGGCCCGTTTTCACCCTCCCTTAAACATTCACATTTATTAAAAGTCATAAGTTTTTGAAAACGGCATATTGAAGAGTTTTTTGGGAAAGTTTCAATCACAGCATCTTATTAAGGCATTTTTAAGGTTTTAAAATCAAAAAGTTTATCTTTGTTAAGTGTAATTTTGACCTCCTATAAAATAGAGAAATTTTTTGCTTTCAAATTGGATGTAAGTAAGAACTTCATATCAGAAAACTATAAAAAAAAAAAAAAAAATCGTCAAATCATAAATTCTAATAGAATTCTAAAAATATATCAATAAAAATAAAAGAATTGGAAAGTTATTGTTAGTTCTTTCTTATCAATGAAATTATTTCTTCAGGATGGCAAACATTATTTCTATAATTTTAAATTTATATCTGAATTTTTGATTAATCATTTTCGAACTCAAGGATAAACATTTAAATATTTTTAATTTTTAAGAGTATAATTACATTATATAATTTGTTTAAAAAAATATAATGTAAAAATTTAATTAAGATATTATTCATGGTTTGCACGTCTGTTTAAAAAAAACAATACTTAGGATTTGTTTTATTATTATTACCATTTTTTTTATTTTAAACTATCATACGTGATTTTTTTAATATCTAATGTGTTTAAATCATTACATTTATTATAATTCTTTCTGCTAGCTAGAGACTAAGAGCTAAGACTATTATTAATTGTAAAAAAAAATAAAAGAATAAAAGCAATTGTGCATTGAAAACAAGTATCCACAAAAAAAAACTACATATTACTTTTAAAAATATTAAGCACCACATTTATTAATCTTTCAAATTTAAATTAAGATTTAGTTTAAATAAAACTAAAAGCAGATAAAAATTCTATTACTAGTTATTTTATTAGTATATTTCCGATCGTTGTTTTTCCACATGCTTGTTTAATTATTTTTTTTATTTCTCAAATATTTCGAAATACAAGCCTTCTCAAGGGTTTAAAAAATTAATGAGGAAAATTTTAAAATAGAGGAAAAATTACAAAATGTGTTAAATTTTCGCTAATAAATTTAAAAAGCGTATGGAATATATGCAGAAAAAAAAATAAGTATAAACTATAGCATCAATATACCTACAAAATAAAGCAATGACTATAAATAATATAAATCAATATTGTACTTATAGTTTTTTTTTTCTATTGGACACCTAGGAGAAGAAAATAAATCTTGATGCTTATGTACGAAGAAAGAACCAAGAAGCAAACATCTTTCCGATCAACAGAAAAAATTAATAAAGACGGTACTCGAGCAAAGTATAGTTGAACTCTGTCGGGAGAAATCGGATTTTCTCATCGATAAAAGCACTTGCTCGGGCAGAAATAAGAAAAAGAATCTGTCGGCGATTCTCACAGGTAGTGTAGGAACCCTTGTAGGAGCATTGTACCAGCGAGAGCAGACACCAAGATCAAAGTTAATTTTTATTAAATCACCTATCAAAACTTGAGTATTGTTGTGCTGTATACTGAATTAAATTTTTTTTTTTATTTAAGTACGATTTTTTTTTCTCTATAGCATTCAATTTGATTCGCCTGCTTGAATACGAACGAATGTCCTAATGCTTTTATGATTGCAAATACACAGCAGCGTAAATTTCATCATTTTAATTGTCTAACTCTCGCTAAAATGCCGGCTAGTCCTACTCACTTTTGGGGATGCTGCGTTTTATTGGGGGAGAGAGTAAAATCGATAGCACCATCCGGAGCCGGTGACGCCATGCTGTCGCGACAGAGATGAGCCACATCTACAAGTGGTTTTCCCCATAAAGATAAATCGTGCAAAAAAACAAGAACGTCTTCTTCGGCTGGTATGGCGACCATTCCCATGCAATAAGCAAATGCGCTCGTTCCTGTCTTATCCGAGAATTATGTAAATGTGAAACTTTAATAATTCCCACTTGCCTCAACCATTTTTAAAAAGAAAAGCGGACTAAGGGAAGATGGGAAACGGCCGGATAGAACTGAAATTCATACTATGGCTTCATTGTAGTGGGAGTGGGACTTTATCGCTAGATTCCTGCGAGAAGTGTGACATTGTAATCAATAATTTTAGAAACTCGCCATATTTGAACGAGTAGTTTTATTAAATATAGCAATTAATGTGGGCATTTCAAATTCCTCTAGGTTAACTAACGAATCCAACTTGGTGGTGTATCGGTTCTGAAGAGGGTAATCATCCTATAAAACTAGATAAGGCAGACATTTGCATTTCGGTATTCTATAGAGTTGTTATAATGAATTGCTCTTTTAGTCTTCCACAACAAAATAGGAAAAATTAAACATTCATAAAATGACCTCGCTGCTTGTCTGTCTGTCACAAAACATCAGAGATTATCTGTCTGGCAAAGAAAATTAAAATTTAGAACAATTGCTGAACGTAGTTGACTGATGTAAAAAAAAAAAAATTAAATTTCCATTTCAAGAAACAGGGGAACAAAAACATGTTTTTTTTTAAAGTCATCATGTTGGATATCAAATAAAAGATTATTAAAGGGCGTATCCTAAAATATACAATTTGTCTTTTTAATGTAAGTCTTTTAAACAATTTTCCCTTTCACCTTGTGAGGGGAACAAAAAGAAAAATGAAAACCATCCTACAGTATAGAGAGTATAAAAATTTCTATAGATATTAAAAAGTAAAAGTTTTCATGCCCGCTTCCATGTATCAAATTTTTATCGATATGTTTATGAATTGCTTTATTTCCTTTTAGAGCTTAAGCTACTCAACGGATTTTAAAAGATCGGTATATAAAATTTCTCCTAGAAATAACACTGATAATTTAGTTATACCATAAATCGAATGTGGTGTCTATAAAACCACAGAACGTGAAGGTATAACAAGAATGGTATACCGAGTACCGAATCTTTACATCTTGCTTACATCAAACTACAGAAATTTCAAAGTCTTCGTACATCCCAGAAACAAAGTGTCCACAATGAATCTATCACTTCGCTACCTCCTCCGTTTCCCATTCCCTCCTTTGACATGTGCTTTTGCAATTGTTTCCCCTTTAATTTATTTATTGCGGGATTTCTTATTGCCCTGATCGAATTTCGCGCATTGGGACACCGCATGGGGTGCCCACCACCCCGTGGTTGTGTCGTACTCGGGACATTAATAAATAATCACGCCGCCCGGTGGCACGGTGGTATCGTTCGACGAGGAACTCCTCTGACAAATTGCATCGAGGAAATCGACTTTCTTTCATCCGTGACGGAATTTTCCCATTTTTCATTGTTTTCGGAGTAAACCTTTGAAAATGCTCCGCGCCTTTTTACCACCCCCACTCATCCCACGACAGCCTAATGACGAAGCGGAAAGGAAACGTGAGCTAACCTTTCCGTTTTTTGAATGGCTTCGATCCGTCGACGCGACACGGGAAACAAATGAACCGGATTTCTGGGGATGAAATCAATTCGTTAAGGATTTCCCCGTGTCAATGGGGGAGCAGGGGGATTAATTAGAGCGACACCTGAGCCGCACGGTGACCGTGCCAGCTACAAAAATCTGATGAGTATACGGACGAGTAACAAAAGGCGCGAATAGGCGCATCTCCGCAACGGTCGCGGCCACGGACTGCAACGATTAATTGGTTTGGACAATCAAAAAAACATGCGGATGCTAATGATATGCATGTAATCGATCTAAATTAAACGGAATGCGTAGTTCTCGCGCGGCCGCTTGTAATTGAGAATGATGCTGAGCCGTGGAAACTGGATTAGATATTCTGAGACCTCGCGTCAATGCTGCAAACCCGGCAGAAATTAGTTTTAAGTGGAATTATCCTAAAAAAGAAAAACAAACAGTTTAAAATTTTACAGAATTGTTTCTAATTAGAGAGGTTTCCATATTGTCTATGCAACCGAAACTTTCGTTTGTTTTAATATCTATAACAATAAAATGATCATTAAAAGAACTCCACTTCAAGGATTCATAAAAGATCTTCAGAAAATTTTTAAATTAACGTACTTAAATATTTAAGTGGTGACGAAAGAATATGTTAATAAGAATGGAGCTTAAAACAAGAATAGTAATTTTGACTTAAACATTTTGGACACATATTCTAAAACGTATGTACTTTAAGAAAATGCAAAAAAGGTCGATTTTCAAATAAATTTTAAGAACTGAAACCGCTTTCCAATGCATGCAAACTCTCTGCGACTTTAAAATCAAACAGTTTACTTTAAAATTGAGTTACAAACTAATAAAAAAAAATTGGATAGAATATCTGTGAAATTACTAAAGTAATTCAAGAGTTTCTGAAACATCACAAAGTGCAACTGGACATTTGAAATGAACACGAATTGTCTTGCTCAGGAACGTCAGTTAGTCGCCGATGACGTCATTCAATACCATTCCCATAGAAGTGTGGATCAAGTCAAATCTTTATAACACCTTAAACATTCTGCCGATACTCTCACCGTATTTTGGTTTACAGGCAACCAGGCCAGTCTGGCTCAGCAAGCCTAAAAATTTTTTAATAAAAATATGCTCTTGCTTTATTGTGCTAAGTTAGGCAAAAAATCGCCAGACGCTTTTTACTGGGTTTTACCGTCTACTTTAAATAAACTATTTTAACTATTTAACTTTAAATAAACTATTTTAACTATTATTAAACTAGGGCAAAATATAGATCTTTAAATATAAAATTTCTTAAAAAAGGCAAAATACAACTTTTAAACAAAATTCTGAGAAGTTGTAGGCCGATTCGTCCTCTTTTCAAATTAAAAAATACTTAGTAGATGATAATAGATGAAAAAACATATACTGAAAATTTTTTGTCAATAAGTCCTATTGTTAAAAGTGCGTATAGATTAATTTCCCACACCAGTAGCGTTCTCTTCATATAAGAGAAAAAAGATGAAAACGACCATGACGTCTATAATTTGTTGTGTGTTTGAAATATTAGAAAGATCCCAGGAATGAATCCACCATAATTAGTGTGATAATTATGATAATGTAGAGTAAACCAAGGAAAGTGGGGAAGCCTTAATTAGATGCGATTACGAGAAAGTACAAAGTGTACGTTCCGCTTTTTGTACTGCTCCTTCTATTCACAAGGAATCCATTTCATGTGAATAGAATGAGTACGTACATTCTGAAATTGATTTCTATCATAGTCTCTACCTGTCTGCTTCCTTTTCCTAGGACCTACTTTCCTTTGACAGGCTTTATTAATTAAGTAAATCCCGTTGTATAAGGATCTACACTCTTTCATGAGTATTCAATCATAACTACTTTCTTTGAAGTTGAAAAAATTTATTTATCGTTTAATAAAGATTTTCAATTTTTTTTTTTATTTCAAGTAGTAATTTAAAAGTTAATTGCTGTTGTGTTTAAAAAACTATAGAAATTTTAAAATTTATTAAAACTTTGTATAAAAATTGATTTGAATTTTTAGATATTTACAAATTAAAAAGATTGCTTTCTTAACGATAGAAATTACTTTTGTATTGTTTTATGTTATTTTCTTGAACTTATAAGAATAAGCATAAGAAGAACTCGTGTAAAATAAAATAGATTTCTATTTTTAAACTTCTATTAAACTACGGATTTTCTTTCTAACTTTGACTTGGTCGTGTTGAAGTGTGTAAAAATTGATTTAAAGAAAAAAGTCATTTTTCATATTCCTATTCGCGTAAATAGAGGTTTAGATGTATATACGTATTGTCATGGTTGGTACTTTATCAAAATTATGCTAATTGTATCTATAATATAGCGAGACGCGTTATTAAGTCTTGCGTTAAATGTGTACAACGAAAGTAGCATGTAACGCAATCTATTTCGATTCGTTTTCATTGTCCTATACAAAAGCACTAGAGAAGCACTAGGAACTATGATCATACGTCCATTCATAAACGTCCGACGGTTTGGTCGACGGCCTTAATTACTTTTCAAATTTTAACACGCCAAAAGTAGCGGCGGCGTCGACTGTGTTAAATAGCCCCTCACCATCGTCGTCGTTGGAGTCTGTGGCCAATATGGACTATGGACTATCATCACGGTGATGATGATGACCTCATACGCTCATGAAACCAGAAGTGCATTTGGCTGTGAAATTGAGCTGAACTCCATAAATATTTTGAAGCATTATATTCCATATATATCCCATGGACAAGCACCCGGGCAGACGGGGACCACGTCAGGGCCTTTAAATAGAACGGGTTTAATCTAAACAAAACGTTTTTTGCACTTGAAACAAATTAAATTGCTGAAATACTTGTTATAGCAACACATGAGCTCATCCCTTGCCCGATTTTGGACATGTTAAACAAAATACTACGTACATCGAAATACGACGTACCCGAAAAATTCCAACATCAAGGATTATTTGATTTAATTTTTGGGATGGTTTAAAATCATCTGTAGGGACATTTGTGGTTCATGTAAACTATTTAATCTTAGCATTTTGTATCCATTTGAATTTCAATTCAGATTTGATACAGACCCTATTATGCAAATTAACCCATTTTATGGCAAGGAGAAGTGTTCTTGATTATTATAAAACCACTTTGACTGTTTCAAAAGGTCTCGTTAAGACCCTTGACAACCAAAAAGGATGCTGAATTGGCGCTCGTGCGAGATCGGGTTCAATTGATGTCACATTATGTCGCATTTTCTAAAAACCCTAAAACTCCCCACCGATGAGGTATTGTATTGAAACGTATACCTTCACCCGCATCCGGTTCGTTTTTCCTTTAATTTTCCAACAAACATAAGGCGACACGTGACTTGATGAACAGTGTGGGCGCGACCCTTCGCTCTAATTAAAACATCAGAAAACTATCCGAGGGCAACATCCCCAAGGTGTGTCCTGTTGACACAAAAAATAATTTTCTCCTCACAAAAATTAAAGATTAGATGGCATCATGGGTAAAAATTGGTAAACCCCGCTGGCTAAATCCGTCACCTCGAGCATATGGAGGCGGTACAAGATGAGGGTTTAGGGTATTCGCTAGGGCTCTAGGTAGTCATTGTTGCCGCCAAGATTGACATATGCACCCTCTCAGTTTTCTCTTGATTGAATTGCCACAGGATGTGCGGTTGTAAGCTGATTTGCAGAGGACCACTGCCACCACAGTCTGTCAGCCTGTACTTTGATTAAAGCGAGTCTTATCTAGGGATTTCACCGTTAATTAGAGGAATTTAGAGATAATTTCATATATGGGCTCGTCACATAAGAATACCTCAAATCTTGGATATGAATTTCTTTCTCAGGGTATCCTTTTGGAGAAAAAATAAATAAATGGATTGTTTGATAAGTCGACAGTAAATTCAAAATCACTGAATCCAAGTCTACGTATCCGTAAAAACATCTATCCCTCAAATATTAATAATATTACACACTGTAAAGTTTTTTCGACTACAACAGAGCAAATAGCAAAAGGAGTGAGCTCTTAGCTTAGCCTTCCTAGGAATTTTGGATTTGTAATTCTAGTAAATTTAATAGAATTATATTTTATAAAAAGTAACATTTTCCGTGAAGAACCCAACTGATTTCTAGTAAAGAAAATTAAAGTATGAATGTCTGAAAAATCGAATCAAATTCTGGTATTCTATCAACTTCGATTGCTTTAAATACAGAACCAAATCCTTAGGTTCTAGTGAAACCAATACAAGTTCTAGTAGTATTTTTTAGAAATAAATTATAATTGAATACTTCAAACTAGATATTCTATTTAATAAAACTTGAAAATTCTTAAATTTTTAAAATCTTTCCATATAGGTGTTTATAGTGTTCACTTTGACGTCATTCTACAAACTTAATAATATTAATCTGTGACCCTAAGTATAGCACCATCTTAATTCTCGAGATCAAAGGAATTACAAAATGTTCGGTCAAAGTATAATAATTGTACTGTAATCCTTTCCATGGACCCAGAAACCTCCTTAAAATTTCAGAAAGTTGTCTTTAACTTTGAAACAACAATAGCACATCGCGTCGCGGTCGAATTAGAGAAGGATTCTCGAGAAGCGGCAATGAATGCTTTTGAGTACTTATGAACTAGCGAGCGCGTTCAATTTTAATCGAGGACAGATTATCCTTCAAAAGTTGTTTTCGCTAGAAACTCTGGAAGTTTTCACCATAAATTTATAGAAGAGTAGAAAACTCTCAAGTGTCCAGCCATTCGATCAAGAATAAAGTGAAACAAAGGCAATTGTGGAGGCGGAGATGAAACAGCATAACTCTTTTCTTTTTTTTTTCTGTTTTGTTTTTTCTTAAAGAACAAGGAAAAGCTTTTTTCGTTGTTTCCTCGATAAAATGTTTACTATTCCTTCTGAGCACTTACCCACAGCTTTTGTGAAATTTACGAATTTTAACATTAATTTAACACGAATGTCGAGTACTTTAAAAAATCATTTTGATGTTTTTTGTCAAAAATGAAAGACAAAAGATATTACATTTTTTTCGAATTTTAAATTTTATATTAAAAAATAATGTCACCAACTTATTGGATTTATTTTATTGACTAATGAATGTTTAGACAAGTTTCAACTTCTATTTATTCTAATGACTTTTGCTATTTAATTTCGAATTTAAAAATAAATAATCATATTAAAACTAATAACATTTTGGAAATAATTTCCAAAATTAGAGACGATAGAATGTCGAATGCCGTATTAATAATAATTAGAATTTTTCTGCTAACCTTTCATCAATAGTTGGCCAAAAAATTCTAAGCTTTTTTTATTTATAGTCGCATCAATAGTTCAAGCCCGTGGAAGACTATTTTGAATATTCTTAATAAGTATATACAAAAAAAATAGTATATTTTATTATGTTTAGTAGTCAAATTTTTACCTAGGAATTGTTGTAGTTTTCCTGTAAACTAAGTAAAGCTTTATATTTCCTGGCTTCGGAAAGGGGGGAATGTTTTATTTTCGCATATTTTTCAGAATATCTTTTTAAATATGCTATTTAAAATTATGAAAAAAAAAATGTATTCCTCATAACAAACTCTTTTAAATGATATCCCATATGATATATAAAATTCCAAAATAGTACTTAATTTTAAAATGTTAACTAGTGTAAAATATGTGGTTTAATCGCATGATTTCTGAGAAAAAGGGCTGCGACAGACAGACAGACGCGACAGACTATATATTCTGCCTATAGAACAAAACATCGAACGTAAATTGATTGTAATTAAAAATAATAACGAAAAAGTATTTGCTGGAAGTAATTTATATTTATCAAGTGTTATTATACCTGATTTAGAACTCTTACGTTACCAGATTTTTAATAATAATTGTATAAGAAGTGAAATTGCATAGAAAACAAATATTAAAAGCATAAAAAATTGCCTATTATAATTGTACATACATTTCTTTTCAACAGACTAAAACTGAACCACTTGGACGGATTTTTACTTCGTTACAATTAATTACTACTTCCTGGCCAACACTTGGTGTGACTAAAAACGATACAATTTAATTGTTTGTTTGGGTATACGGTGGCATCAATAAAAGAACATATGGTCGTATTATTCTTTTCTTCTTTTTTTTTTCTCCAATTCGGTAGTGTATAAAGCTGAAGTAGTAATTGCTCGTTTAAGAAGTTTCTCCCTCAAAGAAAAAGAAATAAATTAAGAATCCTGCTTGAATAATTTCAATAGACCAATCGAAATCGAACGCGCGTTAGTTTACGCATTAAAGCGTCACTTGAGCAGCGTGAAATGAGTGATTTTCATTAACATGTTAACACGATTCTCGATTTTATAGCGGAGGAGCACGTAAAGCACCTTTCATAGGTCCAAATAAATCTTTCGACTAGTTCTCGAGGGAATTCATTATCTCTAAGCGAATTCAATTCTTCACGCCTGCCACATTTGTGGAGATTTAATGGTCCTTTTACCTGACTCAAAGAGGCGTTAAATTACAGTCCCGGCGAATAGGCGAATATAGACCTATGTTGAACTTTCGAAGAGACTCCTCTCCAAAGAGGCCGACTCATCGATTTATTTTCTAGCCTAGAAAGAAAAAAAAACATTAGGACAAGATCCAATTGGTGGTGTTGAGAGAAAGAGGACTCAAGAGCACTTTCGTTGTCAATAAAACTGCTCGGTCACGCGGGGTATGGGAGGTAATTGTTCGTTATTTGATTTTTCCGCCATTGTTTGTGTAAGCGAAACGCTCCGTACGAATCACCAGAAATTCCGACGATGTCTTCCTCGTCATGACCATTCGGACGGAAAAAGAAAAACACTCGAAGTGATCGCTCGATAATTTTTCCTTTCTTGGTTCTTAGTGTTTTTTTTTTTTCTTCATCGCAATTGAAACAGTTGTAGCATTTGATTTTTGCCCTTTTTGTATATAAGAAAAAGGACACAGATGGAGGCGAATTTTATTGTCACACAAAGACAGAAAGGATGATAAGGATGAATTTTAAAGACCCGAGGTGTCAAATCACATTTTTTAGTTGTCCCCTGGAAAAATCTCAGTAAATTGAAGAGAATTTTTATTTTTCATCAACACTAGTACTGGCATACAAGAAATCCTCCTTCAACACGATTTCGCTCTTATACGATAAGAAAATTGAGAAAACCCTTGTGTAAACACGGCAACCTAGAACACGATTTCGTTCTAACACGGTAATGAAATTATGGAAATCCTCGTACAACACTGTACATTTATTATTTAAAATATCTATGTATATCATAAGTAATGTAAAATACGTATTATGGACACATAAATTGCAAGATTTCCATATCAGGAAATCTACAGAATATTTAAAGAGTTCAGAATATTCCGAGTATGAAGGTGGTATCATCAAATGAAAAAACGTTTGTACTTGCTCTGGGTTTCATATAACACGGTTTCACACAACTCGACATTTTCTAGGAACCTATCTCTTTTTATAGCTTCTATTTTTTACAACACGACTAAAGACAATCAGTTTTGTATTTAAAAAACGTGTGCTAAACTTCTTTAATGTCTTCTTAATATTTTCATATATTAAAACGTCATAAATATGTTCAAATTGAAAAAAAGCAGAAACATGTCGCTTTTGCACTAATTTAAGATGTCGATTAAACGCCCTATACTTAAATTTTTGTATATATTTCTTTATAGGAATAATTTGAGATATTAAATTTGCAACGGAGCACAAAAAATCTTGTTAAGAAAGTGTTTTAAAAATTATTACAAATTTTTATATTTTTCAGCCACAGTTTAGAAGAAAAAAAAACTAAAAATTATATTCAAAGAATTTGGAAACAATGTCTAAAGTATACTTTTAAAAACTTATTCAGTCTAATGTTCAAACTCGCAATATAAAAATAATTAACAATTTCATTAAATACGTAAGCGTTCACGATACCAAGAAAATCAATTTATGAAATTTAAAATTATTAAGAAATGTTTAATTTTTTTTGTGAGACGTAGATTCTTGAGAAGTAGGAATCATTAGACTGGTTAATTTCCCAAAAAAAAAGTTATAATCAAATGGAACAATATTTTGAATTTCTTAATTTCGAAGTTGATAATTTACGATAAGGTAATTTCATTAGTAGTTAATTTAACAAAATATTTCTAAGAAATAAATTCCCGGCTTTTTTTCTAATTAGTTTTTATAATTCTTTATCATGGAATTGAGGCCATGGAATTAAAAAGAAATCAATTTATCATTATTGCACTAAATGGAATTTGCAGTAAATATTAATTATTTTGCTTCCTTAAAAGAAAACTAAAGTCGAAATCAATTAGTGAGAGAAATAAGTACGTTCTTAATTATTTGGTGATTAATAAGTAGATAAATAAGCACCCATTAAAATAAGTGGGTCTTTTTTTTCTAAAGAAGTAGGCCTGTATCATTGAAGTTACTAGAACCTGTGTCATTATCTTCGAAATTTTCTGCACCCTTAATTAGAAAAGAGCACTTTTCCACGGATGAAGGAAAAGAAAAAAAAAAAAACGAAATATCGGCGTGCTTTGTGGATCTTTTAGAAACCGGCGATTAGCCCTCGTTGCGCTCTTGACTCCACCTTGCCGAGGATAGGCTACAGTACCAATGCAGGTGGAATAATACCTGTGCAAGTCATTGGGATCTGAGTCTTGAGTGGATTTCCATGAAACCCCCGGGGTATAAAGTCACTAATTGGGCTCACTTAGTGCACTCCTCGGGGGAAATTCGTCGAACAAAAGCGGCAAAGGTGGTTTCGTGTGTTTGAGCATTGTGGGATGAGAAGCCCGGTACGGGGACATTCCACTCCAATTTTGCCGCCCCAATTCCGTTTCCATTAGCCGCAAATCAGGACTGACAGCCTCGATTGTCCTTAAAAGCTTTCATCCTCCCGTGTAAGTTGAGGACATTCGCAAAGTATTCTTATGCGGGTGGCGGCAGTACAACGCCACCATCGGCACGTTACTCCCATGTTTCCCGCCTATTATAGGGGATAAAATTTGGTGTTTTTTTTTTTTTCTTACCTCCTAGGCGACTACGAGGGTAATTTACAGATTCTATAGAAAGTATTAAATAAAGTTAATGAATTATCGATTAATTGACTATTTTAAAAGCCAAAAACATCTTTTGTAAAATTGAATAAAAATAATTAATTTTATTAATTTAGTCAGATATAATATAATATAAAAAAAAAATATATATAAAATTGTTTTTTTTTCTTATTTCTTTCCTTTTGTCTATTATTCTAACATAACATAACATTTTATTATAAATAAATAAAATATCATTTTGTATTTATATTTGAGCCGTTGGAATATAATCGAATCCTATTTGTTTGACCGGCTGACTACTTAAACAACAACCTACTTGTCCCCTTGACTATCTTATGACTGGTTGATCCGCTAAGCCCACTCGCTCACTAAGTCTATTGACCCACTAAACCCTTAGCTCACTAACCGCTTGTCTCGTCAACAGAATGACCACTGACCAACTAAACTCACAGACCCACTAAGCTTATTGGACCACTAAGCTCACTGACCCCTTAACACCTCATAGCTTATTGACCAAGTGATCTGCTGACCAACTAAGCTCACTCACCAACTAAGCTCAGTCACCAACTAAGCTCACTCACCAACTAAGCTCACTCACCAACTAAGCTTATTGAGTCACTAAGCTCACTGACCCTCTAACACATTGACCGCTTGGCCGATTGACTAATTCGATGGCTGACCCTTAATCTAGTGACGCCCGTCCACGCTGTAGCCGCTTAACCCGTTAACTGACCAGATAACTGCTTGACCGTCTGTTAAATAACCGTGACCGCTTGTTAACTGAGAATAAGCTTTTCTACTCGCTTTAATTGTTGTTTTTATATTTTAAAAAAGTGTGATGATACGTAGTTTTTCTCATTTCAGTGCGTGTAATTTTCTCCAGTAACTCTACAAATAAGCTTTATTTTCTTACTATGAGAAATTACAACAATACGTAAAAAAGAAGTGGTGAGTAAATCTCTACAACGAAAAAATAAAAGGTTGATGTTTATTTTAATCTATTTTTAATACAAATACTTAATATATCCAAAATTTCTGAGAAAATATGTAAAAGCATCTGAAGAATTTCCTTAATTTATTCACAAGCATTGAAATGTAAAATAATGCGGTTTGAATTTAAAGTATTATAAATTCTTGATCTATACTTCACTTCCTCCATAACATTGGGAGGAGATAGTTTAAAGCAGACTTAAGAGCACAAGCCGCACCCTCTCAATTATACGATTTCAAGTTCAAGGGAAGAGGCGTCACAGACAATTGGAATATTGTAAAGCGGCATGTGCTGACAATTACGCTACAACTATGATTTCCGGCATGCATAAATCTCTCCTTATCGTCTGGCCGAATGCGCTGTTGTGACAACTTGAATCGATTTTAAATTAACCGTGACACAAGGCTACGCAACGAAATTTTGATTTCAATCGAAAGTACATCGATTTGAACGACCGTACGCAGATCGTCAGTCGCATTGAACTGCAATATACTCGAAAAACATCTACTTTATCTAAATCGCAATTGTGACGCCGATGTGCAAGCATTAGGTGTGAAATTCTATATATTTAGTATATGACAGTAAAATTGGGGTATATTCCCATAAGAATGGTATAAAATTCTTTCACCCTCGACGTGATTGTTATGTCCATCAGTCGTCAATACAATATTGGCTTCATGCCAGAGAGAATACATCACGGCACGGTGTGCACGTTTTTGTCTATAATTGGGATTCTAAGGAACAACGAACGAGGGTTCCGAGACTTCCAGCATCCGATATAGAAGCATTCGGTGTTGGTGTCATTTACCCTGCTCAAACAGAATAGTGTACACTACACGCCTGGACATGGAGGGTACAATAGATGGCTAGCGCTACACAAAACAATCGGGAAACCCACATCCTAGCGAGATTTTCATTTACCCTATATGACTGATGTACATTAAGTCTGGACTGTCGGATGGACAATGGCTATTCTCAACACAAAAGGACCATGTGGGGATAATTCGAAAAAAAGGGATATATATATATATTTTTTTTTGCGTAATAAAGCGGCGCACCGGTAACAACGGTAGTGACGGTAGTCGCGACGCCAGGGTATTTCATGTCATATTGGCATTACCGAGGAATTCCGGGTGCACCCAGGGGGTACTTCATTAAATCGTGTTTTAATCGCATTCATTAAACAGCGATGACGGTGACCAGTACCGCACAGTGGTTTTTGGCTAATTTATGGGACAGAGTGAATTAGACCAACAATGGAAAGAATGGTCTCGAAAATGACACCTCCGGCCGTTAATTAAGGTTCTTTGGACCTGGGACCTACCTGCCAACGTTTTACCTAAACCCAATTTTCTGAACATTATTCAATAGCCGTAAAACAAGCTGTCACCAATACGCCACTTAGTCGGGGAGTGGCTGAGCTAATTGCGGCCTGTCTGGACCTTTCGATGGATATTTACATGGGCTAATTAGAAACTCTGGAATTTCCATCAGTAGGAGCGCCAAATCGAAACCTACTTACGATGGCCACGGTCAAATAGCAAACTAAAGTTATTGACAAGTCGGGTGCGAAACAACTTCGTTATATTGGGATCATCAATCGAACCCCGGAACGTGAAGTAAAGGTCTTTGTACCTTCTCGTGCCGAAACAGAACCTAACAAACAACTCACGCAAATTGTGATTGATAGCATACGCTCGGAGGCACTAATTTTCTATGGCGAACTTGTTTTGATTATTTTCGCTATTTCTGGCGTTATTTTATTCTTTAATGTTCTTGACTTAAATCAGAGCATTAGGATAACAAAAGCTAGTTCAATATTAAGTAATTTTTACATAATAAGTATTATTTGTAATCTTAAATATAATTAACCCTCTTAGTACCTGAAATACCTTGAACCGATATATCGGTTTTTTTTAATTTTCAATAAAATTCTAGCCTAAATACAGGGACTAACGTTTATATATGTATGAATTTTTCTACTAAAACATATTTGAATATTTAGATGAGAGCAGGATCCTGAAATACTGGAAAAAGGGTACTTTTAATATTATTTCGTGAATAGTCCTAAATCGTTGTACTTTATACAAAGAGAAACCTTCAAACAAAAAATTAACTAATTTATTGTGAAGTTAATTGAGGAGTTAGATAAAAAATTGGCTAAAAGGCAAAAATCTCAATCCTACAATCATTAACGATTCCCCATTGAGATGCATTCGAAAGCTACCTGAGCGAAAAAACATGAATTTTACGGTGTGTAGTACGAAAATAAAGAAATTAAGATCAAGATTTGCATGTTCTGAATGAAATAAAGAAGTACATGGGTAAGGTTTTCACTTTCATTTGGGCATAAAAAATGTTAAATAAGATTTTTTATTTTAAATATAACCTTTTTCCATTTCCTCGAAAATATGAAAATGTTTGGACAAAAATTTAAATTTGAAAAAAAATTTTTTTTTTGTTTTCGCAATTACTAAGAAACTTTAATTTATCGAAAATATTTATTCTCAAAATTTATTAAATTTTAAAAATGTCTTCTAAAATGAATATTTTCATATTTAAAATAAAATTTCTTAGTTCTTTTTTTTTTTAAATTATGGTTTAAATTTTTCGGAAACATAAATTTTGTTTTTTTTTCAGTTTCCTAGTTGCTATCATATTTAAAAATCATACTATTTTTGATAAGACAATTTGTTTTGTTAAAAATTACTTACTGCTATCTTCATTGAGAGTAGGAATTAAAGTGCTTATTCATTAAATTTGCAATAAATTTTAATTTGGGTTTCAACAAATTTAAAGGCAAAACTTAACCTTAGTCTTGAATAGTCCCGACATTTTGTTCATGAAACTTTTAAAGATTTAAAGTACTTCTCGACTAAAAAGAGACTACTGCAACCAATAACCTTTAACCAGAAATACTTTCAGTGGAATGCTTTCGCCAGGAGGTATTCGAGAAAATGTAAACATTTTAATAATGAATAAAATTCTCGGAAAACGGGTAGCCCCAGTAGCCCGGGATCCGGGTTAAATCGGGTAGCCAACGAAGAGGGCATGCGGTAGCGCGGGCGTTGCGAGTATCACGTTTCGTTATCATCATGTATACACATTGGCTTCTAATTAACTTCCTGCTGTTCGGTAGCTCCCCAAACAATAATTATCCCCAATAATTCGGGGGAAGCAACGTAATTTAAGGTTTCTACGCGCCGAAGTAGATTAGGCACGACGGGTAATCTCGAAAGGATTTATGGACAATAATTCGAGAGCATCCTCGAACGGCTAAACCAAAACATATAAGTTCGGGGACGTCTCGGAATTAGCTGCTATTGTCGGTTCGTGGCCAGGGGGCAGGAAACTTATTCTGTCTCTGCATTTCTCCAGGGATTCACTAATTATTTGTACCGGCTTTAACTAACACAGTGGGATTGTCTTGTTTATATTCGAGGGAATCGATTTTCTGCACACTATGCACTTTATTATTTACTCTTCCAAGTATTCCTCCTAGTTTTGCTTTAATGGTTTGTTGTAAAATCATTGCAATTTGAGTGGAATGATTTTGCTTGAATTTTCTTAATTAGACCGATAAATAAATAGTCCCATTCCAATTTATACAAACAAAATTTACAATATCAATAGTATTACTATTAAAAGAAATATGTTGTCTTGCTGTTAGACCATTTCCAGTACCAGACGAATTTTTTTTAGATAAAAACAAAGGAATGCAACTGTCCTGTTAATGTATATAAAATAATCAATCAATAATAATGTTTTTTTTTTGCACCTGAGATTTGTAAAAAACTTTTATTTAAACATTCACCTGTTCGATAGTTTTTCTTTTGTTGCTGTTGGAATTTTAACTACTAAAACCATTATAGATTTAGTTGATATAAAAATGAAATATTCTTGCTCTATTTGCCCGTATGTAATTTTGAAAATATATTCAAAAGATTTTTTAATTGAAAAATAAGTACTACGTTCTAACTTAGAGTCACTAAAGCATTGTGCTAATTCACCGTCTATTTGTTAAAATAAAATTGCTTAAAAAAATTTAAAAAAAAAAAAAGGAAATTCAGTGTAGAACGACTTTTAATTGCCTCCCAAAATTAAAATGAGAATTCGCTGGAATTACCAAGAGAATTGCGAGATTTATTACTCCTAACTAAGCTAAAAGTTGCGAATTGTTAACAAATGGATAAATAATGGCTAGGGTGACCCCTTATTTGTTCCCTCTGCATTTAAAATGATCTCAAAGATAAAATAGGCATGGTAAAACAGGGTGAATGAACAAAAAAAAAAGAGCTGAAAACTTTTTGAGTACTTTTTGCTGTTTAAGCAAAGTAACTTAAAGTTATTCGGCGCCACTTTGTCCCTAAAAAGAAATTTTTTTTTTCTTATGGAAATAAGACAGGATTATATTATAAATAAATTATTAGAAATGAAATTTGAATATCCATTCAGCGTTTACGTTTGAAGAAGACAGCTTTTGACCTATCGACCATGCAAAATTTACTTCGAAGCGATCGTAAAACGATGGGAATTAAAGCAGCAGACCTCCCTGAAATTTAAGACTGCATACATCCGGTTTTGGATCGTCTTAGGGTCCACTCATGATTTGCTGCCCAAATCAATTAGGTCTTAATGTTTGCCGCCTTAAAGAAGTCTTCGCTTACTTTCTTTTTATTCATTTACAGAAGCGGATGTTTAAATTACGTCCAAAGTACAAATACATCCGAAATTCGCCCACAAGGCGCCACTTTTCGCAGAAGGTTAAACAAATGCAGTCTTAATTCGGATATCTTTAATAAAATTTAAGACTTTTATTAGTTGAAGACTAGAGCGCAAAAAATTTTTGTAAATCTACATATTTTTAAAATCCCTATCGTTTTTTTTTCTTTTTTAATTTATTTTTAACTCAACGAACAAGTTCATTAAGTAGATGAAAAGAAAAACTTTAACATTAACTTTGACACTTTTTGTCCTGAATTCGCATTACCATAATTTTTTTAGACAGTCTAACAATACTTTTAAAATTCTAAGGTTCATCGATTATTTTTTTTTTCTTTTTTTTTAACTTAATCTTGACAATGGAAGACTTTCTTAGATTTTCACTTAACATTCAAATTTTGTGGCCTTATCTCGCCCTTGTTTCTGCTAGTCCTTCCCTCTTGTCCCTTTATATTCCCTCTGTTAAAAACTGCAAAATTCGGTTAAATCAACTCTTCGAAGGCAAATCAATCTTCCGAAAATGAAGCCACCATTCTATGCCTCTTTTATGCCCTAGCCCTTGCTCTAGTAGGAACAAAAGACAAATGTGGGATGGGGAGCCTCATCAATATGTGCGAGAGCCTTCCCAGTCCCTGTTAAGTCATCGGCCTCAGATGGAATGAGTTAATTTCCCTGCATCTTTTACGTTCTAGATGAACTCCATTAAATTTAATATTCCTGTCGAGTTCGTCTTCACCCTTTGCCGTCACCAGAATTCCGATGAAGTGCCGAATATCAGGCGTTAGGCCTCATGGACGAAGTTGGGGGTCGCATCGAAAAATTGCCGCCCTTACATGCGGGAGGATTATTTTGACAGTACCCGAACGAGTACATCCCCAACCCCGTTCCGTCGCCTGAAGGGTATTCACACATAAGAAAAACAAGAGGGTTGAGATACCACCAATGAATTCCCATTACATATTGAAGGAGTGACATGTTTCTAGGATTCGAGGGGATTTCCAGAGAAGGTCGACGGGGATTCCCGCGGCTATGTGTATGCCATGTACAAGGGGACGTGTCACTTTTCTGTACTGACAAAATGTCGCTCGCGATGAGCTTGCACAATGCGCAAAAATTCTGTTTTAATATTGATTGATGCCATTGTGTATTGTTCCCAGGCCACGAGTGCCAATAAGACCCCATTCGGTCTATCTGGTGTCAATCAAAATCGCTTCAAAGACCCTTCAGGGTATTTCGGGATGGCATATCACCGACGTCAGGGGGCAATACGCCTAAAAAGCAATTTCAATTTCGGCTACTTGTACTGCAGTTTAGTGTAGTAGTTTGGAATTTAATAGGGCTTTTGATCAAGTTGCACTACCCTCTACCTTTTATGATCCCAAGTAACATTTTTATTATTCAGATTTCAATTAGAGATCTAACACTTGCAGTACAGGATTATAAAATACGCACAATTGCATAATCAGATCTGATATATAAAATTACTAGGAATTAAAAAGATAATTATATTCTGTGTTTTCTTTTTATAGAGCTCCTTCTTAGAGTATTTTCTGTTTAGCCAAATTTCTTAAGAAAAATATTTTTTAAATGATTATTACTTGATTTACGTACGAAGCGCGAATACAACTCGCTCTTATTTTTTCATTTTTTAATTCTGATACAGTGGACTATAAAACACAATACGAAGTGCTTTGTTTAAAGAGACAATTTAAATATAGAAATATTTGGGAAAGATTTTAATTTTATATAATTTTACTTTTGGTATTTTACAACTTTAACGAAAATGCTTATTCTTTTTCCACTTTTAAAGGCGTTTCAAAATTCAATAGTGTTTTATTTAAACATTTTTGACTAGGTCTAAAAAAAGTTTTCTTTATTCTTATTACACCTATGTCAAAATTACTATTCAAACTCTAATTCACAAGTTCTCTTCAAAATGAATCATATATAAAAACTTATGGATTGATTCAAAAAAACGTATGTGTATTTTTCCCAAGCCCATAATCGCCGATAAAATCCCATGCACGTTATTTGGTGTCAATCAAAATTACCTCAAGGAGTCTCTAGGGTTTTCGAACTGACATATCACCAAAAGGCCTATGACATGAAAACAATTTCAACCGGTTGCATTGTAGTTAGGATATTGTTTCTAGAATTTTCTAGGATTATTGATCCAAAACCATTTTCTGTGCAGCAATCCGGAGACCATCTAAATTACTCTGACTCCAATTAGAAGCACGAGGCTCTCAATATAGGGTCAGGGAACATGTGCTGCTATGCCCCCGTGGGAGTATATAACATACTTTCCTCGTTGGAGTAATAACCCGAAGTCTGCGAAATGTTTAGCCGAAATCCTTTTTAATTTATGACGGGATAATGCGACCGAAGTAAGTGCTACCTCTCTGCTAATTATAGTACAGGACTGAGGCGAAACATGTCACTCGATGGCATAAAAAGGGCTTTAAAGTTTTCCTTCTCGAATGTCTTGGACTTCCCAGTTAACTTCGTCAACAGATTAAACTTTTGCCTCACTATGGTTGCCCGACTTTACCCCTGTTTTCGGTACCCGGTGTCAACTATAATTGATGGAACTGGAAAATCCAATTTCACACAGAGGCTTATTACCCTCTATTGGTCCAGTGTGTGACCACTTTGCTTTATAGTTTAGGAAAATTAGAACCCTCTCGGGACTGGACCAGCTGCCTGACTTTCTTCTTTCCAAACAAGGTTTTAATGTGAAGCAGGGGTAAATGTAACTTGTCAAAATAGTCCGAAAAAGCTATGCTAGTTTTGGTTTGATTTTCTTAAATGAACAGTCCTGGTGATATTAAACAATTTTGATTTAAAATGGGATATAACTAACTTAAACAGGTTTTTTGATTCTTAAAAACCAACTCTAACAATCGTACAGCCAGTGGCTGGTTGTCGATGACGTCAGTAGTAATTAATTGCAATATATTCAAACTTGAAAACTGCTAACGTTCACTATTTTCAGTATTCAACTATTGAGCCTAGTGTATACGTGCTTTTAAAATCTTATATATTTTTTATTTTTATTTGTTCCCTTGATTTAATTTTTGGTACGTTCTTTTTATCATGTACTTTTTACTTTGATCCTTCATCCTTGCTTTTATGTATCTTATTTTGGAGATTGAATTTTATAAATGTTTATACGCTCGAAAAATCTCTAAAAAAAAGTGGAAAATTTCAAAGAAGTTCTTTTTCTGTTCACAGATTTCCATTCCCAGCAGATCTCTAAAATTTCTCTAAAGAACATAACTCTTTTCGAACTTCTTCTTAGAAATGTGACTAAGTTTTTAGAACTTGATATAGTTCAAATTCCTAACGATGTTGACATATCAAACCGCACTAGAACCACGCATACCACACATTTTTTTTTTTTGAGACAATAATTGTCGTGGTGACAAATTCAATTGGCATCAGAAAGTTCCTTGTGGCATAATCAATCATCTTAAGGTAGATGAATGTGGTCGGACAAGCCTTGAATACCAACGTCCAATTTATTGAGGATTAACTCCTGCCACTATGACATAATTCACCTGTAAGCACAGGGAGTAGCCTGACTCCCACATCGATATCGGTAATTTATGTCACCACCGTGGCTGACTAATGGCAGCTTTATTAAGTTAAATATTCGTAAATTTTCACAGTCCCTTGGGGCATTCGTTTTACTGTAGCCAAAGGTTCTAGGTCTGACCTAGCCATAAGATAGCTGTTTAAGGGCTAGACTTTAGTGGCGCGTAATTAACTCAGCGTAATGTTTCAAAGGTAGGTTCTCTCATTTATTTAAGTACACAGGGGTGATAAATTTTTATTTCTTTTCTTTTGTGAAGTTATTGCGAATTTTTACAATGGTATTTAAGTTCTACAAAAAAAAAAGGATAATTTAGAGTACTTAAATTTTCCAGAAATATTTTTATTTTATTTGTTTCATTTCTTGCTTTTTAGATTAAATAGACAAATTTAATTGATAAAGCTCTGAAATCCTACGTTTTGTTATGAATATTTTAGTCTTATACAATTTTTTTTTTTTTTGAAGAAGTAAAATGTAGGTAAAATGTTCTCCCAAGAATGAAAAATTTTGTTTGGCAAAAACATCGGTGTCTATTGAAACAAATGGAGAGAGTAGAATATTAAATAAAATAATTTTATAAGCTTTTCGTTAAGGCATGTACATGTAACTTATAGTAAACATTTTAGCCAAAAATGTGTGTGTAAATCCTTGGACTGATTCAATTTTAAGAAACAGACTGCTTGCATATTTCTTGACCACGTTTAAATATTAATTTTTTTATGTTATTTATGGTTACTAGCCTAATAAAATATTTGGTTTTATCTCTAAACGTAATTTTATTTTCTTAAAATAAGATATTAATTTTTTTCTAATAAAATGTTACTTTAAATATTCTAAAATTTTTGATATATTGGAAATAGTGTTAAACTTTCCTCATAGAAAATTCTAGCACGACTATTTTATACCTGTTTATATTTTTAAAGATCTTTTAATCTTTGATTTTATATGAAATTGAGTAATAGAATAGATGTCCTATTCTCGTCGTTTTATCTCTATTGCTTTATATTTATTGCTTTCAAAAAAAAAAAAAAAAAGAAGGACCAATCCAAGCTCTTTATTACCTGATATAAATTCCCCTAGAGTACGATCATGATAATTCATCGCACGATAGATGACGTGTGCAGGTGGATGGGATGTTGTTCACCTGAGTTTTTCCATACAGACTTTTTCCATAGAGGAGGGCCCCGAGGATGGTTCGACTGATGAAGCCATATTGCCGCAAATAATTAAATTGAAAGTGCATCAGCGAATTGCTTCAAAGTCGACTCTATTAAGCAGCCTGGACCATGGTAGCGTTAAAAAATTGATCGGAACACCCTGCGGCTGTCGGTAAATCCTTCGAGTGTAGTGCAAAAGCGGCTTTTTGGTTGTTCGATGCCAGGAAATTGACGGAATTCGAGAATTTATTCACAAAACGCGACAGCATCGCTGTAGTATCATAATTCGGGGATAGGGGCATTTTTCAGCTTAGTACCAATTACTCGCACTTCAGAGGCACTCAAACTTGACAGGATTATGGCAATTGGCGGCCCGAATAGAACCGGGAATGTTCCCTTTAACGACAGGTTTGCTGGTTCGACTGTTTCCCCGGGATACTACGCTGCAATAGATATCCGTTCGATCCAACATTTGCTATTAGACCTTTCCCAACTCTCAAATCGACAGAATCGGGTCAAGAGATTTTCTCGAAGAACGCTGAATCAAGCTGATTTATAGCTTGCCTTGTGGTAGGGTTCAATTCAACGGCAAAAATATCCTTAAGGGTCTGTGGTCCATTCGATTAAGTGAATTGCCGCTGAATAGCGATTCCCATTTTATCTCAAAAACTGACCGCTTTCATTACGCGGTTGTTTCGTTATTAAGGGAATAACTACACTTACTATAATTAAATTGAAAATTATTTTTAGGTAAAAAATAACATGCTGGTTCTTATAGTGTCGAACAATTCAATTTCAGAAAACTTTCCTTAAATTTTCTTAACTGAAAGGAAGGACTTTTTGTCTTACAACTTGTTAATTTATAGAAAAAAAAACGTGTGAGATTAATTACAAAATTGTTTATATACTTCTTTTGTTGTAAATAAAATAAAAAAGAAATTTAATATAAAATTTGTGTGTCTTCTCTGCGAAAAGTAGACGTCTCAATTTCTTTATCTTTTTAGATCATTATTAAAAACACTAAGGGGATTTTGATCATAGTGTTGCTTTAATATCGTGTTTTTAACAAAAGTGGCTATGTTTAAGATTAAAAAAATGTATAAATTCGTCTTAATTTTAACAAGATTTTAAATTTTTATTGTATAGTGTATTAATTAACACTAGAGTATATGCAGATATTCTATTGAAAGTGATATTTAAAAAAATTTAAGTTATTCTTTAATTATTTATTTAATGTATTCGAATTGTTGAGGGTCTTCATTTTTAATTGGAAACCTTTCACAAAATAAGTCAAATTAAAAAAAAAAAAAAACGAAAACCAAATCGAAGTCCTTCGAAAAATACAATGCAATGTGTGGAAACCTTACTCGATGCTAACTCCTAGTTACGATTCTATTTTATATTCAGTGAACCGAAACGAGCCTTGCTTTTGCTAGAGGGTATATGACCTAAGCAACTTTTCTCCTATTTGGAGGACAATTTCGTCACATAGCAATGACACATTCTGATGAAAGTGTAATCAAAAAATCGATAACTTATTACATTTCGTTTGTGTCCAAGAATAAGAGGACCAGGAAGGACGGAATATCAAATTACAAAAATAAAAGTATCCGAAATCGGCTTAAATCGTATTAAGTTCATGGTCGTATATACCACTAAATTTTCCCCTCACCCTGTGCATATTTCAGCTCTGTTTTGCTCCAGTTCAAGTTAATTTGAAATGTTTCATACACACACGTCGGAGGCACGTCAACCAGAAGAATTTTCTTAGTTTTTATTCAAATTCAAATATTTTGAGAAGAAATTTACCTGGAAATGATACACAGGTACGATGAAGGCAACTTCTACAATTCCGTTCGTTGTGCACAGTGGAGCGAAGTAAAGTTACAAGGTTTAGAGTATGGGGGACAGAGTGTATAACGCAGCATACCTGCCTTATGTTTTCTAGAAAATTCGTTCACTAGTTGATGAGTAAGGTGAATGGGGGATTCTTCACCTGCAATTGCAATACAGCAATGCATATTTCACGAAGAAAACATTTTCGTAATTCCAGTAAAGCGGGGGAGTGTGACGACAGTCGTGAAAATGTTTGCTCGCTTCCTTTAGCGTGCCGACAGAAAGTGATGTTCGAACATTTCATCTGACTCTAACTTAAGTGAACACATCAATTCGTAATATATCAGTAGTATAAGATTTCTATTGTTAAACACCTCGAGAAACTAACGAAATTTAGTTAAATATTCAAAAAAAAAAACCTGTAGATTTAATGTAAGAAAATAATCAAAATGACCCACACTTAAAAAAATATTACATTTAAAATTTATAAAATACGAAAATACTAAATAAAATAGATTATAATTTTTTTAAATTTTGATAGACTTTATAATCAATTTATTATTTTAATCAAGGATGTAATACTGTGATCACTTTAAAAATAATATAAGCTCTTTTTTATAAAATACGAGCTTAATTCTTAAGAAAGAGAAGGTTATTAAACAGCTTACAAGTTTTTGTATTAATAAAATATTGTTTATATACCAATTTAATACGACCATATTAAAGTTAACATCAGAAAGCATTATTATAAAGTTTAAATTAAAAGGGATTTAAACAAAAAAAAAGGCGACAATTTTTAATCAAAATATTTCTTCGAATATAATAAAAAAAAAAACACGATTTTAAACATTAATTTAATTAAAATGCATCTACATACTTCCTAAGTTTTGTGCTAGGTATATCGAATTTTTGAATATTTCCACTATTTCGATTACAACTTGTTCCCATGTTAGCACTTTGACCACATCAAATTTTCTGCTAAACAGATAACCAGCCGGTCAGGTGCATATTTCACAATGCCTATCGAAATTTTATCAGAAAATCAAATCTCCACAAATTAATTCGTGCCTGCGGATTACTGTCGAATTATTCACATTATGGATAAATAAACATTTCACACGTTAAACCTGATGCGGGCTAAATTTCAACGGACTTCTGCACAACCCGAATAAGTACAATAAAAAAAAAAGAACTAACAAAAAGGTAAATGTTGAGATTAATTAAAAATTCGTCATTTTTGGATATCCTAAAACAATTGGAGGTGCTATTGAAACAATGTGTAATCTGCATACCTTTGAAACGATGCCAACACGATGCGGTAGAGCCACTGAAAAATATTTGCCCCGGTAGAATGCAAATAATTTAACATGGACATACCACCTATGCAGGTCAAGCCATCTAGACCACCAGGTTAGCTCCTGGCGGGCATTCGCGAATGAATGAAATGAATTTCGTGATGAATGAATTAAAAAAATAAAAATAAAAGTATTCATACCAAATGGTGGTCCAATGAATTAGGTTTTAGCCCGCATTATCCCAATCCCGGCAACCCTTCGAGAGCAAATGTCAACTCTTACAGGTCTGGATTAAGGGCATAACTTAGAGATTTCGTTCTTTCGGGTATATGCAAGTTGTGCAAGAAAGCTCTCAAGTTTATGCCGGGACCGCCGGGACGGGCGTCCTTTTGCCCGGATAATGAATTCAGAACTCACGTTGAATTGTGCTTTTGGTGATTTACTGCGCAGAGCAGGTGCTTTCGAGGATCGTTTTGAATTTCGAATTTATTCCTTTCGGTACACCTAAGCCCGAGCGCCATGAAATGTCTAGTGTGTGGTCCTTGCTGGCCTCGTTGGAACGTTTACTGCAATTTGCGTTGGCACATTGGCCAGAGATTTACATTGCACTAGTTAAAGTAAACATTTCGCAAGCACTTTTGGACTATACCATGATGAAAATGTTATGAAGTTTACGAGCACATACTTCTAAAGGAACGACATTTCCTCCTGGCTTCAACATCTTTCTGGATAACATCGTCGTCGTGAACGTTCCTTTAGGATTGATAAGTCACGGAATATGGATGAATGTATTGATCAATTTGTTTTTCTTTTCATATTTCTTCATAGATTACTTTTCGTACTCTCAAAGCAAAAGAAAACTATTAGGTCGCTCGGAGAATTAATAGAGAACGCTAAACATGGGATGGGTTCTATACACGAAGATTAATCAAAAAGTTTCTGAACAAACTTCCTTCCAACACTCAACATAGCAACATCAAACATGTCTATCCTTTTTAGGGACAATCAAATCCAAAACAATCCTAATAGCTTTTAAATACTTTAACCCTTTTTCCTTTATTATTTAAGTTCTAGAAAGTTTTTACTAATAGAATTTTATCTAAAAGTATATTTACTTTATACTCGTATTCAGTGCAGTTTTCACTAGCCAAGTTAATCTTGTAAGCCTTAAATTTAAAATTTTGATCTGTATTTGTTCTATTATCAATTAAAATTCTACATTTTAACTCTTAAAGTGAAATAATATCAGAAAATGTCTATAATAGATTAATATACATAAAAAATAGCTTTTTGGAAATAATAAAATAAGTTCATCATTTTAACTAGTAAAAAATTGTAGATAATGTAATTTCAAGCAAATCTTTATTTTTTCTTTAACACAAATATCTTAAAAGTTTTTAAAACATAAAATTTAACAAATATACTATACTTTATGAACAAAATTTTTGAAATAAAAATTGAATATCATTGAGTTCATTTTCTTTTTTAAGCCAAGAGTGTAGTGCTCTAATTGATGAAAGTCCAGAAATTGGTTAATAATGTCATGAAATATTTCAAATAGAGAGATACCATTAAAAAATGCTAATTTCCACGTAATATCCTCTGGACTGGTGCTGTCAGACACATCGTCCATCTAAAAGGACGTTTCCTATCGATTTGTTAGTAGCCTTCTATGGAACGATATAAAACAGGGAGAAATATGCGGACTAGAGTTGATTAAAATCATATCTAGAGAGTAAATCAACTTTGGGCTCATTAATGCTATTAGTTGTTTTAATTAAAATTGAGGAAAAATTATCTTCTGGTCTCGAAGATTAATTCGATAGGTGATTGACATGGCAATGGCCACTGTACCTTGGGTACTCTTCTATCATGTGCAAATGGCAATGCATATTGGCTTTGATACTGGACAGGTGATAGTAATGAAGTTGTCAGTGTAAAATGGACATTAGAGGTCGGACTGATGACTGCAGAATTCAAATTATTATGATATTAGATAAATAGGAATAATGGGCTAATAGTAGATCTAAGGACTGGCTAGCAATGAGTTTATTTAGCTTTTTGGTAGATTTAAGATCTTCGATTTTGCTAAGTATTTAAAAAAAATGTAATTTCCATTTTTAGTTACTTATGTACGCTTATGTTCAACTTTACTTAGTTTTTTTTTTTTTTTTTTTTTAATTCACATTATGTTTATGTTATTTTTTTTTCATAATGCTATTTTACTTTTCATTTACCCTAATCAGTTCATTTTTTTAAATATTTACAATTAAGTTGATTTAAGACAATTCTTCTATAGTTTACAATTTAAAATGTTTTAAAAAGTCTAATTTTCTTTATTATTAATTAACTGTTTTCAAAAGACCATGACTACGACTTAATTTCTTTTTATGGTACTTTTCTGAAGGTTAATAATAACTTTATAAATGTTATTCTTGAAGAACCTCTTAACAATAAATCTAGAAAAAATCCATAACGACTAAAAGAGCAATAAAATGCAATTTTCTCATCGAAAACTTATAAACAATTCCTTTAATTTATTTTCTCTTGTAGTGTAATTTCATTGAAACAACTTAATTTTGGAAAGTACTTAAAAGTATCTTTCCGCTCGGAAGAACGTTCCGGCAAGTTGCACTTAATTTTGCTAGAGAATAAGACCCAGTAACGAATACTTCTGGGAAATTAATGGAATGCGCCATGCGCCACCTGAAAACCCTGAATAGATACCTCGTAGTGAATAAAAGGGTTCCAGGATGTTAGTGAATCGTCATAAAACACTTTTTTTTTTCATGAAACAATTTGACGCTGCAGTTGCAAGCCAATTTGCGCCTAGAATTGTTCTGCAAGGGTTAAAAGCCCGGCAAGGGTTCAAGGGTTTTAACTATTTGTTGAATGTTTACAGAAGTTAGAGAGTATGAAAATTTTCCAGTAAAAACAAACAAAAAACTATTTGTAAAACAATTTTTATTTAGTTCATTTTCAACTAGCAAGAGAATGAGGTCTGATTTTATTTTCAATTTAATTCCTATTAAAGTTTAAGTTAAGCACTTATTTTTATAGAGGATGAAAATTTTTGTTATTATTAATATTATAGAAATCGTTGAAGACTTTAATCACTTTAAATATAAATTGCATTTGAAATGGAATATATGGAGTCATCCTGTTAATTAAAAATATTTCGGTAAAAGAGGTAAGAATATTATTTTTTCAGTACAGGGAAGAACGTTTTTAATTTCATTCAATGGAACTTTTCTTGAACGGCGGAAGCGGCTAAGGGGAGTCAGAAGGCAAAATAAGTAACAGAAACAAAATTAAAATGAAAAATATAATAAAAACGGGCCTCTAGCACCCGGCAACAGCCAAAATGTGCGCACTGCTCATTTAGAACTTAGTTGCAAGTTTATTTGTTCGGGCGAGCACCTTCTACTTCCTTCTGCTCCTTGGTGCGCTCCTTGGAAGGATGAACTTTCTCGACTGCAGTTTTTGTTGTTGTTGTTGTTTCCCTTTCAGAATTCATGTATGATATCCACTATTGTTTTTGTTTTTGAAAAAAACAATAATAATAAAAGAGAATTAAGACTGTAGCTTCTGTTCCCTTCTATTATTATTTACTTTTTAAAAAAGTCTCTCAATAAATTACAGTGCACCTAAACCTCTTTTTACGCACTAGATACATTTCTTAAAAATAGCAATTAAGGAAATTTCCGATAAATAAAATTTTTTATTTAGTATTTTCTTAGTTGGAATAAAAACGCATTTCTATTCTTAAAATTTTCTTAACTTTTTTAAACTTTGACTTTAAAAAGAAATTTAGATGAACATAGTTCATAAAATTTGTTTTTTTTTACTTATTTTTATCATATTTTTTAAATACTTTGCATGTTTTTACATAATTAATCTTTGATTGCATTGTTTACTTTTAAGAATAGTTGAACGTTGCTAATAACAGCGAGAATTAAAAAAAAAAAAACTAATTGAAGGTACTTTGAGAAAAACGTTATTAAGTTTTATTTAAAACAAGAAAGAAATAGCCCAATCTGGACTTCATTTAACAAGCCTTTTTATGCATCCTACTACAATGGTGGTTGCCAGTGGAAGCCACGGGAGATCTACATCCGAAATAATAAAGTCTTCAACGGTCTTCACCTTTTTCTCTCATCGCTTTACGTGAATCAGACATAGCATTCGAAATGCACGACGCTTAAAATGATACGTGATGCTTCGGACTTTTGGCACTTCATTAAGGAAAAACGAAATGAGCAATGAGCAAAAAGAACACCGGGGAAGAAAAATCAAGAAAAAAAAGCAACAACAACATATAATAAAAGAAACGGGCGTCGAACGTGAAGCCCAAGAAGCAGTCAAACTAAATTCATTTGGGAAATCCAATTTTTTACTATGAAGGAAGCTTAGATGAGCCAAACCACCACAGCCTCCAGCCTCCATGACGGAACGTGATTTACACGAATGGATCTAGGATAGAGCACCGGGTTACTTTCGTGCATATTTAATAAGAGCATCTGGGCTGGTTGGTCTTCGGTCTTTTTCCTTCAGTTGAGATTCATGTTGCCCTTTATTACACAAAATGCTCCTCCAGGCATAAAGTGGAAGGAAACCCTTTCAAATAAACATAAAAAAAAAAACAGCATCACATTTAAGTCAACCCAGGATAATTCATCTTCCCCTTTCAATGTGGTGTCGGCAATATAAATAATAAAAAAAAGTGAGAAAATCTTGAAAATACTGTCAAGATCCTAGATAATCCTCTTTTTTTTTATTGTGAGGGGATTTGAGGGTATGACTGGTATCAAAGGTGTATCATAATATGACATTAATCGCAAAAAATAATTGAATTTCTTTAAACTGTTTTAGCCGTCTTAAAAATCTTTCAAAGAAAATAAAAATAAAAAATAAAAAAATCCTTGATTCCTTAAAGATTTTTTTTTTAAATAACAAAAAATCCCCACCAGATTTTTCTACCGGAAGTCAAAGGAACAAGCAAATAACCATCGAGGGGACCGCAATTACTTCAAAATACGTGATCCGACTGCTTAAAGGATAGTCATTTTTTTTACCCTTCACAGTTTTCGACATACCCTCTTTCTAAATTTTTGGGGATAAATCAGAATTTGAGTCGTTTCAAAGGTGTATTTTTTTCCAAATAGTTACGCACGTACAATTTCGAATGGTGCCCATTAAGGTCGGTTCGATGATATAAAACTAGATTTGATGCTAGAATTGTAAAATCTGATGCATCCAATTCTAAATATTTCCCTAGTACCCCCATCCCCTTCAATAATTTTATTTTATTTTTTATTTTTTCATCCGCAGGCTATTTCACGATATCGTGTGAGAGGTATGAATACGAAATTGTGATCCTGGACAGGAAAAAAATTACCCTAATTGTATTAGTGAATAAACAAGCAAGTACCTAATTACATTATTTTCATACTAAGATAAAATTAAATTATGAATTAGATTTTAGTTATTCTACTCATTACACTTATAGTGAAAGTTGTATAAAACTTTTTAAAACTTTGTCTTCCATATTCTCAAAAATATTAAATAAAAAAATATAAATTAAAGTAAATATAATTAGAGTCTATTTAATTTATCACCATTTTAAACAGTTAAAAGGAAAATTAATTTAATTATTTATTTAAGGGGTTACGTTCCCTTGTGCGTGCAGAAAAATAAGTGTATAAGGAAAATTGTTTTGTAAAAATTGAATAAACATCAAATCTAATTTTATAAAATAACGCTGTAGTTATGTGAATTATCGGGGGCGGGCTTTTTTTCATTTTTTTAAAAAAATAAAAAAGTATTCCAAAGTTAAATGTATGATTTTCAACAAAAAATTTCATGTTTAATTGTTTATAAAAAAAAAAATTTTTTTGAACAAAACGATTAACAAAAAATACAACAACAGAAAGGGTAAAAAAGATATACCTTCAAATTTTAATTTGTAAACAAATAAAGACTTTACACACACAAACAAAAATTATTCCATAGATTGAATCCTTTTCCGAAAAAATTGCTAGCTTATGACTTACAATATTTTGCTTAAAAATGTAATGAGTTTAAATACTTTAAAAAATTTAAATTGCTTATTTTCGTCTTCTCCAAAAAAGAAGGTCATTCGGTTAAAGACTCGTATATTTTGAAATCTGCAGTCTAGCCCCATAATTCTCGCTCGGAAAGAATGCGGCTCGTTAGCAGCTAAAAGCTACCATCAAGTGATTCATTTAAAATCCATCTCCCTATAAATCAAAACAAAGAATTTCCACACGTTTCCCGAAAAAGTACACAAATCCCACAGGAGAACACAAAGATTTTCTGCTTGTATTGT